>JALIRH010000031.1:2466322-2863822 GCA_023055505.1 Callipepla californica brunnescens | reverse complement strand
TTGAAATCTGGCATTTATGGCCTTCAAATATTTGGTGGTGTTTATTGTATCCCCATACCTAGAGTAGGATAGTGAAATGTACAAGTACATGACATACCTTTATGCTTCCAGGATGCTGCTGCTTAGTTTGTATATCGCCTTCCCCTGTTTTTCTTTTTGGAATTATAATCCTGCTGATGAAGTTAAAGGGTTAAATAAATGACTACATATCTGGATGGTAAATAGAGGAAAGATTTAGCTCTTTTTGTAGTAGAATTCTTCTGCCTCTATGGATCAAAACACTGTATTAGTTTCTATTTCACTACCTTAAACCATACATAGCTGTCCATAATGTTGGATCTAGGGCAAGTTTAGAACAGACCAGCTTGACATTAGCACTAATATATATATATATATATATGAATGTTTTGTGGAAATGAAGGAATTTGTGTGTATTAGAGGTCTCATTTAAAAAACAAATTTAAATAAAAATACTGAAATACTTGAAAATATTTTGTAACAAAAAATCTTGACCAGTTTAAGAAAAAATATGCTTCCCATGTTCCAATATTTTTTTTACAAAGACAAAGGAATCTTGCCTCTTTAAAAATGCTTAGTTATTCTGAATCACTGTGCTTTCTGATCAAACTGATACACTTCAAGCATGCAGCTGAGGAAGCAGAGATTGGAGAGCACTCATTCTTCCTGGGGTTTCACACAAGCCAACAATACCGAACGGCACTTCTTTCACTAGAGCTGTGCTTATAAAATTCAGTGGTAAGTTGACTTGCCCGTAAAGTCTTGTTTCTGAGTTTGGAAAAGTCATACGCTCATACGTATATGAGTATGTATATCTGTATACGCATCAATGGATTATGGGCTGGTTTGGCCCAGTTCTGTGACTAATGGGCTGGGGACCCATGGACCTTCCCCTGGGGAAGGGGAAGGGGGAGAAGGGAAAGGGTAGGGAGATGGGCCTAAAAACAAAACAGTGGCAACGATCTGAGGAAGAAATCTAATTTATTAAGTAAGATATATGCAAAGAATGTAAGAATAAGTAAGAATGCAAAATAATGCAATAATTGGAATTGAAACTAACAAATCAAATAAAATGAGAGAGAGAATATCTGAAACCAAAGGCCTTATGCTGAAGCTGAAGGCAAGACAGCTATCAAGCACCCACTGCTGAGATGAACAGCAAAAGATAGCAGTCTCAGGACTTACGTTCAGTTTTTTCTTCCCCTCTGAGTGGAGAACAGGAACACAGAGTCCTCTGGGGTATGCTGTTCTTCTGAGAACCAGGTATCCAGAAGTTCAGCTGTCCATGGAACTGGAGCATTAACTCTTTAACTCCCAGTGTCTTACATAATGTTACAATGTGGGATACTGATAACAAAAAAAATCATAAAACAGTGACAACGTAGTACTATAGGCAAATACACACAGATCTTGCGTGCTTTCAAACAGAAAAGGTGTATACTAAAAGCGCTACTCTGAAAGTAATGCCTTCTATTTATGATGTTGGCCTGTGATGTCAGAGACAGATGTTTGTTAAACCTTCCCACCAATATCATGTTACATGTTGTTGCCATGTGGCAGATGGCAGCAGAGGGGCAGCCTGAGTAAACGGTGTCTGACATGGAAGAGTGTATGGAGCTAAGATGTGCCACTGCATTCCTCAGTGTGGAAAAATTGCCCCAAGTGACATTCATTGACACTTGCTGAAACTTTATGGAGACCAAACAGTGGATATGAGCACGGTATGGTTACAGGTGGTGCATTTCAGCAGTGGCATCAGCAACAGTTGTTCACCTTTGCTGTACAGATTGTAAGGGCTCTTGTTCATTTCTGGTGAAAATGCATAACTAACACTGGTGACTGCATTCAAAAATGGAATTTTGTTGCTGAGAGTTTGCTGTATCAAATACTGCTAGTGTGCTCTTTGTATCTGTGGTAGTTCCCATGGAAATAAATAAAAGGCATTTCATTCAGAGCAACATGGATATATGTACATGAATATACAGATTTGTACATATGAACATGGATGTACGCATATATCTTTATGCAATACCTAATATTCGTTGTCAAATGAACGTAGTATTCACAGAAAAGAGAAGCTATTTGGTGCTGTATTCTGTTTGGAACAGCACTTTAATGATATTTTTTGATTATTACTGTAGAAAACTAAGACACAGTCTTTCTGCACAAAAAGGTGAAAATGCAACAAATTGAGTTTATAAAATCTCGGGAGCATTTTTTGTTTAGAAAAATTGTGAACCATAGGATATGCATTATTATTACTATGAAAGCTACCTGAAGCACCCATCCAGCTATTCTGTATGTGTGTGTGTGTGTACCGGAAGCTAACGTGAAAAGCTGAAGAGTGACAAAAAGGCTTTTACCACTCCCACTGTAGTCATTGTTGCTGCATTTGATTCTTCTGTGTGGGCTTAGAGAAGAGGCTGCTTGAAACATGCAGACCAGCTAATGGCCAGAATTTCAGAGTAAGTCCAGAAAATGCTTATGAGGAGCCATGAATAGCCCTGGTGGGGGCACCATGTGCCATTACTGGTTGAAAATGAGTAATGTGGAAATAACTTAATGGTCAACTGTTACATAACCACTGTAATAACCTTGATCAAATGAACTGTTATGTGAGCTTGTGTAGTTAGCAGACTGTCTGTTATTTATTTGTTTATTTATTTTCCTCAAAAGAAGACTACACTTAGGCTAGGGAGGACTGAGAATTCATGACATCACTATAAATAAGTAGTCTTCTTTTTTTTTTTTTCATGTTCTCTGGGAGTAGCATAAAGCTATGAACCTTCCCATTTTCAGATGAAAATGTAGTAATCTTCTGTGTACAACTCTAGGTATGTCTGCCACTCTTTTTTTAAGTGGTTCTGTTTCAGTTTTGCACTGTAGAAATATGTTTTCTTTTTCTAGAAGTTGTGTTTTCACTGGTAAAGATCTGACAATGTCAGCATTTTGAGGATGCTGAGAAATAATCGATACACTGATGCACCAAAATTTTATTTTCCGATCTTTCTTTTAGTACGTGCTGTTTTCTCTCAGCTGATGTACATCTACTTGATTTAATGCTCTGTTTTCCAACTCGGTTTTCTGTATATTTCTCCAGATGAGAAAATCTCTTCAGACCATTTGTATTTACTCCTTTTAATTCCTGCAGTGCCAAAAGCTCATTCTGCAGAACTGGACCATGTGAAGCACTGGTCAGGAGCGGAACAAAAATGAATCCCAGAGTTTGTCACGTGTGTGCTTTTGAACAGTCAGAATTTTGCTTATCTTTAAGTTTGTACAATTTTTTAGGTGATATTCAATAATCAATTCATGGAAGGAATGACTGAATTTTATTTCATATGAATTTCACTACTCTGGGTATCTGACAATTATATGATCTATCAGAAATCCATTCTCCAGTGTTCCTAAAGAATATTGCAATTCCTTGTAAATTGTAAATCCCAACTTAAAGAGTGCTGTAATTGTTTTTGTGCTGTGCTTCTTCTTTCCCAAAAGCTGCCATTTCAGAAACACAAATAAGCCCGGTGCAAATATCTGTAGACTGCGTGTCGACTTATTTGGGCAGCCAGATGAGAAGGTGACAATAATGACAGAAAAAATGACTACCTGCTGCTGGTGGTACAAACTGGTGGCTCTTTAAAATATGCTTCAGAAATTTCCCTTGAAGAAAAAGAGAGGGTTTCTTTAGAAACAAATCTGATATAGAACAGGATGGGATCTGAGCTAAGCTTTATAGAGAAGCACTTTCGTAGCCTCCTTTCTTCTGTGCTGATAGAAAACATATGTAAGTCTGCTGTTTTTTGGTGATGCTTTACAGCAATTCTGTGTTGTTTTCAGCTGAAAATTTGTATGCTATAAATGCAACTTTTAGAGAGGTAAGAAGCTTAAATGACTTTTTCTAGGACTAAACCACTACACACAGATTTTGTTCACGTTACCACAAGAGAAAATATATTGTTTGAGAACTGGCAAGTAGATAAAGCAAAACGAATGGCAGAAAAATCTCTGAAAGTAGTAAAATTGCCCTTTTTTATAGTCAAAATGATAAACATCCAAGCATTAAAAATAAACTACTAATCTTGATTTTATATATTTGTTGGAAATGAGATATTTGGGGCCATGTTATGAAGATATATCAAAATAAATAAATAAATAACAATGCAGATAGAAATGCAGCTTTTAAAGGACATTCAGCTTTATACGTATGGTTTAATATCTCCTAAGAGTTCTGAGGCAGACAGTATGAGAAGGCTTTCTTGTTGTTGATACTGTAATTATTATGTTTAATAATTCACCCGTTTCTCAAAGCTTTGTTTCAGTCCACATCACATCTGCTTCTGAGCAGCGTTGTTTTGCTACGGTGCAGCTCTGTAACCAAGCAGTAGAGGGCATTCCTTCTTCAGGAGATGGCTCTAGTTCCTTCAGAAGACTAGTGGTTTGTTCAGCAGGTGAGTATGCCTGGGTCATATTTGTCTTTAAATGTAGCTCATTCACTTGCATACATTGAAGGTGGATTAAAGGACAAACCCTTACGTGAAGTTTACAATACACACCTTGGGGTTGACTGAATAGTCAATAAATATTTTTAATTATTGCATATAATATATATATAAATATAATATATATATATATATATATATATATATATATATACTACATATGAGTTTATATTCTTGTTACTCGAAATTATTCAGCAGTATTTTTCACAAATTCAGCTCTCTTAATGCAGCGTTGGATGTAGATCAAAAATGGAATTGTTTCTGTTGGTTATAATTGGTCAATAATGGTACTGAAACTGCTCTCAATAGTACTTAATGCAGAATGCTCATGTTGATAGCAGCACCTCCCTCAAAGTTTGAGAGCATGTTCAGTAGGACGTAGAATCACTGGAGGCTGTATTAAAATTCCAACAAGTACATCTGGTTTTCACAGTCTTGACATTTTAGCCCTGTCATTAAATTAGATTAAATCTAGCCTGATGTCCACATCCTTTTCTCTCACCCTGGAAATGTAGTATTCTGTGGGGAAAATGAGTATTGGGTCTGATTTCTAACTCACTTAGCCTAACTCCCAGTTTCCTAACTCCTTTCCAATCCTAGGAAATTCCCTCTTTTGTTCTGCTTCCTCCAGAGACTGCTCTGTCAGATTCTCACCTTGGTAAGGCGAAGGACTGCACCCTCAGAGTTAAAACCCACTGACAGTGGCTGTGGATGACTTTTCTGGCTGTGTACTTTGGGAGAATGTATTTAAAGTTTCCTCTTTATTTATGAAGTAATTAAGAAACACATCTGAAAATAAAACTTCTTCCAGTGGCATTGTTCTACTGATTAATTTGCTGCTTCACAATTTTTCCCTGATGTTGCTTGGTCATCAACAGTGCATAACCTCACAATATAGTAAGAAGAAATACTGTGGGAAAAATAAGAATTGAGGCATGTGCCAGGACTGTGCAACTAACAAAATGGGATCTGACAAACCTCTTTTTATGACACGTTTTCATTTGTAGTCTGGTGAATTATTGTCTTAATTTTACATCAATTTCCATTTGGAAACAAACCAGTGGTTTTGATTTTGTATAATTCTCTTGTCAGATGCTTCTGAGAGTGATGTTTTCAATCTTTTTCGGGAATTTTCTACAGCTCTACAGCTGTGGTAAAAAAGTGTTACTACTGATATTTGTTTGCTCCTTTTTTTTTTTTTTTTTTTCCTTTCTTTGCCTGGATTGCTGGGCTGAAGTCAATGGGATGAGGTTCAACAAGACCATGTGCTGGGTCCTGCACTTTGGCACAACAACCCCAGGCAATGCTACAGGTTTGTGTCAGGGTGTTTAGAGGAGGAAATGGAGTGTAGAGGAAATGGACCTGGGGGTACTGGTTGATGCTCAGCTGAATATGAGCCAGCAGTGTGCCCAGGTGGCCATGAAGGCCAATGGCATCCTGGCTTGGATCAGAAATAGTGTTGCCAGCAGAAGCAGGGAAGTAATTGTCCCCCTGTACTCAGCACTAGTGAGGACACACCTTGAGTAGTGTGTTCAGTTTTGTGCCTCTCACTGCAAGAAAGTTGGGCCAGGGGAAATTCACTCTGGATGCTAGGAATACTTCTCTGAAAGAGTGGTCAGGCTCTGGAGTGGGCTGCCCAGGGAGCTGGTGGAGTCACCGACCCTGGAGGTATTTAACAAATGTTTAGACATTGTGTTGAGGGTCATGGCTTAGAGTGAACTATTGGTGATAAGTGGATGATTAGACTGGATGACCTCGTAGGTCTTTTCCAACCTTGGTGATTCTATGAATCTCCTTGGATTCGTTAAATATTAGTGTTTAATTTGTATGGAATAGCAATAATCATGAATGAGAGAAAAAGTTTTTTTTTCCCTGGAAAAGTGAGAGCCCTGTCAGTGGTGTCTCTGCAGCTGGCTAGTAGTTCTAGTATTGCAAACTCTCAAAATATTTACAGAAGAGATTATCTGGAATAAAACTTCTTTCTATGTCACTGATTGACAGATTCACTTAACCATTTTCTGGCTGTTTTAGTATTATATACTGGCTTTAATTGCATAATCTTGAAGCACTCTGAAATCTGATTCTGCAAAACAACTTATGTCCTATTATTTCTGAGGACAACCAGAGGCAGAAGACAAATGAATTTAGTCATATCCAGACTATAATTATGTATACGAGAATAAAACAGTCCTGAAAGATAAACATAGCTGTCTGCAACTGGGTAATTGTGAATAGTCTGGGGAATGGAAATTTTGTTGTCTGTTGCTGAGTTGAATTATCTGCCCTACATTATTTCCCTTAGCAGGACTGGATTTGCAGGGGGAATGAGTGTCAGAGAATTTCCATCTTAGTCTTACAGCAGATGACTGTGAACTAAGGTTATTCTCATCTAAAAAACAGCATTTATTGAGAAGACTCACAGATTTTGAGATGAAAGAATGGTTTCTGTCCACTTGTGGCAAACAAGTTTAATGTGTATTGCTTCCTCTTACTTCTTAGCTACATCCTTATGCTAGCTTTGAACTTTCTGAGCTCTGTGCTGCGCAGGATGTAATCCAGAGAAAAACTACTCTTAGCCACCCAAAAAAGGAGACCTCCCTCCCCCCTTTTTTAATGAGATGGTGTCAGTATGATTAGAGTTGATTTAATGAAGAGTTCAATAGACTAAGGAAGGTGGTGCAAAGAAAAGTGATGGAAGTGGATAACAGTTTGTATTGGTGAGATGATAGAGAGATCTTTGTGCCAAGTTAAGAGCTAGTACAAGGCTAAGGGTCAGCTTTCTTGCTCTGATTGGTCTTCTGGAATATGGATTGCTAGGCTCCATCCTGTGCCCCCATCCAGGTAATGAAGTGGGAAAAGCAGAAGCAGCATGAAAAAGTTCTTAGATCAGCTACTGGATTTGGTGAATTAGATGAAGGAATGTAGTATTTGCAGATCTTGGCAAATTCTTGTGTCTCTTTGCTTAGCCCTGGAAGTTTTGTACTTGAATGAAAACAATTTTGTAGGCAGCTTTCCCAGTGAAAGCACTCCCATAGGCTCTCTGAAGTTAAGCAATAAATCACTGGGAATTTTCAGTACTTCAGTTTTTGGATTTGTGCAGAGATGGGAGGATTTTGAATCTGTTCATGAAAGCTAGTAGATTGCACTTGATTTGCTCAATACCAGAAAAAAAATCTAGGATGAAGAGATAACTTAATGCAAATGTTCCAGGTTCTGCATGTTCTGCTTTAAACTCTGGTTTGTTGTCAAACATAGATTTTTTCATTGAAATATGAAGACTGAAATCTGAATTGTGATTTGGTTGCTTTACCCTTGAGATTAGCATTTAGTACAATCCAACATTTAAGTGGAAAGCATTTAACAGAATAAACAATTAAATATAAAAATGTCTGAATAAAACACTCCCATGTCTGCTGTAAATGGTCTATTTGATAAGTAATGGTCTTTACATGACATCAGCAATTATGAACAGAAACAAAAAAGAATGGAAATCAGATTTCATACAGCTGCACAGTACACCCAGACTGGATACCTTTGGGCTTGAAAGGTTGCGTAATCTTAAACGTTTTAAATACATGCTAATGCTGAAGTAATGTTATCTCTTCTGAGTGTTAACCCACAATAACTTCTCTATCATTTTCATGAAAAGCAGTGATTTGTTGTTGTTGCTTTTTTCTTTTTCATACCCCCTTTTTTTTTTTAATGAAGGAAAATAATGATGCTAGCAAATAAATCACATTGTGTTTAAATATCTAATGTCAAAGTGCACAGTTAATTTTTGGAAGGCCAATTAATAAGCAATATCTCCATTTGCTCCTGTGCAAATTTGAGTGTAGTGCAAGGAGTTCAGCAAACGGTTCAATTGCCATGAAAAGAAATGACAGCACTCTAAAGCAAAACTGCAGTTCTCAGAAGGGGATGCTATTAATTCTAAACAATATGTTGAAGAAAAGAAGGGACTGAAGTCTGCTAGAATGCTTTAATTTGGGGAAATAGTTGAAAGATAAAACCTTGAAATATTTAAAATTACAGTAAAAGGAAATTAGTGCCCTAACGTTTTAGTGACATGGCTTAACTCAAGGAGATGAACATGACAGTAAAGAAGTACAGCAAACTGCAGCAGTAATTGATCACAAATGGGAGTGAATTTTCATGGGAAAATATTACTTTAAGATGATATTTCAGGCTCCTGGTATTATCTGATTTTGTCAAGCAAATTTGTATGATAGTTTTAAAAACTAGGCTATCTTCAGAATACAAAACCCTCCCCACCTGACAAGGTACTAAGTGGTTCTGCTTCTGCAATGCTATGAAAGTCAGTGGAAACACATTTTTAAAGTATAAAATTCTTTCATTTGACATGAAGACAGAAATGCCTTGCTTATTGTTATTTTTGAGGACAAGATGAATATGTGAGAGAGTTTAGTGAGGAAGAAATGAAGTGCAGCAGGCCAAAATTTCATACAGTCATATTTCTGGGCACAATGTACTTGGTTGAGCTTCAGGACAGCATATGCATATGATATTATTTGAGGAATCTGTTGTTTCAGACTTGCACATCTGTGGCAAGTGAAGGCAGTTGTTAGATTTTTCCTTTGTTTCTGTTGATGTTTTTCTGCTGCAGAGGGAGGGAAGACTTATCCCATCACTGAATTCCAGTTCAAGAGCAACTGTTACTCAGTGTTTTTTTTTCCTTAACAGGAATGTGGCACTACATTACTCCGACTGCCAAAACAACTGTGCAGTGGTTTGTAGCCACATTTTCTTCCCAGCTCTGTGTAATTCTAAAGAGCTGCTGGACTAGGAATCATCTAGTCTTAACTTTGAAATATTCTGTTCCCAATTTGTCTCAAATTGGTATGCATAACCTCCTCCTGTCTCCAAAGCCTATTAAATCATCCCTCAAAATAGAAAGAACAATGTGCTTTTTAGAGAGTTAACTTTTTGAAGGCAGTGGGACATTAAGAACATTAATCAGCAAAGTAGAATGCTAGAGTGTTTCTCTTTGTGAACACCCTGCATGAAATACCCCTGAGAACAAGCTGTTCCTTTTTGCTATTAGTGCCCTGCTTTTTCTGGCACTTAATTCCTCACTGAACTCCATTGTTACTCTACGAGACCTTCTAAAATTGCCTTGGGTCTGCTATATTAAAGCTATAGAGTTAAGTGCAGGGCACTGTACTGCTCTGTTCTCCTCAAAGCAGCCAATTTCTGACTTCTACACTCTTCATCCCATGAGTTTGATATTCATTGTGTATACAGTACTTCCATATAACAGCAGAAATCTACAGTGCTCAAGATAAGATCTCAACAAATGCACAGATTATGTATTTCAGCTTTTCAAGTTGTAACTGACTTAGCTTAAAGCAAATAGGAGTAGCTTACACAAGCTCCCATTGTAAAAGTTATATTCAGTTTGTAGAACCTAAAGAGGGCCATTTTTTATGTGTGTGTACCTACAAGAAGATCAAGCTTTTCATTTCTTGTATATTCCTTTTAGTTCCTGCTATTGAAATACAAACTAAACTGAGTACCTGACTAAGATGTTCTGGTATTAGAATGGTTGCTGTGTTTTAAATTATTTGGGCTGGTTGCTTCATGCTATGATGATAGTTATGGATGGAAGACATTCTCTCAGAAATCAGAGGCAACTGGTGTCTAGTGGAAATCATACCTGTATCTCCAACACACTAATGGTATGACTAATGAAACACAGAAATAGAAAAGAAGGGAATAGCAAAGAAGGGAATTCTGTAATCAGCTGAATACTCTCACTGTAATTTTCCATCCATCTGAAAGTATACATAAGCTGATTGCTACTTTCTCCTTTTTTTCAGTTAATTTTACCTAAATATATTAGATTTCTATTTTATCTATTTTAACTTGTTTGTGAAATAGACTTTCTGTTACAGTTTATTTGGAGTAGTTGCTGGGGATCAAACTGAAGAACTGATTTTATTCTGTCAGAGATTGCTAGATGATACTGACAGCAATAACCATGCAAGTTCTTCTTCTTAGGATTTACATACAATATTGGAAGAAAATGCCAGAGTATAGATTTTTCTGTCTGTGTGAGGAGCTCTTGAGTCTGTACATCTCCAGAATTCATTCTTAGAGCAGGTTTGTCCATGTTAAATAGGAGCTCCTTATCTGGCAAACTCTTAGTTGTCTTTATTCTCCAAGATTTCTTTCTGCTTTATTTAAAGTCTGAAAATCTGTCAGTACCTATTTTACAAAAACTGTAGACTTGTCCTGTTTTTCTGGTTGTTGTGTAGCTACAATATATGATTCCTCTGACCATGCCCCAAGTTTGCACATCTCAGATTGGTATCAGACATGCATACATTTGTGTTTCAAAAGGTTTTTATTTTTTATTTTTATTTTGCTGAAAGTTCAGGTGCAGAGAGGTCAAAGAAAATTATTTCATTCCAATAACTGAAATTAACATGTTGGACTTTATTTTTCCTCTTCCATCACAATCTCAGTCCTTTTTAAGCCTTGGATCAAAATTTAACTTTGGTCACTTTTGTTAATTAACTCACTAGTGGTCACAGGAGAATCCCATGAAACAGTCTGTATGACCAAAACATCCATGTTGTCTGCTGCTACAAGGGGAAGTATCAGCCCTTTAGCAAAGGAGCTGATGAATGCCTCATTCTTCTTCTCCTAATTCATTCCCCTAACAAATTATTTTTTTTTGGCGTTGGCTTTAGATAACTGAAATGAATGTGCTTCTCATCTCATCATTGTCTTGGATAACATATGACATTATTATTTCTACAGCCTTTTGAGATCTTGAGACAAAAACATGAATACAGTATGAATCGCTCTGAAATACCGATGTTACTTTTCTTGTATTTGAAATGTAAGAGGAACTCAGCAAAAGGAACTTGCCAAACTCGGGTAAGAAATACTGTGCAATTTGTATACAGTGGAAATTATAATTATTGCTGTTATCACTGCTTTATTTTATTATATTAAAACCAGGAGAAAAACATATCAGCTGGGCTTTCCAGCATCATTTCCCAGACCGGATGCATAGATAAAAGAAAAGAGGTAACTTCATTAAATGGGTTATTTAATGACTGAAGGAAGGAATACTAGAATAGAAAGAAGGGATGCCATCAAAAGGGAACTGGATAAGCTTGAAAAGTGAACTCATGTAAACCTAATGAGGTTCAATAAAGCCAAGAGGAAGGTGCTGTACTTAGGTCAGGGCAGTCACAGGCAAGAGTATAGACTGGGAGAATGTCTCATTGAGAGCTGTCCTGCCAGGAAAGACTTTTGGGGATCCTGGTAGATGGAAATCTTAACATGAGCCAGCAGTGTGTTCTTGCAGCCTGGAAAGCCAACAGTATCCTGGGCTGCATCATTAAAGGCGTGGCCAACAGGGTGATGGAGATGATTGTCCCCCTCTACTCTGTCCCTGTAATGCTTCATCTGGAGTACTGCATTCAGGCCTGGGGCTCCCCACACAAGAAAAACAGAGTTGGTGGAGTGGGTCCAGAGGAGGGCCACAAAGATGATCAGAGGACTGGAGAACATCTCCTGTGAAGAATGGCTGAAGGAATTGGGCTTGTTCAGCCTGAAGAAGAGAAGGATCTGGCAAGACCTCACTGTGACCTTCCAGTACTTACAGGAAGTTTATTAGCAGGAGGGAGAACAACCTTTTTACAAGTAGTAATAAGACAAATATGAATGGTTTAAAACTAAAAGAGGGGAAAATTGTGTTAGAAATTAGGAAGAAATTCTTTACTCAGACGGTGGCGAAGCTCTGGCACAGGCTACCCAAAGAAGCTGTGGGTGCCCCATCCCTGAAGATGCTCAAGGCCAGGTTGGATGGGGCTCTGGTGCACAGCAGCCCTGTCCACAGCATAGGGTTTGAAATAGATTATCTTTAAGGTCTCATACCAACCAATGCATTCTATGAGTCCATGATTGGAAATTGACTCCCTGTCTTAACTTAAGTTGTCCTCAGTTTAGTGTGTAGTCTTTGCTTAGGTAAGCAGTTAAGCCAGAAATACTTCTTAATAGCTACAGTTTACATAAATAACATGTTTTACTAAGCTATTTTTTTTCATGTATTAAAAAACAGAATTACAATAAAGAGTAAGTCATTTGCTTTGGAGTTCTAAAGGCACTTAAGCCCTAGGCAATTTATGTTTAATTGGGTCTCCAAGGTAGAAAACAATGCTACACAGAGAGATCCCTTAACATATTATCCTTCATCCCTACCTTGGACTTACACATCTGAAGGAGATCTAAAGGAGAAGTAGGATATGGCTAGGAAAGTAGATAGATCTGTTGCCCAGTGAGGAAATAATTCCTGGATGTCTGGAGAATTTACTGTAAAAAAAAATAATCAAAGTCAATAGTGTATTCTTTGTTCTATACTATGTCCTCATTGAAGTAAATAATGCTAATTCACTAATTGCTCTTGGAAAGAGAAAGCAATTGCTGAGATTTTTGCAAAGTAGAGTAGTTACAAAGGTCTGCTCTTCATGAAGTTAGTTGTTAATATAATACTTGGCTATTATTCAGATTATAAACAGTAACTTTCCTGTAAGAAGCTTCTGGACCTCTGGACTGAAAGCAATCAGGAGGCATGAAGGTGAGTCTATCAGTGTTCAGTTCCCAGCATGCTGCATTCCAAAAATTATATTTTGGTGATACTACTTGCAGGAAGTTAGGGACGTAAAACAGAGTCCTGTGTTTCTGCCTGCAGTAACATAGTTCAAATATCCCTGCTTGTCAGTGTTTCCATACATTCTAGATAGATGCAAAAAAAGAAAAAAAAAACAAAAAAAACATTTAAAGCAACTGTACTATTCTACAAGTAGAGTAACAGAATTATGGTATATACAAAAGAGAGGATTTCAAACTGAAGCTGAGGAATTACTTATGGAAAGTTAGAATCACACTAAAAGTAAGGAGGCAGTTTTTAGTACTAAATGAATAGTGTGATGTAAAGGTAAGCCTTTAGACATGAGATGGTAGGACAATACTAGATAGATCTGTATGGGTAACGGTAAATTTTGGGACAGTATGAGAAAGCTGAGATATGAAGTGGACAGCCATTTTGAAGCCTCCTTGTGACTAGTGTCAAAACTAAGTTTTAGTTTAATTTCAGATGCAAGAAATGTCATGAAGTATTATGATATGTACAATCTCAGTTTTAATATTCAGTTATTAATTTATTCCAATATTCATAGCAATTTAAAAATGCAGTACTAATGAATTAGGTAACTCTTAAGATTGAAGAAGAAATTAAGTAAGAAGGAGGACATCTTGACTCACCTGACTGTGGTGAGTAATATTCTTCAGCAAGATTTTAGAAGATGTGGTTCTTCATCTTTTCTTAGAAAAGTGAAATAAAAAAGTCAGTATCGAAGAAGCACCGCCCTTTAGGCACAGTGAGGTGATTCACCTTCAGGTGCAAACACAAAATGCTCCTCTACTTTGGACAAAAAATATAATATCAAATATTCGTTTTCCTAGTTAGAAGAAAAAGAGATATTCAGGGATCAGTCCAGTAAAAGGACATCTAGTGGTTGGGGTCTACTACAGGCCACCTGATCAGGAGAAGCCTGATGTTGGAGCCTTCTTGCTTCAACCATGGGAGGTGTTGTGCTCAAGGGCCCTTGTCCTCATGGGGGATTTCAAACACTCAAGTATCTGCTGGGATAGCAGCACAGTGGGTGGCAGACAGTCGAGGAGATTCCTGGGTCTGCTGAGGATAACTTCCTGGTCCAGGTACTAGATGGACCAACCCAAGGTGAGGTCTTACTGGACATGGTGGTCACCAGTGCAGAGGAGAGAATTAGAGAGGTTAAAATTGGAAGCAACTTGGGCTGTAGTGACCATGCCCTGGAGGAGTTTGTGATCTGGAGAAATACAGGCCTGGCAAAAAGTAGAGTCAGGATCTTGAACTTCAGGGGAGGAAACTTTCAGCTGCTCTAGGAACTGCTGGATGGGATCTCCTGGGAAATTGTCCTTACGGGCGTAGGAACAGATCTGGCAGGCCTTCAGGGACACCCTTCTGTGAGCACAAGGTGGAGCACTTCACCATCCCCCACCAGAAGAAATTGAGCAGAGGGAGGCAACTGGTGTGGCTGAGCAAGGACCTGCAGCTTAAACTAAGGGAAAAGAGAGGAATGTACAGGAAGCAGAAGCAGGGTTGTGTAGCCCGGGAAGAATACAAGGATATGGCCTGCACTTGTGGAGACAAGATCAGGAAATCTAAGGCACATATAGATCTGAGCTAGGCAAGGGATGTGAAAAATAACAAGAAGGGATTCTACAGGAACATAAGCAGGAAGAGACAAAGACAGAGAATGTTCCCCATCTGATTAGTGAGAATGGAGAGCTGGCTTTCTCAGACATGGAAAAAGCTGAGGTGCTCAAGAAGTGCTCTGCCTCAGCCTTCACTGGTGATCAGGCTCCCTGTGTCTGCCAGGACCCTGATCCTCTAGATTTGGGTGGGAGGAATGGATTCCATCCCACTGTAACAGTGGAACAAGTCAGAGGACTCCTCATTAAACTGAATGTATGTAAGTCCATGTGGATGGATGATACACATCCCAGGGTTCTGAGAGAAATGGCTGATGTGGCTGCTGAGCCACTCCCCATCATACTTGAAAAGTCATGGCTGTCAGCTGAAATCCTCAGAGACTGGAAAGAGACTTTTTTAAGAAAGGGAGGAAGGGTGACATGAGAAACTACAGGCCAGTGAGCCTCACCTCTGTGCCTGGGAAGATCATGGAGCAGATCCTCCTGGTTACCATGCTAAGACGACAAGAAGAGGTGATCCAAGACAGCCAGCATGGCTTCACCAAGGGCAAACCTTGTCTGACCAATCCAGTGGCCTTCTATGATGGAGTGATAGCACTGGTAGACAGCAGAAAGGTGATGGATATCATCTTCCTGGGCTTCTGACATGGTCCCTCTTCACATCCTCTCCTCTAAATTGAAGAGGTAGAGATTTGAAGGATGGACTGTTTGATGGATTAAGAACTGGTAGGCTGGTCACAGCCAAAGGGTTGTGATCGACAGTTTTATGTCTGGATGGAGGCTGGTCACGAGTGGTGTCCCCCAAGGATTGGTCTTGGGACTAGTGCTTTTCAGCATCTTCATCAATGACATAGACAATGGAACTTGGAACTGGGTATACCCTCAGCAAGCCTGAGGACAATATCAAGCTGAGTGGTGCAGTTGATACATTGGAGGGCAGGGAAGCCATGCAGAGGGACCTGGACAGGCTGGAGAAGTGGGCACATGTGAACCTGCTGAGGTTCAACAAGGCCAAGTGCAAAGTGCTGCACTTGGGCCAGGGCAATCCCACCTATTTGTACCGACTAGAGGAAGAACTCCTGGAGAGCAGTCCTGCAGAGAAAGACTTGGGGGTCCTGGTGGACAAGAAGCTGGACATGAGCCAGCAGTGCACACTTGCAGCCTGGAAGGCCAGCCATATCCTGGGCTGCATTAATAAAGGGGTGGCCAGTATAGGAGGTGATTGTCCCTTTCTACTCAGCTCTTGTGAGGCCCCATCTGAAGAACTGGGAACAGGTCCAGAGGAGGGCCCCTAAGATGATCAGAGGGCTGGAGCACCTCCCCTATGAGTATGGTTGAGGGACCTGGGCTTGTTCAGCTTGCAGAAAAGAAGGCTCCAGGGAGACCTCATAGTGGCCTTCCAGTACTTTAAGGGAGTGAATAAATAGGAGGGGGGATGATTGTTTACATGGATTGATAAGACAAGGGGGAATAGTTTTAAACTAAGACAGAGTAGATTTACGTTAGATCTTAGGAGGACGTTTTTCACTCAGAGGGTGGTGACACACTGGAACAGGTTGCCCAGAGAGACTGTGGATGCCCTATCCCTGGAGGCATTCAAAGCAAGGCTGGATGTGGCTCTGGGCAGCCTGCTCTAGTGGCTGGCAACCCTGCCCACAGCAGTGGAATTGAAACTAGATGGGGTCCTTTTCAACCCAGGGCATTCTATTTTTCTATGCCTTTCTCACAGAACCACTCCTGCTGCAGTGAATGGAACTGCTCACTAAGATGGTAGACTAAAATTGTACTCAGAGGTAGATATTGAGGCATATGTTAAACTGTATTTTATTTCCTGTGTATTAGAATTGTGATTATATTGTGATTTTGAAGGTATAAATGATTTATATTTGATGAGAAACATGCAATCTGCTATATTCTTTCCGCGTAGTTTTGTTCTACACTCTGGGAGTAATGATAAAGAGGATGCTAAGTGCTGATTTATTCCTTCATAATCTCCTTAATTATGTATCATCTCTTTTCTTATTCAGTTATTTCTCTTCCATTGAAAGAGTTTGCTGCAAAATAGGAGAACAATCCTAAGCCACCACAGATTAATATCGACTTTATGAGTAAATTTTAGTTCCTTATCTTATATTTCTGAAAAAATATACTGAGAATAAATAAAAATGTTTTCCCATGCCTGAGTTTTTGTGGTTTAGTATGGGCATCCCATGTTCTCTACTTCTCTTTTGTAAGAATTGAACATAGACATTATCCAGCTGATGCACAGGATCTGAATCCAGAGGAAAAGATCAGAGCAGAAGCATATAGAAGCACACAGTAGTGTTTCTGACAAAGCAATATTCTGTCCATAGAAAAAGACAACTAATTGCAATTCCATTCAGAGATACAGCTTCCCTTCAAAAAAGGCGCCTAGACGACAGCTCATGGGTTTTTGGTTTTTTTTTACATATATATTTATATATATTTTGGGATATTTAAACATCTAATCTTCTGAAACAAAGAGATAATAGTTTATTTGTCAGAATATTAATAATCTTTTTTAATCACATCTTTTACTTTGCTATTTCTGTGGGAAAAGTGCATTACAAATTCTCTTTCTTAAAAAATAGGAAGACCTGGCGATACTGATAAATTTATGTTAGGTTTTAGTTGCTTAAAATGATTATCTTAGTTTCAGGCTGGTGGGCTTCATCTGAGAGGGCTGAATGCCACTCTCACTTGTCTGAGTGGTCTCTGCTTTTCAAGTTTTGAAAATGATAGTCTTGTTTAATTGCACACTGTTTATACTTCAGCAAAAAAACATGGTTGTTGGACACTGAATTCATTTGAAGAGCATTTCTTCAATGTTTTCAATGGACGTTATAGTGAATTATCAAACATTTATATCTGTTGATATTTTGTGTGATAAGCTTTATGATAGCCACTGATCTACAGTCTGCATTTAGCTTTCTCTACTACTGAGCAGCCTTTCCCTTCAGTTGAGGGGAGGACTTTGTGATAGAGAGTCTCTAATTTTAACTTCTAATACTGGTGCTCTTTTTCTCCTAACAGAAATATTTTTTCCTGTGGCTGATTAGTACTAAAAGTGATACAGTATTTTTAGTTAGTTTGTTTGTTTCATTTTATGCCTTTTATTTTTTTTTTATATATATATTTCAGTTTTATAATGATGTACTGGTTTGAAGACAGAAGTTCGAACATTTTTGGATCTGCTAGAGTTTTTAATCACATCTTGTCATACATTCAAAAACTGTGTACTTGTCTTTCAGTGTAAAGATGCACATTTATTCAATTTTTTTCCATTTGAGATTGAGAATATCCTTAGTTGAAGGGAAAGTCATTTCCAGAGCTGCACAGGGAAGCTTCTACAACAGCTGCCTGCGCTGTATTTGTATTTTGGGTAAATTGGGGAGCTTGAATAAATATTGTAATTAGGAACATAATAGCACATTTTGATTGCTTTAATAAATAACACCAACGTGAAGCTGTTCTTAGTGGTGACACTAATGATCATTAATGGCCAAGGCTGTTATCTTTACAGTATTAATTTTCAGTTGGAAAGTACAAGTTTTTGAATAGAAGACACATAACTGTAACAGAAAGTAAATGCCAAACTTTTAGTATTTATCTTATTATCCTTTGAAATACAAACCAAAAACAACAGAAACATCTCTAAACCTGCTATTTACTTTTTACACCAAAGTAACAGGAAGATACGTGCTTCCATGCAGCTGGATTCCTTCTGACCATGTGCACTGATTATATGCAGCCTAGTTACCTTTGTGTTCAAGCTCTCTCAGGTTTCTATAACACAAAGATCAAGTACCAGAAGAGACGTGGTATCCATCGCTGGCGCTGCAGGCTTTAGGCAGTGACATAAAGCAGATAGCTTGGCTGGGAACATGCATCAAATGCTTTCTTCAGCAAGCTCAGTTATATATAGGGCCATGTGTTTGTGTGGGCTGGATGTTGAAAGCTGTAATACTGGTAGACAATATCTTATTCCTCCCATTGAGTGCTACCGATTAAAGCACCTGCAGACTGTAACATCTTCTAGTGGAACAATGTTATTTTAGCCAGTTTTCTTATTGAAATGGTTACTTGTGTGTTCACAATAATTTTCAAATAAATTTCAACCACACTAGTAATATTTTTCCATAGATTTAATTGGTGGAGAGGAAGTGATTAAGGCTGAAGATGAACTTATCTTAATTAAATCCATCAAGAGAGTCATACAAAGTTTATATCAACCACCAGAAGTTTCCAGACTTCTAGCTTAGACAACAAAAAACTGTTCAAAGACAGTAAAGTGATTCTCAGAATCAGCTATTGGTCTGCTGCTCTGTGATGCTCACGGAACTATTTGCTTTTTGTGGCATTTCTCCTCTTGAACATAAATGGACATTTGGAACATTAAAATTCATTGCTGTCATTAAATATACAGCATTTTAGAAATGAGTTCTTATGGATTCTCTTTGGATAATGCTTTACAGATACTTCATAAAAAACATGTGGAACAATGGGCACACTGACCTTTCTTCATAGCAAAATCTTCCGTCTATGGAATACTGGAATCACACTTAAGTGTCTCGTAGGAAGAGAGGCTAACAGCATACTAATGTTACCAGTGAAAGAGGCTGTCCCTTGTTCCAGACAGGCACGCATAATTAACATTGTTTACTATAATTCGTGTTTGGAAGTTTTCCTGCAACTTTGCTAAACATATTGCTCTCACTTGTTTCTCAGGATATATGGAGAATCATAGACTGTCATGAAGAAACTTCACCATCTCCAGGGTTCTGCTATCTTCTGTCAGCTAATTAGTTCAAGAGTGAGAGAGCTATAACCCACCACAAAGAGATCTTCAGCCCTGGCATGTAAAACACCAGTAAGCTCATAAGAAGGCAGCGTATTTGCAAATTATGTGTTGCAGACTGTTGGCCATCGTTTGAAATACTTGCTGTATATGTAACAAATCTTTCCACCAGTGCATTTGTTGTAGGATTGGAGGCTAGTGGGATATATTTAAGACCATCTCGCTTTGTAAGCTGTTGAAGCTCTTTCAGATATTAACTGAATTCCACAGTGAATTGCAAACTGTTCAAAAACATCATTGTTCAGTAATTATAATCATGATTTTCAACATTTGTACTGAACTGGCCATGTAGAGTATTTAGTTTAGAATGAGCATGTGAAGATTCAGAAGTCACGTTTGGTATTATCTTCAAAAGACATTGCCCATACTTTCTGACAGAAAACAAACACACAAAAAACAGCAAAAAAAAAAAAAGAAAAGAAAAGAAAAGAAAAGAAAATTACATAAACAAAAAAAAACAAACAAAAAAAAAAACGTAATTTTTGAATGATCTACATATATGTGTGTGCATCAATTTGTTGCTGTATTTATTTTTCCAGCTAATATAGCTGTAGCTATGTGAGTAAAACAGTAACTGGGCACTGCCAGTGTCTTCTATTTAACTGTAGTTTATCTGATTATATGGAAATTTATTGGGATTTTTAGTAAAATCTGCCAGTTGATATGACAATGTTCAATACCAGCTCTAAGGCTGAATCAAACTTATTAAGAGTGTTTGATTCACACGCCTCATGGTAGTTCTTCTAAACTTTTCCAAGCTGACAACATTTTAATTTTGCTTTGCTTAGTAGCACAGATACAGTTCATGACTGAATGAAGCAAGAGGACTTGGCTAAACACTACTATTTAGAAAGTCCTCTTTATAATATGATATTCTACTAATTAAGTTGTTTCTAAGATAAGAACTAATTTTTATCTGTTATGTGGCTGACAGTTGCGTACTTTGGTAGGCTTACAAGATTACAAGCACTTCTATTACACCTAGGATTTCAGTACATTTCAGAATCAGATTTAATGTCACTGAATCAATATTCTGTTGCTATTGTACGCTCTAATTTGAAATTTGTGGAACACTTCAGATTTCCTTTTCATCTGCATTCAAACTAGCTTTTGTAAGAATGTTCAGTTGTGTACTTCTGAAGAAAAACTCAAAATCAGCAAACTGAATTTGCTAAAACAACTGATTAATAATATTCCATAAAAAAGGAGATGTTTCATCTGCTTTTTACTATTTTCTTGGAAACAGTGTGTGCTCACTACAGTATAGAACTGTCAAAGGCCATGCCACTTGACTGTGAGTAGATGCTGCTGAGAAAGGAGATCACTTTCAGGACTTTGACCCATGTGCACAGAAGCAAAGAGTAGGAATTATTTAAGTCAAGTGGCTTAAACTCCTTTCCCCCATTTTGACAGAGATTACTGTCCCTTGGAATTATATTTTCTGCCCAGTTTAAAGAGAACCAGCAAATGGCAGTATCAAGACCTTTAGCCAGCCCTCATTTGGTATACCTCCAAGTACTTTTGATAATGATTCAGCGACGCTTTTTGCTTTGAATAAGTAGTCAGTCTTGGCTCAAAAACATGCACTCAGGTTCCTAACTGTATTTTGCACGGAGAAACAAAACAAACAATTACTGTAACCCAATATGTGCTATTCACAGTTAAGATGAGATTAATGCACTTAGTCTCTGAAAACCTCAGCAGATATTTGTATTTGATCTTTAGGGGTCATCTCTTAGCCAGGCGTAGCTTCTTTCTTTCTCCCTCAGGAAAAGTAACAGCACTCTGATTTTTACCGCACCGTATCTTTCATAAGAGCAATAGGGACTGTTATAAAGCTTTCACCTTGAAAATTATGGTTGAGAATGAAGTAATCATTGGAGAATATAATTTCTGATTATCTCTTAGTTTACAGTAGGCAAACCAACAATCCAGCAGGGACATATGAATCTATTGACTCCATTTTCATGCCCAAATCCTCTGAAGGAAGATGAGGCATTCACAGTGCAGATATTTTATACATTGATGCACTGACAAGGCAGAGAAGAGCCTTTCAAAATTTGAAGTGGTTTCTTTTTGTCCATCTTTACAGGTTGACCAGTGTAGCTGAAACATGTAAAACTGTGACACTTGCGTGAGATAGGAGAACTCTTTTCCCATAGGGACTGAAGATGGTTGATACAGAAGACTGAATTGCTGTTGATTAAGTACGCATCATGTTGGGAAAAAAAAAAAGAAGCTTGTATGATTTGATATACAATCCTATAGAACCTCTGAAAACTTGAGTGTGACTATCAACACTTGACACTACTGCTGCTATAAGCAGTTTTGTTCTTTGTTTATTTGCGTGGTTGCCTGAAGAATTATTACTTTCGTGAAACCAGATTTTATTTTCAAGTAATTTTATAATATCCTTTTTTAGCTATATCTGTACAATAGTGAACAGTTGTGTATTATTATTATTATTATTATTTTTTCCTCTCTCTGGTATTTAAATGATGATACAACACTTCAGTTCTGAGGGCCAGAAACTGTCTATTCCCACTGTGGTACTGTACAAACTCTTGCAATAGGAACCTCAGCATTATCTGTCAGAAAAATTGTTCCTAGTATGCTATTCAAATGCTTTCCATCAATAGTACTTATAGCAGAAATGCAAAACCACTGGGTAGATGTATGACAGTTCTTACATTACTTGCTAAACTATAAGGATGAGCTGCAGAGTTCAGATGTGTTTTGGGTAATCCCTATTTTCACCTTTCTCCTATACTGAATTAAATTCATCTCTTCGTATGCCTAGATATAAACCATGGAAACTATGGAAGATCATAAAAGCCTATGTGGAACGTCCATCTTGTTTAGTATTGCATTGTATTTTTGGGGTGTAAGGCCTTACCAGGGTACAGTTTAATGTACTTGCAAGTTATGTTTCCCAGATTATTGAAGTTTCAGAAGATACTATAGTCTAAGATGCCCCTTCCTTCCTCATAAGTGCAGCTTTTATTTATTTATTTATCTATTTTTTAGTATACAGAAAAGTTGTACTTCCAAGTCATCACATGTCCCTACATGTGTAGTACTCTGAGGTTCTTAACTTTTTTTTTGACTCAGTCTTCTCTGAAAACAGCTTGGCACACGGCCCTCAGACATTTGGTTCAGTAGGAGGAGATCAGGGAAGCAGTGTCCCTCCCACTATAAGCAAAAATCAGATTTGTGATCACCTGAGGATCCAGAACATCCGCAAGTCTGTGGGTCCCAATGAGATGCATCCCAGAGTCCTGAGGGGATTGGCTGATGTAGTCACCAAGGAAGTCTCAATGATATTTGAAAAGTCATGGCAATCAGGTGAATTCCCCAGTGACTGGAAAAAAGGTAACATCACACCTACTTCTAAAAAGGGTAAAAAGGATGACCCCAGGAACTACCAACCTGTCATTCTCAGCTCTGTTCTGGGGAATATCTTGGAACAGATCCTCCTGCAAGCCATGCCAAGGTACATGGAAGGCAGGGAGGTGATATGGGAGAACCAGCATACCTTCATCAAAAGCAAATCCTGCTTGAACTTCCTAGTGGCCTTCCATGATGGTACCACTGCACCAATGGACAAGGTAAGAGCCACGGCTGTCATCTATCTTGACTTGAGAAGGTCTTTGACAGGATACCCCCCACATCCTTCTCTCCAAATTGGAAATACATGGATTTGATGGGTGGACTGTCCCATGGATGAAGAACAGGCTGTAGGATCGAGTCCAGGGAGCAGTGGTCAATGGCTCCGTGTCTGCATTGTGATTGGTGATGAGTGGTGTAACCCAGGGGTTGGTGCTATGGCCAATAGTCTAATACCCTTGCTTACCCTCAGCAGGTTTGCTGATGACACCAAGCTGCAGGGTGTGATCTACAGACCAGAGGGAGAAGATGCCATCCAGAGGGACCTAGACAGGTTTGAGCAGCGAGCCCAGGTGAACCTCATGAGATTCAAAAAATCCAAGCACAAGATCGCATGCATGAACCAGAAACATGCCCTTGCAGCCCAGAAAGTCAACTGTATCCTAGGCTGCATATAAAGATGTTTGACCAGCAGCGTGAGGGACACGATCCTGCACATCTGTTCCATGCTGGTGAATCATCACCCAGAGTACTACTACGTCCAGATGTGGAATCCTCAGTACAGGAAAGACATAGACCTACAGGAGAACATCCAGAGGAGGGCCACAAAAATGACACAAGGGGTTAAACACCTCTCCTGAGAGGGCAGGCTGAGAGAGCTGGGGCTGTTCAGCCCGGAGAAGGTTCCTAGCAGGCAGTCAGTGTCTAAAACAGGAACTACAGGAAAGAAGGGGACCGATGCTTTAGCAAGGTCTGTGGTAAGGTCTAGTTTCAGGCTCAGGGATGGTAGACTTAAATTAGATATAAGGAAAACTTGCAAAAGTGTGGGTGGTGGGGCACTGGAACAGGTTTATGTCCCTGGAAACTAGCAAGGTGAGGCTGGATCAGGGCCTGGGCAACCTGATTGAGCTGTGGATGTTGCTGTTCATTGCAGGGGAGCTGGACTAGATGACCTTTAAAGGTCCCTTCCAGCTCTAAGGATTCTATGATTCTATGCTTCAATGATGGCTGAAATTGAAAACCGAACTTTTCCTTTGCTATGCAAACAGAGAAAGATTCATTCTAGACTCCACTCTGTTTCAGAAGACATTATTTTTGTTTTTGCTCAGTACAAAAATGGACAAAGCAGAACTCATTGTCCCAAGCTAACTGTCTTCAGCAAATACAGTGTTCCTCAGCATGTATGGTTTTCTAATAGTTCCAGGCCCTGAATGAGTTATGGAGTAAATCTCACTTTGGTACATGTACACAATCCCCACTGATTTCAGAATGAGTTATGTTTCAAAACAAAACTAAACAAAACAACAACAAAACCAGAAGAACATCACCTAGGAAGAGCTCTTGAAAGAATATGCACTGATTCTTGTTTGGGTTTTTCAGAAAGAATGAAATATATATATGAGTCCAGACTCATCTCTAATTTAAGCTTAAGTAAAGCAGAAGTAATTCAGTGGCTGCTATTTGGGTGGAAAAGTGGAGAACCAGGCAAAGGAACTTCATAAATAATGATGCAGATAAAAACACTAGTGCTCTGATCGCGCATCAGCACAACATGTTATGAATAATTATAAAATATTGAATTCAAACAATAATTATTGAGGCAATAAGTAACTCAAAAGTAACTTGATGATCTTTGAGATCCCTTTCAACCCAAGCCATTCTATGATTTCATTTTTCTATATGTTTTACCAGTACTTTCATTTTTCTTTTACATTTTGTTTTATGCCAGTGGCATTTAACAGCCACTGACTGGCAAAAAAAGAATGCTCAGTCACTGCTTTGTTTCAGCATAGCTGCACTGGGGCCTTCTTCAGATTGCCATTGATTGTGGATCACAAAGAATCCACCATGTTCTTCCAATCTCAGTGGAAGACCACTCAAATATTAGAGTGTGCTTATTGATTATGCCCATAACTATATACAGAGACCTACTCATTGGATGTACACAGAAATAATTACTCAAAACTCCTTATTTAGATTGTATGGGAGTAGGTATGCTTATTGGTGTAAGCACAGCTTTGCCTCCTGTTCAGCAAATTCGGCTTCTCATTCTCCAGTTACTCACTGCCCAGAGCCTGCCTTCTGTTATTGTATTTGCTTTAAGTATGTATGCAGCAAAAACAACTGCTTTAAGGATCAGTTTGCAAAACCTCAGTTCCCTGCTGTGGCAAACTGCATTTTTTAATTTTTTTTTATGTGCCTTGAAGAGTTGACTGAGGGAAAATGTACACAAACTTCAATTTACAAGATCATACTGATTTTTGATCTGGCAAAACATTTTCAGTCAACACCAATTCTGCACCTCAACGCATGCTGGAATTCCTATGTTGCAACGCTCCACTTTCAGTTTTAAATTACAAGCACTGCAAAACTCGTGATCCGTCAGGAGAAATACCTTTCAACAGAATCATGGGAGAATCCAGATTTGGATAGGATCATTAAGTAATGTGTTTCAGAGAAATGAGAGTTCCTGTAAATGCAGTAAAATTATTTTTTCTTGTAGAGGAGTCATTCACCATATTTTGTTCCATGTCACTCGCACAGTGCTTCGTTCCACACAAGAATCTCGATGAAGGTCTACCATTTGGTTTCCAGTGATTGTGATACAGATTAGGGCATTTTGCTGTTCTCCAGAACAGGAACACATGACGAAGCAGCGCAGCTCGACTATGACAATGCAGCTCAGGCACAGGATCTGCAGAGAATCAGGAAAGAATTAATAAATCAAATGGGGGTGAATTACACTCATGAAAAAAAAAAAAAAGTTAATAAGGAAGCGGCTCTCTGCTCTTACAGACACGTCTTCAGTGAGCTGAGAAATTAAACATGGGAGAAAGCAACCCCAAACCTCGCACTGCTGAACGTACTAAGAATTAGCGCTCGCCAACTTCACAGCGAGGCACAACTTGATGGGAACCACGAATCCGTACCGGTGACGTCGGTCACTCGGAGGTGGTAATAAAGGCTGCAGCGCACGGCCGCGTGACGTCCCGCCGCCTCCTGCGGAGCCCCGCAGCCGCTCCGCACTTTGGCTCTGCACCTGTTGCGCTGCGAGCCTGCGTGCGGCGGAGACGAGAAGCGCTTTTACCGCAGCGGCAAAGTACCGATGTCGGGCACGTTAATAACGAGCTGTTTAAGCCCGCGAAGGACTCGAGCGCTGACGCAACCGCAGGACGCGGCCCCGGCGCCCGGTGCTCCCACCGCCCGGTGCTCCCACCGCCCGGCCCGGGGCTTGCGGCACGGCCTGACGTCACCGCCCGCGGCGGGCGGGGCGTGGCGGGGCGGGGCGGCGGCGCGGGACCGGCGCGGTGCGGTGCGGTGCGGTGCGGGGTGCAGGCGTCCGGCCGGCGCCATGGAGGAGTTCCTGCAGCGCGCTCGGAGCCGCCTGGTGAGTGGCTTCGTCCCGCTCGTCCGCAGCCGCATTGGCCGCCCGCAGCCCCGGGCGTGGTGCCGCGGCCGCTGCGGGTGCTCGGCCGCGTTGCGGGTTGGGGCGGGGGGGGGGGGGGAGCCGGCACAAGTTGCTGCCCTGTGGTTATCGGTGATTAACGCTCGGCTTCACGAGAGCGCGAAGCCGTGCTCGAGGGGCACGTCGCCGCGTGCCTTTTTGGGGCTATTTGCACGGTTGTTGGGACTTCCAGGCGCGCCAAGTTGCGTAGTTGAATAGGAGAAACGGCAGCAGAAGACGCCGGAGAGCTGTCGTTTCCGTGCTGTGAGCGTCCCGGCGAGCACGGGACAAGTTTGGGTAGGCAGGACTTACAAGCCGGCCATCTGCAAGAGGAGGCGGCAGAGCGGCTCCGCTGCTGCGGCGCTGCCGTGTGCCGACCGCCGGCTCTGCCGCGGGGCTCTGCGGAGCCGCAGCGCGTTGCTGCTGCTCGCGGCCGCGGATTCCCGCTGTCTGCGTTAGGTGCGGCGCAGAAGTGCCGTGCGTTTCAGACCTGCGTGACCTCGGGCCGCCTCGTTTCTAATATCCGTGCAAAGCTCGGTTTCGCCGTCGTAACCTTTGTGGGCAGCTCTCCTGCTCGCTCTGTCGGCTCTGAGAAGTGGGGTTGGTTATAAAAGTATCCATGGGTTAGTATAAAATCAATAACTCACCCCCTTACTGCTGATTTTGCCTCGTGCTCCTTGGGGCTTGGAACGTGTGTGCTTCTGGAGTTGTGTCCTCGCCCTCTGGAGAACCGCTGTAGAAAAGTTTGTTAATCAGAGTATCGAGGCCTCCCCGCTTCTTGGGTCGTGTCATGAACCTCTCGAGGCTGAGAAATTGTAAAAGAAAGTTCCTCTCTGATAGCATCGTGCTCTCTAGTCAGTAAGTTGTAAAACGTGCTTTCTTGTAACATCTTTTGTTATCGTGCGTGTATTAGAAATCAGAGAATGGAGGCACTCCTCAGTGGAATGACGAAATAGGAAACAAAGTAAATCCCCTGGTTGGATCTTTTAGTATCTAACTGTTCAGGCGGGTATAAAGGATAAGCGTGAGCTGCCATCTTGATCATATTCCATCTCTTTTTAGGAGCTAATAAAGTGTTTCACTCATGTTTTTACGTAAACAGTGTAAACTTCAGTAGTCTGGTTAAAATATACTGACTAGAGCCTTTACAGATGCTTAATACATCTTTACCATCAGCATTTTGCAATTGGCAACTTTTGAACAGGAGGTTTGGCTTTGACGTGTTTTCTGCTCAAGTATATTAAAAATGGCCTTACTAAGTGTAAGTATAAACTAATGTAGTATAAATTAACTTTGATAGCGATCCCCTCTGTGTCTTTTGTAAACAGCAGTCAATGAGAACAACTTGGTCTTGCTTCCAAGAGCAAGTATGTCCTTAATCTTTCTGAAGTACTGTTGAAAGTCACACAGGAGTTATCTGGAAGGATAGTCTGAAGAAGACTGTGGGTGACAGAAAGTATTATTTCTTTGATTTTGGGGAAATGCAGAGCACAACATCTGAACATCTAACTTTTCTTACCACTTCACTGTGAGTTTTTGAGAGATGTAAAAACTTCTTTGTGCCTTCTGGACTGTGTGAGGAGGATGCTTGTTCTGGAGCAGTCTCCTCTATCTGAGGGGCCCGAGGGGTCCTTCTGGCTCTTGCTGCATTGCATGGCCATGCCAGCTGTGCTTGGCTGGGGAAGAAGTGTCTGGACTCCGGAATGTCCACTTCCAGATTGGCTTTAACTTGATGGTTTCCTTTGTACCACAGTAGCCTAAAAAAGGTAATTCAGAGTAACTGATGGTTCACATTTTGCTACGCAGAAGGCTGTTGTGTCTCAGAGGCTTGACGGTGCCAGTCTTACCATGCTAATGTTTCACATTGTAGGTAGTATTACTAGGCTAATCTGATTGCAGTGTACCAACTACAAGAATACTTCTCAGCATGAGTAAAGGAAAAAATTCTTTACTCATAAACAATAGCTACAGACCATGCCAGAATAACTATTGCTCCAGTCTGTGCAGGGGAACCTATTACTGCAAGTGCTTCATCATTCATCTGGCTCTGGCTCCAGCCACAACATTAATCAAGGCTGTTTTTCTACATGGAGCAAATTCTAGCTGAGGACTGTACCACAAAAAAAGACTTATACATCTTTATTTTATTCTTTTATCATTACTTTTTAAGGCTCTTGTGTTCTGCACGTATTATATGTATTCTCTACATGTTATAAACTGAAGTCTCCATCAGGCTTTTCTTTCTCTAGAAGCCATGAATTATGAGCTGTAGAATATATATATATATATGTGTATATATATGTGTGTATATATATATATATATATATATATATATATATATATATATACATATATATATATATATACATATATAGGTTTTGAAAGGTTAGTTTGAGGTTTGTGTCAGGGATGATCAGTTAGCCAGATGTCTGGGTTGGTTTGTTTGTTGTTTGTTTTAAAGCACTTTTTTTTTTCTTATTTGTTTTCCTACAAAATCGTTGAATCATGGAATTTTTTTAGATGGACAGACAGTTTTATCACTTTCTAATATTCTCTGTGTGAGTGGAGAAAAACCCTTTTTGTTTATTATAAAACACCTCCTTTACACTTGTAATGGGTGCTCCATGGTTCTTATGCCTTGAATAGATGGCTTTTTGTTAAGGAATATTACCATACCTCCATTCTCTCAAAACATTTCTAAGCAAACATTTTTCACTGCCTCTTCTTATACGAGCACTGTGCTATCCTTGCTCATCCTTGTGGCTTCTCAGAGTTTTATTAACTTTATTAACCGTTTTGAAAGTTATGGAGCACAGAACTCCCTGCTGTATTTGAGGCTGTATTACACTTAGACTTATTACAGTAGAACAATGTTTTGCTTAGCCCCCACATAGCCCCCACCCCTTTTCTTGAGAGTCCTTGTTATTCTACTTACTTATTTTACTGTCAGAAAGCAATTTCTCTGATGCTTTCAGGATATTATCTGCAACGGATGCATGATATGTTTCCTGCCTGGTAATACCCAATTTTAAGCCTATCTGACTGCGTACTGAAAATAGTTAAAATAATTGTTTTTGTTTTTTAATATTCTCTACAGCCTGTACTTTTTAGCCTAGTCCCTCAATGCCATGGAGTCATTTTTTGCACCTTTTGTAAGCAGCTTTAGATTTTACTCTCATGAATAATCTGGTCTAGTCTGCAGCATTCATCACCTCATTATTTGCCTGCTTGTCCTACTGGAAGTAATATTATTTTTTATTTATGAAAGAACAGCACGCATCTCAGCACAGATTCTTCTGGAAAGTCCTTCTCAGGTATTTTCCTTCATTGTAGGGATTTCATCATTTGTTCCTCTTCCTTCTACAGCCCATCGACTCCTAGTTCTTCACGTAGGAGAATTCCTACATGAAATAATGCTTGCTGCATCAGATAGTGAAGTTTGTCATCTTCCGTGTAATCTCACATACCCCAGACAGTTTTGCAATGGGGTGGAAAGACTGTTTAGAAGTTGAGTCAAAGGAGTCTTTCAAGAAAGAAATATTAAGAATTTTTTCTTAGAAAAAAAAAATATCAGAATTCTCCCGGGAGGATGCCGAGACAATGGCTGGCAGCCAGTGCTTTCTCCCTGGCCTGACGTCTGTGCTCAAATGGGATCTTAATGCTTTGTATGCTGGTTTCAGGGAAGTCAAAGAGGACAGAATGAGCCTAAGAAAGGGCTTAATGTGCAGATGATACTGATACATCCACATACTGCAGCAATCCGCTTCAAAGTAGCAACAGAGAGATGGCCCTTCCTCTGCAGAGAATAGTAGATTAGCTGGGGAAATAATCTTTCTAAATGCTGTGTCATCTTCGGCAGTTAACAGCATTTGGAAGGGAATAAAAAGCCAAACAGACTTCAAGTTCTTTTAATCCCTTGCTGCTGTGGAAAAGTGACTATAATGCAAAACCAGAGTTAAACCTGGCAGGATAATACACTGCAAATAGGGAATTATGCTCCCAGAAATATTTGCTCAGAGAAAAATTGGACAATGTGACTGGACGTTTTCCAAAGTGAGGGTCGGGCTCATGACGGGGGAGATGCCCTTGAGAATTTACTAAAACTCTTCTGAGGTATTACTTTGATAGATATGAAAAATGAATGCTGTGTTTATGAAGCAAAGAAGTTAAGGAACAATTACCGATGATGGCATGCATTGAGCAGATTTATGTGGTCACAGTTTAAAAAGAAGCTGAGTCACACACGTTTATTCATATTGTCTTTTATCTGCCTATCTGAAGCTTTCTTTTAGTCAATCATAGCTGGTTCTTGCTTTGAAAGAAGTGGTTGATTTAACTGGACTCAAGTGGTAGCTTTATGGAAAAGGAAAATCACAGAAGTGAAGCAGAAGTTATCTTCCCAGAAACTTATCAAAGGGATGGAAAAAAGGCTTTCAAGTGTTAAGGGTAATCGACTCTTACTCACTCATGTCTCTCCTTTGGATTAATCTAGCAGCACACAGTGAACTAAAGCTCTGTTTAGCAGGGCTCTTACAGCACTGTACAGAATGAAAAGTACTAGCAATAGTGTCTACAAAAACAAGAAAACTCACATTCGTAGGATTTACATGCTCCTAGATATATTGCAGAATCACAGCAGCCAGAAGAAAGCAAAATCTGTGATATCTGAATTTAGACAAGGAACAGTTGTGAGCAGTGCTGGGCAGATACAGATGTTCAGGGACTTAGAGAGAAGAGTGAAACGACTGGAAAAATGTATTGAAAGATTCTATTGAAGATTAGTTCCAAATAAATGGACAATATAAGGAAAAAGACCTGACAGCAGGTAAACACCATCATGGAGATGGAGCTGTTGGTTTAATGCAAATAAGGTATGCTTGTAGAATGACAGAGTTGTTTCAGAAAATGCAGTTTTGGGACATGGGCTGCAGATCACCTAATAAGGAAGAAGAGACCCTTCATGTGTTTGTACATACACACACATACTTATTATTATCAGAAATAATTGTACTTTATATTCTCACTGTCTTTTTCATCATCATTGTGCCATTTCCAGTGAAACATTTCTTTCTCTTTTGAGTACTAAATAACCAAAGAAGTTTCTTAACTGGAGGAAGAGTTCAGGGGATCTTATTAAAATGATTCAAAGGATTGTCTTGCAAGGAAGAATGAATAAACTAAACGTAACACTTGATTAAATTACTGTTGAGCCGTGAATAACAGCAGTCTGGATATATGGAGTACTAAACACAATGAGAAGAAAGAATCATTAATTCATGTATGTAGGTGTAAATAAGAAATTTTGAAAAGGTCAACAGGAACCTAATAACAAGTAAATGTTTCCTGAATAATAAGCTTTCTAGCTACAAGATGAGTTCCCCGAAGAAAGGGCAGAACCCCTGCCATAAAATTACACCCAAGTAAACCCTTGTATATACACGTGTATATATTACTTGAAGAATCAATCTGCAGACAGTTGTAAGGAAAACATGCTATCTGATTTAATAGTTCTCTGCAGTTTCAGTGAAGTCATACGGGCTGTAGATATCCAGCAGAAACCTGGGAGATGAAAATACTTTTTCACCAAGCATTTTCTTGCTCTTGGCAGACAAAAATAACACTTTTAAAACTAAATAGACTATTCGTCTTGTCTTTTATGCTTCCCTGTTTTAGTGATATTTTCTCATTTTTCATGCAGGCACACACACACAGAAAAAAAAAAACAAACAAAAAACAAAAGAGTGGAAGTGGAAGAATAAAGAATAAGGCTCATCTTGGTGAATTTTCTATGGAAAATGATAAACTAAATTGAAGTATTTAAAATAAGAGAAAATTCTACCCTGAGTAACTTTTTTGGGTTTTGAATCGCTTGTATAGGTGGCATACTTTTGTCACTGTTCTGCAGAGAACAAAATCTCAAAGTCATCTCAGTGCACTGTAAGTCAGTTTAGTATTGTATCATACTGTGTGGATTTAAGTATCACCATGATATTGATCAGGAACCTATTATGCAAGAAGATGCACAAATACTTTATAACGACGTCTATTCAATCCATGTCTTAAGGAGTCCTTAAAGTAAGTTGATGGGAGCGGAGGAATCCAAGGCAGTAGCAGGATAGTAATAGCTGATAATATTCACATATCCCGATCAATTTGTTAGTGCTTTGTCAAAGAGCAGATTGAGAAGATAATGCAGAAAGGAAGATAGTTTGGAAAAGGCACTGAAACAGCATGTGAGGAGATGAGAAGATCTGATTCCTTTCTCCATTCATCTCTGTTACTGACCAGATGGAGATTGAAGATAGTTTCATTATTGAATAGGAGATGATGAAACTGAGGAAGTTTTGTAAAGGTTTGAAATTATTGATTTGAGATTCTAGTCAATGTGACTGAGCAAGGAGATCCAGGGCAGTGAGGTGTTGGCATCAGAGGTGTCAACCAGGGAAAGTTGTTTCCTGACAGGGTTCTGGAACTGCCAGGGTTCTTTTGCTGGAGCCAAAGAGTGCTTTAGTGATTAAATCATCAAGAAATGATAGCTCGAGTGCCAGCTCTGAGAAGAGGGAGGCTGATATGGAAGAAAACCTGCTGAAGCTGTCAGTGGGTAGGATGGGAACTGGGGTATTTGTGTATCTGAACTGAGTGTGGGGAGAAGGTGACAGACCTGAGAGATAAGTAGGATGCCTTTTTTACTCCCTGTATGTCCCTGTGAGAGAGTAGTGGAGTAAAAGGAGAAGGTGTGAAAGCCCTGCTCCAACCACGCTTAGTTCAAATTTATGGCAAGGTTCTGCTGGGGAGAAAGTGAGGAATCTCAGTTTAAAAGAGACAGGCCCTGATCAGAACTGAAATCCTACTTGACATACCAGAGCTCTGAGGGAGGTCAGATTCAGTGCTTCAGTGACTTGATAATATTCCATTTTTAATTTTATTTTTTTTTCCCAGAACAGCTGACCAGTGCTTACAGTGTTAAGCAAGGCTGTAACAACTGGAATGTTATCTTTTTTTCTAAGAAGATGCTAGTAGTGTAGTAAAGGACAGTGGAGTGACAATGAAGTATCAGGAACATTTCAGAAAAGAGTGATGTCTTGATGATGTCAGCCAGGGCTCTTCCCTTCTCTATAGTGCCATTTAACAATAACAGAACAGAGTGTAATAGACCTAATAGACCTAATGTGCTGGCCCAGTTCCATTTTGCATAGTCATAACCTGGTTTTGTTAATTTCCATCTATCCTCAATTTTTCAGCCTTAGGCCTCCCTATGTCAGTTGCTGCCTAGAGCACAGAGTAATTTTTGCAGTTTAATTGTCCAACATGATTTACCTGTTTGGGAAATTCTGCTGGATCACAGTTCATTTCCTTTGTAATTGACATGGATTTGATTCTGTTTTAGTCTTCTGTGTGGAAATGTCTCAACATATAGTGCCAGACACAAACTAGTGAAATCAACTGTTGCACCAGCGTGTGAGTGAGAGACCATCATGCTGCAGTGACCTTTTCTCTAATGGTTAATCTTGTTGTGCAATGATTACATTGTGATAAAGAGCATAGGAATTATTGAAGTTAATAAATACTGTTTTGCTTTTATATAGTAGTGACTAAAAATTCCTGAGCAAAGATGAGTTGATGGGGAATAAGAAACCTGGATTGTTCAGATTCTGTCATGACTTGTGAAAAGAGCCGGAGACATAGAGTCTAGCCGGCATGCTGGCAATGAGGAGAGAATTCTTCTCACTGAACCTTGTATGCTGTTCAGCTGTCACTGGGTTAGCAGAGCCCAGTGACAATATATATATATTTTCTTAATTAGAAGTAGAGTTCCTCCGTTTGGAATGTATCTGACTTTTCAGAGAAACAGCATCAAATGGTAAACTTGTAAAACACCAGCAGAGACAGGGACAGTCTCTCCTAAATATGGGCACTTGGCAAGTGACCAGCTGGCTGATTCAGCAACCTTTCCTTTACTTAAACAAAGGTTTTAACAGTCAGTCAAAGTCATTTGCAGGCTTGACTGCATTACAGCTGAGTCAGAGGGAACATAGTGACAGGTTAACTTGTTAGAAAATATCTTCCTATGTTCGTGCATGCATACAGTCCACAGTTCCATGTATGCTTAATGAGTGTTCTTACAGGTAAATCTGTAAAAGAAAACAGATTTTTTTCTCTTTCATTTCGTGTCCTTCATCTTGATTTAGTTGGAGCAATAGTTAAGATAGTAGCTATGGTAAAGTTTTCATTAGGAAAATATTCTAATTCAAGTTTATGTGAATTGCAGACCTTTTTTTTTTCCTCTGAAATTAATTACTGTTTAAATTGTTTAGGGTTTTACAGATTCAGTCATCTCACTAAGGTAGGAGTCTGCAGGAAGAGATTTACTTCCGGTCTGCCACCCCCAGGGAAATGTATATGCTGAACTCTCCGTGGTAGGATATAATTCTAGAGCCCACACCTTTTTTCAGGGACAGAAAAATTGTGCTGTTGCTGAAATCAACTTTAAAATGTTGTACACCAGATAGTAGATTTTGTTTGTTTGTTTTTAATAAAAGTTGCTTTATAGATGAGAGGATGCATCTTTTTTTTTTTTTTTTTACCCATTCATTGCTTTCTGGATATTCTGATAGTTACATAAACTTATGTAAATATAGTTAACTCTAGGAATTGTTCCTTCCTTTAAGAATTTGGTAGATACTAGAACTCCAGTACTGTCAGATTTAGGAAGGAAAAGCAAAGGCAGTAGCATCATTTATTTTTTTAGAGGAGTGACATAAGAGCAGAAACAGCATTAAAGCAGTCATTCCAGATATGAGACAGCAGTGCAGCCTGGAGTTCTCATCTTTCATCTCTAGAGACATGGACTCATTCTGTTTTAGATCACATGAGAAAATGAGTTAAGTGATCTAATCTTAGTGTCTATTTGTTCACCTCTCAAAATCACTGCACAGTTCTCAACTGACAGTTTTTTGCAGTTTGTAATGCAAATAGTAGAGAGATTTCTAAGGTCAAGTCTGAAGTATTTTGGTTCATCTGTTTTACCAAGTTTGCAGACTAGCTGTTCAAGCATGTCTGAATATCAAAGTGTTGAACCTTCATTTAAAGAAAAAAAACCCGACTTAACAGCTCCCCCAGCTGCATGAGGCCATTTGCAGTCTCATGGTATGAAAAGAGCATTTATTTACAGATTCTTATTAAAACACAAACTGCAGTTTATATAGGAAAACAAACTCATCCAAAGAAATATTTTTAGTTAAATTTAGGTAAGTATAAAGACAATAAACACTTCTTGGCTGCAAATACTGAGCTCTTAATTCTTGGAAATAGAGCGGCCTGAAGTTACACGTTACCGAAATGGCTTAAATAATTGATGTGTTTCATGTCTATGCTCATATATATGATAATTCAAATGTGTCTCTTAACCAATGTCTGTTTTGGCACAAAATACAAGAAAACTTTCAGGCATTCTATTGATTTTTGTTTTGCTTTGTTTTTCAAGCATCTTGCTTATCTGAGATTTTATTCTTCATTTGAAGCTTTCATTTCTTTCATGGTGGAAATAAAATTCTGCTGTTATAGTGATCAAAATAACAAGTAATGACAATTCTGATAAGCATTCAGAAGCCAACTTCTGTCTGCTAAAATGGAACAGTGTATAGAAAGATATTTACATATTTACAGCAGATGCATTTTCCTTGTTTCCTTTTCTCCACAACCTAGTTGCTTCTAGATAATCTCACAGTAAATTTCAACAGTTTCTCTATGCTGCAGTACAAGTTCTTTGTGGCTCTCCATAACTGTTTATAATATTGCAGTTTGCCATTTTATTTTATGCCAACAAATGAGGTACAGATGGGTTCTTCTGAGCATCTTACGATGTTGAGGATAAATTGGCCTTTTGGCACATGGCTGTGTATCATCTGCCATCTTCTCTTTAGCCTTACAAAATGCCATCCATTGCTGGATAACAAGACAGTTAATCTTGCCTGCCTGTGAGGTTGCTCATCTTTGCCTCTCATTGTGCTGGAAAATAAGCAGGATTCTAAATAAGATGTGAAATGATATTCTGAATTTTTCTCGCCCTGCTTAATTACATGTATCCTCCACCATTAAACGAGTACTTAATCACTAACCTTCTAAACTAGTTAGACAGACATTTTTATTCTTTGCACATCTCTGTTCTTAAGAGCTTGTATTGATGCTGTTTGATAACACTGTAGAAGAAGCACCCTAGTTAGTTGCCATATTAATTAATGATTAAAATCAAGCTCCTTTCCTCCAAAAACAGGTAGTTAATACTGATACTGAATTAGACTAAAAGATCAACATCTTCTCTTTACTTACATAAATTTAGAAGCGGTTCTACGAAGGAAACTCATATGTAATGTAGAAATAGGAAATGCTAGGTTTACAGCAGAGATCAGGAAGGACTCAGGGCTGTTTCATATTATCATTTTGAGTGGCAGCAGAAACCCTGTAGTATAGTAGCAGAAGTTACAGGTGGAGATCCTTGCAGGACATGTTCTGCCTGATTTGAAATGTTAGAAGGTGATTATGATAGATAGTATTCAATGTAAGGTGAAAACATCTCTCAGAGGCACATTAAAATGTCCAATACTGAATTCTGAACTAGAAGAACAGGCTTGGATTTTAATGTTTCCAAACTGCACAGATCCTTGTTTGCAAAAGAAAAGAAGCCCAGGTAGAGGAAAGCTGGAATAAAGATGTAGAGACTGAACACAGCTGCACAACCATGTATCCAGTCCTTAGCAGTTTTCCCTTATTTTGTATTGTATTGTTTTTGGGTATGAATGTGGGCACTGGAGGAACAGTCTTCCTGTTGTAAATGAAGATTAGCTGAATGACCACCTGAAGAGCCTGAACATTTGTAAATCTGTGGGTTCCAGTGAGATGCATCCAGAAGTCCTGAGAGAATTGGCTGATGTAGTCACCAAGACTTTCTTGATGATATCTGAAAAATCATGACAGTGAGGTGAGGTCTCTGTTGTCTGAAAAAAAAGCAACATTGCACTCATCATTAAGAAGGGTGAAAAGGATGACCCAGGGAAACTACCTACGAGTCAGCCTCACCTATGTTTTAGGAAAGTTTGTGGATCAGATCCTCCTGGAGGCTATGCTAAGGCATATGAAAGAGAGGGAGGTGATATGGGATAACCAGCATGGCTTCACCAGTGTCAAGTCCTGCCTGACCAACCAAGTGGCCTTCTATGATGGCATATCTGCATCAATGGACAAGGAAGGAGCCACTGATGTCATCTGTCTGGATTTCAGTAAGGTCTTTGACATGCTCCTGCACAACATCCTTCTCTCCAAGTTGGAAAGATATGATTTTGATGAGTAGACTGTTCAGTGGACAAGAGAACGTACTTAGAGAGTGGTGGTCAACGGTTCGATGTCCAGATGGAAACTGATGGCAAGTGATGTCCCTCTGGTCATCTTTGGTATTGATACACTTCAGTATCTCCATTGATGACATTTACAGTGGGACTGAGTGCACTCTCAGCAAATTTGTGGATGACACCAAGCTGTGTGGTGCAGTCAATATGCCTGGGAGACAGGGTGCCATTTAGACTGACCTAGACAGGCTTGAGCAATGGGTCTAGGAGGACATAGAGAGGTTCAGCAAGTCCAAGTGCAAGATCTTGCATCTCTGTCATGGCAATTCCCACTATCAGTACAAGCTGGGAGACAAGAACATTGAGCCAAAAAGGACCTGGTGATGGCAAGCTGGACATGAGCCACCAGTGTGTCCTCACAGCTCAGAAATCCAACTGTATCCTGGGCTGCATCAAAAGTGGCCAGCAGATTGAGGGAGGTGAACCTGCCCCTCTACTCTGCGCTGCTGAGATCTCACCTGGAGTACTGCATTGAGATGTGGAGTCCTCAGTACAGGAGTGACATAGACCTATTGGAGAACATCCAGAGGAGGGCCACAAAAATGATCCAAGGGATTAAACACCTCTCCTGTGAGGACAGGCTGAGAGACCTGGGGCTTTTCAGCCTGTAGAAGAGAAGGCTCCAGGGTGACCTTATATTGGCCTTTCAGGATCTAAAGGTGGCTATAAGAAAGAACATACTCTTTAGCAAGGTCTGTTGTGACAAGACAAGGGGAAATTATTTCAAACTAGAACAGGGGATATAGAGTTAGACTGTATACAAGAAAGAAGTTTTTCACAGTAAGAGTTATTAGGCACTGGTACAGGTTGTCCAGAGAAGTGGTGGATACTCCGTCCCTGGAGATACTCAAGGTCTGATTGGACCTGGTTCTGACCAACCTAATCTAGCTGTAGGTGTCCCTGTTTATTGCAGGGGAGTTGGACTAGGTGACCTTTAAAGGTCCCTTCCTCCTCAAATGATTCTATGATTCTTTGATTTTAAAATAGACTTTTATCTAGTTTGTGCTCTCTTGCTGTCACTTGCATGCACAGGGAAGCACAATCACTTACAGAGAAAGTGGGTTAATGGACAAGGGAGCCCCTGGGCAGTGTTCTGTGTCTTAACTGCCTAAATCCAGTGGCAGTGCACTGCTGAGGATTTCTGAAATCCCACTGATCCGCCAGGGGTGTGGTGTCTGTGTGTGTTTGTGCTCGTGCACGTACATGCACTTGTTTGGTGTTGCATGACTGCATGTAACTTATGTCAAGCTCATAAGTGTAGCATGTTCTAATTTCCACTTATCTATAGGAAGCCGCCTTCTATATCAATATATATATATTGACCACTATAACAGCAGAATTTTATTTCCACCATGTAAGAAATGAAAGCTTCAAATGAAGAATAAAATCTCAGATAAGCAAGATGCATGAAAAACAAAGCAAAACAAAAATCAATAGAAAGCCTGAAAGTTTTCTTGTGTTTTGTTGAGGTATGCAGGAAAATTTTGGAGAAGTGAATAAAGCTGGTTTGGATGTCATCTTCTATAAGTAGGAGAAATATTGTTCTCTTAGGGAAATATACGCCTCTCAAGGAAGGAGAAACTTGGCCTTACTTATGCCCTGTTGTCTGCCATAGCTTTCACATTCCTGAGAAAACTTGTTTAAGATAGAATGTATATTTAATAGTCTCTTTTGTCTCTTCAATTTGAAGGAAATATGGAGCAATTCTAAGTACTAAAAGCAATATGGAAACATAAATAATAAATGTATTTTTGCAAACTTTAATAAAAAATCTGGAATAGGTCTGTTTTTTGATGCAGCCATACTTTGATGTGTTCTTATGTATATTTTCAAGGCTGGATATTAATAAGTATGTCATTAACAGATATATTCAGAACACAGCAGTTCTTGAGAACACACTTAAATTCAACTGACTGTTGTTTTGAATCGGAAGCAGAGTATAAGCTCTGTCCCTCTGAGATGCTGACGGAATCCACAGCTCCAGTAAATGGAACAGGTGACTGGATGCCCCTGACACTGTGCACAGCTATAGCTGAAAGACCATTTATCTTCCAGTTAAAAACATCTAGCCCTTACAGTAAGCTATTTATCTATGACAACCTCGAGAAGCTAAATAATGGCATGCCTTCTAATTCGAATACACATTTGTTTTATTTTGTTTTGAACACTTTTCTGAATATTCAGACAGTAGCCCATTATTGTCATAATTTGCTGTGAGTTAGAGGGAGGTAGTCAATCTGACTAGATTGGTAGATGTTATGTACGCTGGGAGTTAAAAACTGTTGCTGTATTTAGCAAAATAACTAAACGTGTTAGAGTAGTTAATAGGCAGTGAAAGGGAATTCTCTTGCATTTTCTGCAGATTACTTGAGAGTTTAAAAGCCCTATTCTGTACCTGTAAACTAACACTAAATGCTATTTTGAACAAGATTCTTATCTAACACTTGTAAGTTTGAACAGTTTGGTGAGAATCATGAAACCTTGGAATAACTGGTGAATGATACAGGGTCAAAGCCAAGGAGTGAAAACTACAAAAAAGAAAGTGAGAATAGTATGGTGGTATGAAAGATATTATTTATTAAATGCAGAAATATTTGCTTCCTAGTCCTATCAGTAATCAAACAAAAATGTGAAAGGCTGCCTTGAGAATATGCTTGTGCACGCTGTCTACAGTTTTTAGTTACTATTGTTAGAGAAGGATTAATTTCAAGAGCCCATCTCTGTGTAATTGCCATCATTTCTGAGGGCATTTAATTAAAGTAAATCAACACGCAGAAAGCTTAATATAGCTCAAACCCACCGAGCTTTAATAAGTAGGTCTTTTTCCTGGCATGCCTTTACAAATAACACCAGTGTAGTACAGATAGTTGTACTGGAAGGCCAGAGAGAAATACAAATCAGATGAATCTAATGTGACTGGAAATAGGTGTCATAGAGATAGGGTTTTCTCCTCCCTCTCCCCCTACATTGGTGGTAGCTTCTGCTGTTGCATTGCCTGTGAGAATAAAGGCTTTCTGTTCTGAGACACAAGGTTATTTCTAATTCTGGTGGGTTATCCTGTCATCCAACATCTTATACTAAAGCTTTCAAGTCTCTGTGCCTTTGTCTTTGTAAGCACATCTTTTGAAGTGACCCTGAAGAACGTATTTTCTGCAAGTGTAATTTTTATCTAGTCTTTAATTATAGAGATAAGTATAAAATCATTGAATTGCTATTGCTATCAGTGAGAAGAAAAAGAAAGACATGGAACAGCTGTGTGATGTTAATGTGCTCAATAAGTTGAGATTGGTGGTGTTCTATCCTGGTCTTCTGTCCTGTACAGCTGCTGTATCTGGTAACTGGGAGAAGGATGGAAAAGGGTTGGGAGAAATTCTAGTTCCATAGTGTTGATAATGAAGAGAACCAGAACAAACATACATAGGACTGTAGATCTTGCATTCTCTGAGGGGAGGTGGTGAATAGGATCCCTTGGTGTTTAGGCACAATTCCAACGCAAAATGTTACTTGTGGATCTCATTTAAAGCCTGATGAACTTGTGTAGCAGTAGCTCTCACATGTTCCTGAATACAGAATATGGAGAAATATATACTGTGTCTCTGACTGTAGCCTGTGTATGCACCTGAATGTAAATGTGTGGTCATCTACTTCTACGTGTGAAGTGTCTGAAGTGCATACTTCTGGGCACTTCTGCCTATGTAATTCAGTAGAATCAGTTGTTCCATTGAGCGTACTCTAGCATCATCACCTAACAAATATTTCAGGTTTCTTCACAGTAATCTCTAAATCCTCAAAACCATAAAATGTAGAAATATTTTAAAATAATGAAGAGTATTTAGGAATGAAAAGTTAATATAAAGTTAAATCAATCCAGATTTTCAAAATCTGGATGTGGGAGCTTGGCTAAATAATCATTCATACAGTGAAGTTCAAACACAGGGGAAAGTTGTGGGCTTTTTTGTTTTTTGTTTTTTTATTTTTGAGCTAAGAACAATATTAAGAAATTAATTAGGTAGTTTGCCATTTTTCCACTAGCACAGTTCAGTACTCTGTGAGACAACCAAAAATATTTTGAAGGAAATAGAACAAACTTAGCAAAACTATTCCAGAATGCTGCTAGTATTCTTCATGCTGTTTCTGCAGTTTTGCTTTTTCTGGAGGTTCAGTTTGAGCTATATTGGGATCAGACCTGAGTTGTTTGGGGTCAGTTGTACTTTATGTTAAAAGAGGCACTTACCTGTCTGGCTACAATAGTATTTTAGGAAAACCATTACCATAACATTATGTGTTTTTCTTTGCACTATTCTTTGCACAGAATTTCTGAAATGGCTAATCGTTTTACTTATTTATTTTTTCCCCTCCGTATCTTTCACAGAGTTTGTATTGAGTCTCTTACTAGTTTAATTTTTGGATACTGGCTGTTGTGCTATTGATGTCATTTAGCCAGGATGACTGAAGGTGGTGCTAAGAAGAGGGTGATAACTGACTTATGTGCCTTGCTATTTATAAGGTATACAGACCTCCAAATTTGATTGTCTTTTTTTTTTTTTTTTTTTTTTTTTTTTTTTCTGTTTTTTCCTGGGCACTATATATGGTTCTGTCACTTCAGCATTCACTACTGCATTTTCTGAATGTTTTTTTTTTACACCAAAGTGTACTTGAAAAGGTGATCCCATTCATGAAGAGCAGCCTGGGGTATGTTTCATTTAATCATTTAGTTACACATTCTCCTACAACATGAGATTATTACACAGACTGCATGTCACTATAGGAAAGACTGCTGTTTTTTTGGCAGAGTTATCTTTAGCATGCTGAATGCCCTCAATGCTTCACAATGTACAATTTGTAACAGTTATTTCATGTCATGCATAAGTTAAAGCTTGTATGTTGTGTTATGTGCATATCTTGAATGCTATTTTTAAAGAAACATATAAGATTTAAGCTTTCTATATTGGTGTTAGTAAGATGCAATCATTATAGGTATCTTAACTGATCAAATTAATATCAATCATTGCAGTGTATTTATAAAGTTGGCTTTAAAAGCACAGGAACATAGTATTTGTGTCTTCAGCTCAGGGATGTGGACCTCTTCCAGTTAAGTCTATTTCTGTCAGGAGGCCTCTTTCTAGAAATTTTTCTCATACATCGCTCTGCCTGGAATGTATGACTCAAATCACAAAGCCACATGAAGCTTGGTCTTTATAGATTCGTAGATTCATATATACATTAGGTTGGAAAGGACCTGTAAGATCATCCAACCATCCCTACCCACCAAGCTACTAAATCAAATCCCTTAGCACCTCATCTAAACGCTTCTTGAACAGTGCTAGGGACGGTGCCTCAACCACCTCCCTAGGCAGGCCATTCCAGTGCCTGACCACTCTTTCAGAGAACAAATTTTTCCTCAAATCTAATCTAAATCTTCCCCAGCACAACTTGTGGCCATTCCCTCTCATCCTGTCATTAGTTATCTGGGAAAACATGTTTTTAAACAGCTTATTGATATGTTTAATTGGTAGGTAGACTGAAGTATTTCAAATCTTTTTTAAGGTATTCAGCATTTAAATGTTCATTTTGACCTGATGTATTTTTTTATTCAGAGTTGACTAGTAAGTATTGGTATTTATTCATATGAATCCTGTCTAAAGTTGGAGGTAAAATGTTCAGATAAGACCGCAGACGAGTATGTTGCCATTTTGTCTTATCCTTTCCCCCTTGAATGATCCTCAGAAAAAAAATGTTGTATTTACTTTTCTGTTAAAATAGGAAAGAATTATGACCTATTTCTTTTTTAATAGACTTTCCCAATTCCATTAGTGCTGAACAGGTATCCTTTCAACAGCATAATACACCCATCACGTGTTTCCTGTGTAAGGGAAAGTTACTGCTCTTGTTTCTTCAGTCAGAAATACTTATTTAACATAAAATGCTGTGTAATGGTATTCTGATCTGTGGAGATTTAGGTAATTAACTAATCAGAACTCCTGAGCTAAAGAAATAGCAGATTGGGAACAGAGAGTGACCTTACACTGTACTGCCATGAAATCATCAGTTTCTAATTTAAAGTGTTCCCGTTCTGACAAGTACTTAACTGGATACTAGTTAATATCTGTAATGGTGATGAATGTATACAAATAGATATATACACATTATTATGTATTGCAGCATTTTCTAGTGTAGCAACACAGAAATTATCTTACTGGTAAATACCAAATGTCCATTCGATGGGAGTATTGTGTGCTGCTGGTCACTGAGGTATAGTATATTTATGACTAAAATGTAGATGCTCTATCAGCACTCATGCTCTCTGCAAGTAAGAAGCACGAGACTGTTATTTGCTGTATCAGATATTTTGGTTTCCATATGTACCTTGTATATATTTATTTTCTGTTTGATTACCTTAAAATCTATTTATTTATTTATTTACATGTAAGGACTTTCTGTGCAAGAGGTGACCTAGGAAAGTTGTTATGATCTCTAATTTTTACTTTCAGAATCGCTTTGAAAGTTTAGAGCTCTGTGATTTGGTGGAAGGAAGGCATTAGCAGATGCCTTCCAGGAAGCAGATTGTTGTTTGATAGTTTAGATTTCTCTCCTTACCTTTGGACCTTTTGTTCTTAACAACAGTAGGCAGAGAAATCAATGGATGCTGCTTTTTCTAACTGAAAGCCAAGAGCTGGAGGGTTCAGAAAAATCAGGCAACTCCCTCTGTGGAGGAGGCTGCAGTTATTTACATTCTCCATAAATTTAAACTGAATCATCCTTTGTTAATTGAAAAATCAGAGGATGCTGCTTATCTACATAGAAACTGTCAGTTAAAGGTTAAAGTTGAAATCTTAAAGTAATTTATTCTGTTTGCTGTAATCATTCTTTTACCAAAATATTGGTTGCCTTTTGAATTAGCTGGGGGGGGAGGGCGGGAAGGGGGGGTGGGACTGGGGGCTGCAATTTCAGAAGGGAATGCAGATTGTCTGTAACACTTCTAGCAGAGAGGATTCTTTTGTATGTTCTGTGAAATTGTCACTGAAGAAGTGGGTGTCTTGCTTCATTCATTAATATCTCTTCATATGTGAATTTTTATTACCTCTTCCTTCTTAATAAAATTTTGAGGTTATCTATAGTGAAAACTTTGATTGGGATGGATGAAACTGAACTAAACTGTAAACAAAATAAATCTCTTATAGGGATGTTCCTTGTTCTCATATTTTGTTTATGCTTACCCAAACTTTTAAACAGAAATGAATAATATGTGATATATCTTTGAAGAAATTGTTGTATTCCTTTGTAATATTGATAATGCTTCAATTTACTTTTTAGCTACACTTTAAATGATTTTGTCCATAATTTTTCATACTTTTAAAGCAATAGTTGATTGTGAAGTTAATATTTAGCGCTATACACTCTCTGTTTCCGTAAAGGTGAACATTTATATTCTTCTTATCTACATACCTTTTATGAGACAAAAATTGGACTTCTGTGACAGTTCTGTGTCTATCTTTAGTCAGCAAAAGTTTTACAAGTACCAAAGCTCTCACTTTTGTTTGGATAGCATGTGGAGTTGGTAGGTGCAGTGACAATCTGGTGATTACTTCATGAGAAAAAGGTTGCTCGTTGTATAGCAGCTCTAGACATACCTCGGGTGTGCTGGATGATGGCCAGTACAATGAACATTATTTGTTCTTTTGGTTCTGTAAAAATTGTCTATCTGTGAAGCATACACCTACTCTAAACAAAACGATGTGAAATGGAGCTCCAGTTTGGTGTTGTAGAAATAATAATCACCATAAATATTACAAGGTGTCACTAGCACTGTGCAAAAGTAGTAAAGATTCTCACTTAAGATACATAATCTCTAAATTTTTACTTCTATTTTTGAAGCTCTTTAATGAGCACTGTCATGCTCTGTGAGACTTAGGAGCTATGGTACTGCAGTACAAGAGAGATCGGAAAACACCAAGTTGATCTTATTCCCTCCTGTAGATCTTTCCAGGCTTGACCCAGGCCTGGGTTTTAAATAATGATTCCACTTTTTATTTCTTCTGGAGGATAGTTTTCAAAGTGATTGGTAGTTATTTCTTCAATTTCTACTGTATTTTTGTTTGTTTGTTCTTTGTTTGTTTGTTTGTTTTCCATTCTTAACCGCACTGGAAGTATATATGGATAAGACATAGTAGATCACTTAATGTACTACCTCCTGGTAGAAAAATTTTTAAGAGCTAACATGTTCTTAAAGTTTTTTTTCTGGAATGTCATATGTCCTTAGTAGTATTTTAAATCTTTTCCCTGAGATCCAACCACTTTTTTTTTTTTTTTCAATGCTAGACTTGCATTTCTTCAAATAAAATTGAGATTTGTTTTTTTTTGTTGTTGTTGTTTTTGTTTTTGTTTACAGGAGTGTATTTCATATCTTCTGTCTCATTAGCATGAAAACTAACATCAGCAGAGCAAAAATGAATATTTTAGATTGCTACTGTTTATTGCCTTTCAGCACACTTTAATTAAAGTGGCGTTTGTTTGCCTATAATATCACCATTCCCTAATCAATGTACTGAGCAAGCACCATGGTGACAAGATAAGTTGCTTTGTTTTGTTCCATATGTCTGTGTTACAATTTTTCCATAGTTTTAATTGGTTCCCTGCAGAATAACATTTACAAGCATATGGTATGGAAAATGCTGACTGCATTTGTTATCATATATTTTAGTGCATTGGTGGCACTAGATCACTAAGCCTTTAAATGTGATTATGAGGTTATTTAATGCATTCAATATTGTGCTTACAACACAGCAAAAATCTGCAATGAGCCAAATGGTATCAAAGAAATGTGTTTGAATTTCTTCTCGGTTTTTCAAAGATAGATAGGGAAGCCTCATTCAGAAAAAAAAAAATATCTGCTGGTACATGCTTTGTCATCTAAGAGCAATTTGAGAAGGTCTCCTATGTGCATAGGAATGTGGAATGCAGAAAAGACAAAATACAGGATATGTCAAATCTTATTGAATTCTAAAGAAGTGCACTTGCCAGTGAAATGATGAAATGCAGAATCTACCCTAGAATCTCATGTCAGCATTGGTGAAATTATGAGATCTTGTATTAACATAAGTGCTGGTTTAGGACTGAATCAGTTTTCTTTTTGAGAAATATCCACCAGTTTGGATTCAAACTTCTCCAACAAGTGTCCAGTGGGTCATAGTACACGTTAATTATGGGAAACCCAGGCACAGCCTGAACAGCCAGAGGAAGAAGACAAACTGTCATCAAAAAGACCAGGGAGATCTCAAATGCATGAATCCTCTGTACATGGTTACAAAAGGTGCTATATTCCTTCCGTCCCAAGCATGAACCCAGCACAACGTATCTCTATCTAGAACTCTAAGTGCATTTTAATGTTTTCCTGTTTTTCTGACAATCATGTGCAGTAGATTAATCTATCTTTTAAGTTTATTAGTGACTAGTCACATGCTGTAAAGCATACAAAAATAACGCAACAGTGTGATTATACATTTTGTGTTGCTCATATATCTGTGGATCTGACACAGGTGCTGTGGTGAGGGTAACATGGGGATTTGTATTGTATAGATATAACCAATTGCTGTACGAATAAAAAGTCAGTGTCTTGTAAGAATGAGGCATATGTTTATCTTATGGAAACATCTCAAGTTAAAAAAATGTATTATTTTGTCAAATCAAATTAGAGTTTTATTTGGAGCATACATTTCTTAGTGCACTGACGTTTCACTAATAAGCAGTGTTGCAAAATAATTTTAATCTGTGCTCTATTTCTGCAACACAACAACCCCAGAAAAATATATGTGGACTCAAGCTTGTTGTAAGAATGGAATTCCCTCATGGAAGGAGAAACAAGCAGCCATAAGAAGAAGCTTTTGGAAAAATTACTTTGGGAACAGGGTTTGCAGCATAAAAGACAGCAGAGAGATACTGTTAAGTGATTTTCAGAGTGAAAATATTTAGGAACTATAATGGTAGTAATGTAAAAATGACAACAAACAAAAATACTCCCACCAAGACAAAAAAATAACAGTAACAACAAAAGCAACTAAAAACTTTCTTTCTGATTTAATCTTATTTGAGAGTAAAGTCAAAATTATGATATATTGTAAATCTGAACAGAAAAGTCAAAGTTGAATGTGACTTTGGCCTTCTCATCATCTTTTCCAGCTATTACTTTCCTTTCCAACTGAATGTATGTAATGCATTCTAGGGCAGGGAGATAGTGACTGTATTTTGTTGTTAACTTGGACTGTTTATAAATCTTAAATCACTTAAAATGTAGCTCATGAGGAAGAAAAGACAAAAATGCATACGGGAGGCCTAAAGCAAAATGAAAATGTGAAAACATAACTGCATTGTGTTTGTGTTAAGTGCAATATGATCTCAAATATCCACAGCACATAATGAAACCTGAGAAGAAACACTGTGAGTTCACAAGGTATTAAAAAAAGGAAAAGTACAGAACAGAATAAAAACTACACGAATATTATATGTAAAAAACAGAATTCAGTCTCATTACATAATCATATATACAACAAGGCTGTTGGCTTACTTCAGGATGTGATCTCTTTTCATTTTGGTACCTATCACCTCAGGCTTACTCTACCGACAAAACATGAAGCTCAGCTCCAAAGGTTCAGTGTAGCATAGTGTTCATATTGTCAGTTGGAAGACTGTTTCTTCCAACAGAAGAGAGCATTGGTTCTTGGACACCCTGAGATCAAATGTTAAGTCCATGACAGAGGCAGGTTAATGAACTTTATTACCAGAATTTGAATTCTCTTGACTTTGATTAAAAAAAAAAAAAAAAAAAAAAAGGTTTAAAAAAATCACTTTTTTTTTTTTTTTTTCTCTCAGTCTTCCTTTGCTTTCCACAGTTTACTCGAATTCTGCGGTGTATGCTGTAGAGAATTATTGATACCAGTCACCTCTTGGCACACCATGGAACATATTAAATTAACATGATTGGAGCAGTCTGCTCCTTAGATAAATGTGCTCTCTGCTTTTACCTCATTTATTTTTGATATCTCAGGGGACACTTTAATTCTGTAAGAGCAATCCCGAACAAATCCTAAAGTAGAGTGCTATCAACTACTGTGAAGGGACAGGCAACCTGGTCTCACCTCTGCATGTTCAGTTGGAAGGGAGAGGGAAAAAGAATTATGTCACTCAATCTGAAAATTCAGAAGTGTGCTGTGACTGGCTTTAGAAACTAAAGATAACCTGGAATATGAATAGCACTTGTTCTTTGCAAAGCTGAATTGATGTATTGCTGATATGCAGGTATTAGGTGAGAACACTAGTCATGCAGAGAACACGAATCATTTGTTGTTCAAATTAGTGTAGCGTAAAACCAAAAGAAGAACTTTGATTTTCTGCTTTAGTAGTCTCTTTGATAGGAAATCATATTGACTGGCTGTTGATGTACTGCTGATTCAGGATTAAATAATCATTCTGCTGGGAACATTTTCCTTTTTCAGCCATACTAAGAGCATATCCTGTTTTGACTTGGCAGAAAAGGCAATATGATCTATGTATTGAGCCTGAGGTCATTTGAATAAGTTTCTCCCCTCCTCAAACTTAGTTTGCTTTAATTATACATTTACTAATATATAAATATATTAAACATGTCTAGGTTAAAGGGAGTTTTTTCTTGAAGTTAAACTGGGGTCAGAACACATGGTATAAAAGTTAGGTTTCCAGAATATGTGTGAACATGGGCATGTATGTGTACCCCATACGTAATCCATTTTGAAAGTCATATATTATTTCACGGACATCTGTGATCCGGTTCACGTGGTGTCTCAAAAGCTGTCCCTAAAAGTACAAATTTGAAGAAGCAAGGAAGTGTGGACACATAAAACTTAGTAAACGTGGTGGAAAATCAGTATCAGACCAGTTGATGGATTAAATGTAATTTTTACAGGAGACAACAGTTTTGGTTGGTGTTTTTAATTATATGATGCTTCTTTTTATGTTTATTTATATTTATTTTTTCTCCAGCTCTTCTTTTTTTTTTTTTTTTCCAAAATGGCACTAGTTATCATCATTCATATTTATTTTCCAATGACACTAAATTTTCACAGAATTAGGAGAAGTCATTCCCATGATGGTAGAGAGCCCTTGAAGGAAGATTTTGACAAACTTAGAGGGCTGTGTAATCACCTACTATATGGTTGGGATATTGTGTGATTCTGTGTTGTGAATGCATGTATGTGGTAAATAAGAAGGTATTTCAAGAGCAGTCAGAGCAGTGTTGCATGCAGTCATAGTCTGTAAAATCAGTTCAAAATAAAAAGGAGGTAGATATTTTTCATTACTAGGAATTATTTCTTTTACAAACTGAAGGTTTTTTGTCTGCAGAATGCCAAATCAGAGCTTGTTGGTAATGGAGCAATATTAAACTGAATTATCAGCAGCAATGTGTCTGTTCCAATTCTTGACTACCAGTGACTGGAAAAGAAAGCTCCTGGAATGACCTAGGGTGAGGATTTCCTTTCCCAGCTAGCATGCTGAGTTAGCCTCCCCTTATGTCTGTTATAAATTTTCAAGGATTAGCAAACTGCTCTGAACAATTTGATCCTAGGAAACAGCATTTTATTTTTTATTATTTTTTTAATATAAGTCTTTGTAGAAAGCTCTCAACTCTGAAATACAGCTTTTAAAATAAGTCTAGTGATGGTTGTTTGGAAGGTTATCTTCAACATATGTGTGTAGTGCAGTCACCATAAGAGAAGACAGTGCAGGTAAAATCTGGTGAAATGCGTCAGGTAGGCTCCAGGTAGGTTGCACATGCACACAAGGTGTGAAGACCTTTTGCTGGTTTCTGTTATAGGTTAATGATTGGTTTTACCATCATTTATAGATCTTATTCTATATGAATATTTAATACAATATTCAATAAAACAGTAATATTTTATGCCTGTCCATTCTTTCCTGAGGGTTACTATGAATTTTTATGACCCTCCCGCTTATCTTGCTGTTGTACGTCAGTGTCTGCCCCACAAAAGCAGATGGCCTGGATCTAGACAACTGCCCTTTTATTAAATTATATTCTGCCAGTTGCATTGCTGTTTCCTGTAACATCTATTCTTTTCAATACAGATTGAGGAGGTAAAGATTAAAATGAAATATGGCATGCTTGAAATTTTCTCTTCTAAATTATATTCTCTTTGGAAGATTCAGTTATATAACTATATTTTTATGACTATTTCAGTGAGGTACAATACATATTATATACTGTTCATGATAAATGTAATATTCTATCCTCAAAAGTAAGAGAAAATAAAACACTTATTAGGAAGACAGATGATCTTTTTTTCAGGTCAGTATAAAGCTTTCTTGTGAAGAGACTTATGAAATATTAAAGTAACTTGAAATTGGCATAAAATATTAAATTAACTTCGCCTTGGCTAGAAACCGTTTGTTTGACAACAGAGAAGGACAATCAACTTAAAAAGCCTGAGACTTTTTGAGGTATAACACTGGCTGATATTATAAAGGAAATATAATCTGAAATGATTAGAAAAATTTCAGCCCTGGACTGGTGGTACAATCCCAAAGTTAAAGAATAGTACAAAAATCCTCTTGTCTAAATGAAAGACACCAAATCTCAGTTGATTATTATTACAGATCAGCAGGCTTTTTATCTTGCATCTCCATGAAAACTGCACATTGACTTAGTAGCCATGATGCTACTTCAGCAGCAACCTTGGAGCAGCTTTCAGAGCTGCGTCTGGCACTGTCCTGCCATGTGCCTATGCAGCTTCTTCTTTATTAATATACTTCTCTTGAGACATAGAACTTCTTTTCTTCAAAGAAATGCTATCCTTGGTAGGTACTGCACCATCAGCCTGTGCAGCAAAATGCAGTGATCTCATTCCGGGTGAAGGATAGAAGATCCAGTGAGATTTGAAGCAAAAAGAAAATAGTAGTCAGAAAGCAAGGCAGTGTGTGATTGGGTGCATGTGTGTGTATGAAAGGGAATGTAAAGAAAATTTTTTTTTGCTTTACCCAGTAGGGGTTCCTGCTTTATACCAGAAAAAGTGTTCAGGATTTCTTATCTTTCAAGACCACTCCACCTTCTATTTTAACAGAAGAAAACAGGAAAATAATATTTTCTTTGACTAATGTACTATAATTTGATGAATCACTGTAGAAGAGTATCCTAGACAAAGTTTTTGCAACCAGTGTATGTGCAGTAGTTTTGAATGAGTAAGCTTTTTGATGCAGCTAAGAATTAACAAAATATATTTTTCACCACAGATTCATGAACTGGAGCTTGTATGTGATTAAAGGTAACAAAATTGGGTGGATACCAGACTTGCTTCACCATAGGAGAATACTACAAGAAATCGCTTACTAGATTACAGAAGTAGCTTAATGCTTATAAATCAGATTTTGCTTATACCTCAGATCAGAACTGAGTTATCCTGACTGATGCCCTTTAAGAATGACACATTGTTTCCTTGATTAATTTTATTGAGTGTTTATTCATTTTACAGTTTACAATTAACCAAGCTGAACAAAAAAACATCAACAGTAAGAGATTGATGGTGTCCTTTATAGCTTAATTTATTAGTTCTTGTTTCATTATTTCAACCCTAAAATGTTTGATGTAGGCTGAAGAGTGTCCTGTGGTACCTGCAGGAGATTATCACTTCTTACAGTCCTACTGCAGCTAAATATCACTGAGTTTATGAATCTAAAGCTTCTCCTGCCTGACTCTGGGCTTCTCTACTGAGACCTCTTGTCAGGATACATCCAGAAGTTTTGCTGTCATGGAAGTGGAAGCTTCACATCCATGTGCCTGTGTTTCTCCCAGCTATCTGATGAGCAATAGAGTATGCAAACTAGTTAGGTCTGACAGAAGATGAAAAGCAGTCTTTGAAGCTTGGAGAGTGTGTTTTCCCATTACTTTTACAGAGAAAATACTTTTTCGAAGATTATTAATAATAAGTAGCATTAGGATATTAAAAAGTGATTCAGCGTGTTGCAGAGTGAAGAGAGGAAATGATGGTGGAGTTAAATGTGAGGATTGTCAGGAGAAAGTCTATCTTATTCCTTGATCTTCTAGGAAATAAAAAGACAGTAAATCGCATCACAGTGGAGAGTAGCTCATGTTAGTTTTGTGTTGGTTTCTGTACCAGGAGCAGCTGTCAAATCTGAGGATACAGTTTCTCCAACCTTTGAAGAGTTGTCACCAACTCAAGAAAGGAAGTTTTCCACTTAGCTCCATCAGAGTTGAAGATGTCACCTGAGCTGCAGAATGCCATTTCTTTTATATGCTCTTTGAAAACTGTCATTTGACGTGATAGTTGAGAGGAAAGGCAAATTTTGTTCCAGATATAGCAAAAAGGCAGCATGTAGTGTTCTGTTTACATTATTTTAGGTAATTTCATATTTAAGCCCTGGGAGATGGAAAAAAAAATGTTGTTTTGTGTTACACTGATCTTATTTTAATCAATATGGAAACAGGTTTTTAGCAATGTCTTCAGTTACTTTTCTTCTTTCCAGTCTCAGTTTTAACAGTACCCTCCTATATGCTAGCTTTTAATGTCTTCAGAAAGACCAACTCCAAATCTTTTTGCCAATAATGACAAGCTGAGGAAGCGATCCTGGTGTGAATACTGACTTTTACAACTTCTAAGATGCTGAGATTGGATTAAGGTTTTAAAAAGTTATTTTCCTGATCCTGTGTGCAGAACTGATGGACCTAGAGATGGTGTCCTTTATAACTGATGGATCTAGAGATATCTAGAAATAGAAAAGTATCTGTTGTTAATTAAATTTTGTTGATTAAATACAGATTTATAAATATATGTAAATATATTCAGAAATTTGGGATAGTTTAAGAAATAGAAAAGGGATTTTTCTTTTCTGTTTATCATAAAACAACTTACAAACTTACTTTGTATTTACTGTTAACATAATAGTTACTCTATTATAAAAATCTCACTGCAAAAAAAACCAAAACAACCACCACGAGAACAAACAAAAATAAACAAACAAACAAACAAAAAAAGAAAACACCTTCTAAATGCCACAAGTGAGAGAATAGAGAGTAAAATTGGTAGTTTTGTGCAGGTGAACAGATTCTTACTCAGGGAGGGGTACCACCATTAAAAGAACTGACTATCATGAATGGAGCAAAAATATACCCTCCCTGGCGTGGCCTGAGAAAGGCTGTGTGCAACAGAGCTCCCTTGAAAACAGAAAACCGCTTTCTGTTCCCTTTTTTTTGTGAAGAAGTTCTCAGTAGCTTCTAGGTTGCCTCTACTGCATATCTGAGTGTTCTAGGAAGAAATTCTCTGGAAGAAGCAGGCAGTTGTTCAGAAATGAAGTATGTAAACAGCCTGAACAGAAAAATACAACCTCTTGCTGCTAATCTTTGTACTGCTGTAACTACAACAACAACAACAACAACAAACCAGCTAATGAGCTCTATCTCAGATTTATTGTAAATCTCCTGAGGGTAGACTGAAGAAAGTCTTTTCTGGTTCATTTGTGTTGGTGAAATATTGTATGCTAGAATACAAAAATAAAAAATCAGTTAGTGAGTGGCTAGTTGACCTGTTCGGATAATGTAGAAGAGATGGTGTCCTGAGACTTCTTGCTCTACTGTATTCTCTTTATAATTTACTCTTTAGAGCAGTGCTTTTCTTATTTCTTCAGAAGTGTAGGGTTCATAAACTTTTAGTCTGTGAATTCCTTAATTTTCTTGTAATTATTTTGTCACCCTTCTTAACTCCAAGAGTTAGGAGATAGCTGGGATGTGATAGGTCTCACAACTGAGTGAAATATGCTTTAAAAAAAGAAAAAAAAAAGATATATGTATATATATATTTATTTAATGTGAGAGCTTCTTTGTATGGATGTGAAGACAAAGTGATTCTTCCATCTTTGGTTGTTATCCTCACACAATTTCTACTAGTTATAAGACTGCAGTGTACCTCTGTAAAAAAGTTATTGTGGACACATGAATTGTACAGACAAGTGAGCAGATGTACTTGTGAGTGCTACAGAACAAATTCTAAAGATGGGACCAAACATTTCTTATTTTTTCCAAAGAAAACAATGATATTCCTGATGAATAGTTCTGACACTCATCTCTGAAACTCAGATTACTGTTGAATATTCCTGCTAGTTCTATATGAGATAGTGTTTCATGGAACACGAGAAAGAGGAAGCAAATAATGTATAGATAGAGGCCATGTATATACAGAATCGCATTAGATGAGTTGATTTATTTATATTGTTTGCACTTAGAGATGCTTTATAGATTTAATAATCAGTTTGTCTGTACACTCAGTTTCCTGCTTTGTCTATGTAGTGTTGTTTGGTATGCAGTTTGGGAAGCCTGAAGGAAAAGCTTTGTATACCATGAATAATACTTGAAAAAAGCAAAGCATGAACTCACAAACTTTATTTTCATTTTTTAGTGTGGCAAATTAGTCAGAAATGTATGCTGACGAGAACCATAGAGCAAAAAACCATATTCAAAGAGGAAAGAGAAAAGTAGAATTAAAGAGGAAGACATACAAGTTTAAATGAGCATATCTGTTCTATTTTCTGTGCACTTAAGAAAGCTGTCTGTGTTAAATAGTTTAAATTTTCCCAATGCTTAGTAAACAGAGAATAGTTGTCCTGGTTTAATTACCCAGGGGTATCTTGGTGACTGTGTTCCATATAATGAAAAAAGAGAAGTTTCATCCTTAGATTTAAACAGAGAAAAGATTAGACAGAGGGGAAAAAGATTAGTTTTAAAAAATTGCTTGGCTATAATTATGGAGAATAACATACTAATTATAATGTTCTACTGAAAGATTTTTAACTTGATAAGGTGAAAAATTCTAATTCAAAATAACGAGAAGATACATCCATCTTTACACAATAGCAGAAACAGTGTTTGATTGCATATATTTGTTTCTGAGGTATCTTTCTTAATGTCAGTCAGACAGGTTTCTCAAATTATAAAGAATAACTCACTAAAAAAAAGTGGAATGTTTTCATGGAACTAGCCTAACATTAATGTACACAAGAGAAAAAACACCATCTTCCATTTTATATGTGTGTGCTTATGAAGAAGACATTTCTCTGTAATATTCTCCTTTCATTAAGTTGGTCTGGTCTTTCTTTTCCTGGTGTTTGGAAGCCTATAATTTGATTAAATGCAGAACAGACTCCCTGTTGACAGTGGGGAAAGCTCAAAATCGTCAGTGCTTCCTTCAGTGTTTCCAGCTTCTGAAGAGCCGAGAGGAAGGATTGTTACTTTGTCTATTTACTGATTTCAGCCAAAGAAGGAAAATAGGGAAAAGTAAAACTACGTATAAACTATATATAGTTCTGTGTGTGTATTTTCACACTCCTTATGATTGCTTTTCTCATGAGATCCATTTTTGGGGTGTTTTTTCCAAATGTACATGAAAGTGGTAACTGTTCCTTTGCTACTAAAGGGAGTTCAGTCAGGTTTCTCCTTGGGTTCTGAACTAGTCTTCTGTGAAACACAAATTCAATTCCAGCGGTTTGAAAAAACCATGAAAAAGGGTGTTGCAGTTAAGGACAATACCTGGATATTTTGTATGTCTTTTGAAAACTCTTAGTGACTGATATATATGTTTGTTATTATTTCCATTGTCACTCATGACAATTGTCTTTTAATGTGTTACAGAACCGAAGCAAGCACCTGGACAAAGTACATGTTGTTCTTGGAAGTAAATCCTGTGATTTGGACTCTCTTATTTCTGCTGTGGCCTATGCCTACTTTCTAGACAAGGTAATGAAAAAAAAAAAAAGCTTAGAGGTCTTATTTGTTGCATGTTCTTATGGACATCTTGCTGTTCAGACATCCCATAGAAACCTCTGTTCTAGAAGTGATTACATAAACAAACCTGCCGTATAAATTACAGATCTTTAAGCGACTGCTTTTATTAAGTTATTGATTCATAGGAGCCTGAATGGAACATACATCTCTTGTAGATATTGTTTTGGAAGATGCAATTGTAAGTCCATACTGTTTGTGATCCTGTTGTGCTTACCATTGTGCATGCGTATTGCAAAAGAATAACCATGACCTAAAAAATTTGATGTCTTAACAATCACAGTCAAAAAACATTGTATCTAAGATATTCTCCACATTTGGTAAAAACCTTCAGATGAAGGGAATGTCTTCTGTGCCCTACACAAGTGGATGTTATTTTGCTGACTTCTGTAGAGTCAGAAGTTTATTTAGAGAAATGGTTTGTCTAAATGTAGATGTTTTTAGCTCTACATCCCCATCCAGCGTCACAAATGCAAAGTCAGTCAAGTTTGAAAAGCAAAGTTGGACTAAAACTATCATGGTTTTATAAACAGGGTTCCCTTGAATTAAAAAGTTGTCAATTTTCATTTACAGAATTTTGAAGAAAGCATAATCTTTTCCTGAAAAACTTAATTGAGATTTTCAGAATGTAGTACATCATTTTTTCTCATTCCTCATTTTGCAGCAATTCTGCAGGAGGAACACAATCAAGAACAAATAAAATGAGCTGAAGATGGTAAAGAACGAAGTAAAAGGACAAAAATTTGTCAGAAAATGCAAACTTTCTTATTGCTCAGTATGGTAAAACATGACTAATAAGAATCAAGTCTTATTTCATGCATCTCTCACAAATATACATGTACATTACAGGTCAGTCCTCCTGATGTTCTTTGCTTACCGGTTCTAAACATACCAAGAAGAGACTTCAGCTACTTCACAGAGACAAGGTTTATATTGGAGGAGCTGAATATCCCAGAGTCATTCCATATCTTTCGAGATGAAATCAATTTACATCAGCTGAATGCTGAAGGGAAGTTGTCTTTAACACTTACAAACAGCAACATGCTGACAAGGTATTGACTCTTATATACACAATGACTTACTGCATTTGAACTATTTTAAAAATTATATTTTGTATTTTTTCTGAATTCAGATTAATACTGCTATGTTAGCACAGCAAAAACAAAACAAAACAGAAGTTAGAATACATTTTTTCTCTCATTATGATTCTGTGACTATGCTCAGTACATACACCAAAGTAATAATTTTTCCATCACTTCTAAGACAACTTGTATTTTCGCATAGCTTAGAGTAGATATTTTAAATAGTCTTATGGTTTCTTGTGGCAAATAAATACAATATCTTTCTTTCCCCTGCTTCTTAGTTAACTTTCACTGAAGGAATGAAAACCCTTGTGCTGTTTTGGAGATAGCCACAACAATTGTAATTGTATGTGCTGTTAAGATCCTCCTAAAGACAGACAGAAATTTGAGACATTTACAAAAAAGGCAATGCTGTCTTTAAATAAAACTAATACTGAATAGAAACTGTTATAAATATAGCTAGCAACAAATCTTATTCTCATTTTGTATCATCTATGATTTCTGTATGGCTGCTAGATTATTGAAATCCTTACAAACTACAGCATTTTTCTCAAAATGTCTTCCATGCCACAGGCTGAGTTGCTCTGTGGGAGCCCATATTCCTAAAGCAGGAAACTTTACAAGCCAATGGTGAACATAGGGAGCTTCTTTATAGTGATCTGCCTCTCTTGCCCAGAGTGAAGAGAACTGTGTGTTTCCAGCTCTCTTTAGAACCTCATTTAAAATAAATAACATTCTACCTGTGAGATAGATTGCCTTGGGAAATAAAAATAGCTTCATCCTACTCTGAGGTGTTTGTGGATTCGAATAAAAGTAGAGAAAATCTAAAATAAGAAATGTGTAAATCTCATAGCTATTGATTCTCTGACAACTGCTGACATTTCAGTGTGTTTTCTCAAAGAAAAAGTATTCGTAAGATTTACTCTTTATTACTGTCCACTCCTTTTTCTTCCTTCTAAGGGAGTATGACTTGCATTTGATATTGTTAAATGTAGTTTAACTTTGTTATTAGTACTGAAAGCAGAAACAAAAGGTGTTTTAAAGCAAAATAAGTATATTTTATAAGTTGCTAAAACATTCAATGGGAGAATGGCACAATTTCCCTTTTCTGAAGGGTGAAATTTTCAGTACTTGTAGAAATATATATTTTTTCAAATTGCTAAATTTAAAGATTTTGTTAAAAAAAATTGTAAACAGACTCTTAGCACTTGCTGATAAAATCACTGTGGATTTTAATTCTGAAATTACAGTTTTAGGACGAAATTATAACGTGTTGGCTTCATATTAAATTTTGTATAATGGTGATGTTACAGTCTTGAATTTTTTTGAAGTTTTATTTGGTTGTCTCAGAAGCTAGACTGAGAAAAATATATATTTTTGAATTTACTTTATAGTGAGGATAAAAGTTTGGAATCAGCTGTTGTCAAAGTCATCAATCCAGACGAGCAATGTGATGGCAGCCTGGAGTTACAAGCTTCTTCTTCCTCTTTAGTAGTAAAAGAGATTCTTCAAGAAGCACCAGAGTTAATCACTCAGCAACTGGCTTATCTCCTCAGAGGTGAGAGATTACTCTTTATATTAAATACTGAAAGGTTTAATGGAGTGTTTCTGAATCTGCTCATGCAGAAAGAGTGTGATCCATTCTTTGGTTAACAATCCCTTTAAAGACCACAGGAAGCTTCATAAAAGAAGCAGGGAGTAAAGAGTTTGTTAAAGAGTAACATTATATTGAATATTAAAAATGTGCATTTAAAAATAGGCATGAGAGGTCTTTGCTGTATCACTAGACAAGAATATTAAATGGAGCTGTCGACACACCAGCTGGGTATCTAGAAGAGCTGTGCAGTTCTTCAATTCCAGGGGCTATGCAGTGCTGGCAGCACGGCACTGTCTGCCTGTGGACAGCAATATGGGTTGGAATCTAATATTTACACGTTAAAGTTCTTCTGATGGTGGTACCTTTCTGTACAATGATGTTTTAATGGCACGATTCAGAACTTCTACTGTTTAAAGATACTGTAGCCAAATCTTCATTACATCTTCTTTTCTTTAGCATCATTCACCCAATAGAGCACAAAGGATGGGATTTCAATAATCACAAGTATTTTCATTTTTGTATTCTTAGTTATAATTTGCATTAGTTTCTTCAGTTTATTTGCTGCAGCAGAATGCTTTATTAGAAAAAAAAAGCTGGAGCTAGAAAGGAGTGCTGCCTTTAAGCTAAGTACTGAATTTTAATATTCCTCAATTGAATTTTAAAGATTTTAGGATGTAATTGGCATTCAGCTATTAAATACCCTTTTAAGAAATTAAGGTGGATGCGTTTACTGAGGATTACAAAATCTTGCCTACACTCTGGGAAACTACTGTAGTCTTGACTTGTTATTGATGGATTGCTGTGATAGCAAATGTGTTCTGAAAAATTACAAAAAGATTTTTTTTCCCATGTTTCCATGGAGGAAGTTGTAACTAACAGAATTTAACCTGTTCTTTTAAAGCCTTTCCACGCTAATAAGTTCTTGTAAACCTGCCGTAAAAGTTCTTTGTAAGCTCCAAATTTCTGTTGAGTAGCTGTCTAGGAAATGCAGGCAGAAGGACTAAGCATAATAATTGATTCTAAAGGCAGAAAACAAAAAAAGCTTTTTGAAATCTCACAGGCTACCTGTTTGGTGGTAGAAACAGGAGGCAGTGCTCTGAATTATCAACAAGAGCATATGTAAGTACTAAATATGGTACTAAGTGTCCACACGTTTCGGCTCTGTAGTTTGAATCGACATTAAAATAAAGAAATATTGAAAGTGTCTTCATTAGAGGCAACACTTTCAGTTTTAAGGGATATAGTAAATAATAGGTATAGAAATAGGTATAGAAATATAGAAATAGGTATGGAAATAAGTAAACAAATTTTAATTAAAATTTTCATTGTTGTGTTCAGTAGTGTTTGCAGATCTCAGTGGATATATGAGGCACCAAATACCTTTGCTTGCAGGTATGAGAAGGGACTGACCAAACCTAAATAACTATAGCTGTACTTGTGACTTGATGTCTTGCTTCTTCTATCAGCAATGCAACTTGGGTATATAAGATGTTAAACATTATCAGAAATCGTATGTGTTTCTCCTAAAATAGATCAGGTTTTTGGTACTTGAGAACCCTTTATCACAAATTCAGAAAAGTGAATCCCACTACTAGTTTAGATAGCAGAAAAATAATCAGAAAAAATAATTCCTAGATATCTATGGAGATATCAGATCAAGCTACAACCAACTTAAAAATAAAAGATAAATGTGATGCACCCCATCTAGTTTTAATGTTTCTCTGTTTATATGATGGCCTTTTGTTAAAGTCCTTGACCTTAACAGAGATTCTGAAATTCATTCTTGCTCTTAGAGAATGAATGTGTAGAAGCTGGATGCCTTTCAATATAGCAGGATAGCCCCAACCTTTGGTTATACTCCACAGGTGTAGAAAGAGTGGAAAGAACCTCCTCTGCTTTTCCCACTTGGTTATAGTACTTTCAATGTAAATATCTGTTGTTTTTTTTTTGTTTGTTTTGTTTTGTTTTTTGTTTTTTTTGTTTTTTGTTTTATGTATCTGTTGTAAGGGAATTTCAGAAAGAGAGGAAGAAAGTGAAAATCAAAGTGATAAGAATTAGGATTTTGTTTTCACTACACAGCTGAGAGATCCCAGCCCCTGCATCTGAGTGTCTAAGCTGGGTGTCATCTTTCATTTTGTGGCTTTCCACTGAGTATTTTGGTAGAAGACTTTTAGGACACAAATATCTCATGTTTTAGTAATTACTGTGTAGTGGCTGTGACACTTTCATTCTTTGTCCCTTTTTCACAGTTTGCTAGCAATTGGTTGATTTTAATAATAGGAGCAGATATTCAAAACCTGTATATTTTAATTTTGACCAGGCTTCACCGACTACTAGAAAAAAGAAAAAAAAATGAGAAAATATGTATGATGTGAAACTGAGCATTATTGATTTAGGTGGTTTAATATTTAAGTTCTTTTTTTTTTTTTTTTTTTGGAAGAAGAGTGCTTTCCTGATATCTTTGTCTGCTCATCAGACGTTCTATAAGTTAATTCTACCACTGGGCTTTGAATAGGATCTGCTTTGAGAATGATAGTGTTGTACAGCTGTATTTGCCTTGAGTTGGAGCTTGCTCTGCCCCTGGATTTGTGCCAGGAACAAAGAATTATGGAACCTGCCAGAGTCTTGGGCCTGTATTATTTTATTTCCCTGGAGATGTTTACAAGGGGGCTGTTGCTAAACTCCAGATCCATTAAACTGCTGAATCATTACATTTTTTATGGCAGCAAGGATGTGTTTCCAAGCACTCACTGTCAGGTACCTTGGAGCACTGCACTCTCAAAAATACCTCCTTATGTTTATTTGTATAAAACTTTGAAGGATGCCACAAGGTACAGACTGCAACATGTAAACAGATACAGATATACAGAAAGAGTGTCAGCAGTTTTTTAAATGGGAACTTGCATTTGCTGGTTACTAGCTGCACGGTAGAAGTCTCTTTGTGCCCTTTTGGGGCAGTCTGACTTTCGATAGAGAAGGCTAGTTTGTTATCCTGACCACTCAGACTAATATTGAGAGATGCCCTTTTAGGGCATTTCAGGGATAATGCCAATTTTTTTTCTGTTCTGTCTTGTACTTCGGTCAAATGACTCACATGTTCCCTAACTGGCTCATCTCTAGGATACGTGTGAGAAAGAAGGGGGCATTTTAAACTGCAACAATTGCTGCAGTTCCAGTTAGGTATTTTAATTATGCATGGAAATAGTTTTCTTGGAGGCAGTGCTCCCCCCAAATTACATTTTGTTCCTGCTTTGTGGCTTTTCTGCTTTCTTGGGTCTGTTTGTAGTTCTGGTTTGATTTGTAGTCTTGGTTTTTTGGAGGGGGAGGGGAGGGAGGGAAAATAGGAACGGGGAGAGGGGATGTTGAAGTACACTTTCTGTGAGGAAGTGTTGCTTTTCGCCTTTTCCCTGTCCTTTATTTTTACAGGTCATGGATCAAAACCTCAACAGGAGAAATGCCTATATTTTCATTGTACTATTTCTCTCATCCACAAACTTATAATTCAGAAGATGCTTGTGCTGCTCTTAATGTTTTCCCAAAACGACTTCTGCCTTCATTAGATCATGTTTAATATTAATGCACAGCAATTGCTTTTGGCAAAACTAGTACTTCACTTCCAAACTGCTTTGCAAAAAGAATAAAATGAATATTGTTTTTAAAGAGGGCTAGCCTATTTTCTAGTGACCTTTCCCTAGGAAAAAATATCTGTAACATAGTACAATGTATGCAAGAAATAATATTTAATCTTATATTACCTATTATACATTTATTTTCTCTGTGCTTGTCAGAGACAAAGCAGCCTCCATCATGCTTTCAGAAACCCTTGGGGAGTTGCACTAGCACTCAGTAAAGTCTACAGGAGATTTCTAAGCCCATGTATCTCTTTTACAGCAAGTACTTACAAGGGAGCACATGACTAAATGGACAACTGACCTTTGGCCAAGCAAATGTATCTCATGTTAACTGTTTTTTTTTTTTTATTATTATTTTATTTTTCAGCTAGCTGGCATCTTAAGCTTGCTGGAGATGCACAGGATGTCTGGGAAAAGTCTGTGCCTTTATTTCCTGTTGATAAGCATAGTATTAAATAATGAAAGAATGCTGATATTCCATTAATTTGAAAAGTCTCTTTTTCTTCCTTTCATCCGATTAGAAAAGTTAACAGTTGCAGGGAATACAGTATTTCTTTGACAAATAAGGAAAGAGGGAGAAGGGAGTGAAAAAGCCTTCAAGATATCTTAAGGTCTTATTTCAGGTTGGCTATGTTTTCTTCTTGTATTAAATGATACATCCCCAAATATCTTAAGTTTTATTTTCTATTTGAAGATATTGTCCCTGATCAAAACAAGTAAAGAGGTCAGCAAAAAAAGGCAAAGGCTTCCAAATAGATGCTTCAGTACAGTGCATTTCTAAATACGTTCTGCTTTTACATCTGTATAGTAGTTTTCTTCTGATTTCTTAACAAAGTAAAATAAAAACCAAGACTTTGCTGTTAAAGAAATGTAGCATTTTCACATGACAAATGCACAATGTTGCCTACAGGAAAGCATGATAAGCTGCTGTAGTGCAATCTTTCCTTTTTTTTTTTTTTTATTGAGGAAGTAAATAGAAAAATTTCCATCTCCTAAGACATTTGTTCAGGAGAATGAAATCAGTTTTGTTGTCAAGAATGGTACTGCTGCAGCACTGTAGTAGAACTGCTGAGGTGTGAAAGAAATTCATTTACATTTTTAGCAAAAATAATATAATGATAATTTTTGGTGCTATGTGTCTGGGGTGGCAATGGCACTTGTTAAAATCATGACTAGATATGACTCTGGCTTCTGGAATCTTGATGTAACAACATTTTTCTGCTACCCATTCTGTTGGAGAATTAAGACTGCTCCTCTTCATTCTTAACTCCTTTCTTGTCTTGCCCTACTTTTTCTTATCTCTTCAAGGGCTGGCTGGGCTACACTGAGTCTGGGATAGGTTGATGTAATTTGGTGGCTCAGAACTTCATGACAGACACTGAGACTGTTGTGGATGGGAATATTACTTGCTTGAAATAGTGACATAGAATAATAGATTAACTAAGTTTTAAAAATTTAATATGTGTTAATCTATTTAATGTTGGTTTTATTATTATTATTTTATTTTCTGTATTCTAGTTCTCACCTGTTAATAAGGAAAATTGATTTCAGTAATACCTTATGTTATAATCATATCTGTGATGTTTTACTGTCACATGTCCTTTAACACATAATGTGAAATTTATTCTTTTGATTAATACACAAAATAAAAGTGCTGTGGTTTTGGCATGGCAAAATTCACTTGTATTGTGTGTACTGCTAACATTTTTGAGGAAATGCTTCTTGTTATTTGCTATGGTGACAGTGCAGGAGAAAAAAATGAAAGCATAGATGCTTAGGAAGGGAACAGGATCTATTTGTCTTCTATTCACAAACCCTGACTGCTGCTGCTTTACGGCATATGTACCTATTTTTATAGAACAGCGTTTCCTAGTTAGCCTGGTGAGATTAAGGATGGTTATGTCCGTCTCTTGGCTATTTTTTAAGGCCTAAACATTTTGGATTATAAGAATTATCTTACATTATTGTAATGATTTTCTCATTGACCCGTCATGATGCAATGTGATTGTACTCTTGTTTGAAATCCCTATGCACAGAATGGTAATAAATAACTTCAATGCTGACTTGTAAGATTTTATTATCCTTAATTTAGTGTGAGTAATTGGGAGTGAAGGCTGTCCTTGGATATATTAGCAAATGGGATCTTAGTCTCCAGAGAATGAGAGCGGCTTTAGACCTTCAACAGTGTCAAGAATGTGTCATGTTCAGAATGGAATACATGTAGCAATAGTGATCTGAAACGATCTAGCTCACTTCTGTATTGTAAAAACATACCAATTATGATGAAGTTATTTGTTGAATTATGTTTGCTTTAGGCTTTAAAATTGTTTACATCATTCTTCTGATGTGCATTTTTTTCTTATGTTCATTGACAAGGATTCAGCTAGAGTCAGTTATATTGAAATGACCTGAGTCTTGTGTCACATCATATTTCTTAGCTTATGTAGTGCCTTTAGTAAGTTTTATTTGCTATCCTCATGAATATTTTAAAAAATAATAGAAATAGTTGCCTCTAAAAGTCATTACTTGATGGAAGCACGGTTGCAGAATTGATAACTTTTGAAAAAATACTGTTTAAATATAAGCAGTTTTATTTATGTGTGTTCAGATGATGCTTTATCTCCTTATTTTGGCATACTGCTTGTTTATGAAAGCACTTCATTGATATATTTGTAGAAGTAAGGCTGGCAATGTGGTTTTACTGTTTCCAAGCATCCCAGCACTTGGTCTCATGCTCAGATGAACAAGTCCTTACAGCACAGTGCTAGCTGGTGTCTGTTCTGCCAAACTGTATCAGATATGCACAAGCATGCTGCGCTATCACGACAGTACTGGAAGTAGCCATGTAGCTGTAGCATAGATCCTGACAAATTCCCCAGTTCAGATCTTAGAAACTATCTTCATGTTAAGAAGATTATTCTACATGGGAAGTATTTGATATCAGATTTAGTGAACTCATTTATGACAACAAGCTCCCAAGAGAAAAAGTAGTGTAAACGCTTTTGTTTCTGTGTTATCTCTTCAGTGTTTTCTGGAGGTATTGATTTTTGCCTTTCAAAATTTCAGGAAGCATTCTCTTCAAGTGCATGTCTTCAGAGGCTGACAGAATTACAGAGCAGCAGGAGAAAGTGCTGTCAGTTCTAGAGGAAAAGTTTCCGGACCTTCCCCCACGAGAGGAAATCATCTCTGTTCTCCAGGAGACTCAGTTTAACCCTCAAGGTAATCAGTTTTTTAGATATTTTACAGATTTAGTGACCTAAGAAAACCTGAATAGCTAGGCTGATCATGTGTGGTAACAGTAGCAGCGACATGCTATTTTCAATAACATTTACATGTAGTTATATTTAATTTTAAATTAAATGTCTTAAATTTTTAATCACAGAACTGTTATTTATGAGATTCTGAGAAATGAGAGAACACCTAAATATTTTTATATTGCTTTTATGAGTGACCAAGTATTGGCACAAGTTGTCTGGATACGTTGTGATATTTTCTCCTTAGAGATCTTCTAAAGCTGCCTGAATCCATGGGCAGCCTGCTCTGGGTGTTGCTGTAGGGTCTGATCCAGATGACCTTTGGAGATCCCCTCCAACCTCAGCTGTTCGTTGATTTACAGAGCATTAAATTATTTCACATACTTGCTTTACAAGTGTATGCTAGTCAAATATTTTTGTAGTATTTCATTTGTGATATAGAGTACTGTGCCTGAGAAAGCTGGAGAACTATCCGTTCTTGCTCTTTCAAGTCAAGTTGCATAAGGCTGAAATGGGGAGACTATGAGATATCAAGAGACACTATGTCAGTCAGAAGATGCTGAAGGGATCAGGAGTTCAGGTACCATCCTCCTGGCTGGGACTTGGGAAAGAAGTAGGTGAATGGGTTTTTGACATAGTCTCACATGACGTTCCTAATTTGGAGACATATGGATTTGATGAGTGGGCTATATAGTGGATAGAGAAATGATTGGATGGCTGGAGCTAGAGGGCTGTGATCAATGGCTCTGTGATCAGGTGGAGGTTGGTGAGAAGTGTGTGAGCCAGTGTTCGTCTTAGACTATTGCTCTTCAACATCTTTAACAGCACCCTTGGCAGTGAAATTGAGCGCATGCTCAGCAGTTGGCAGACAGCAGTAAGCTGAGTGGTCTATCTGATAAGACAGAAAGAAGAGATGCCAGCCAAAGGACCAAAGGGCAGACTTGAAAAGTGGGCCCAAGTGAAGCTGACAAGGTTCAAGAAATGCATGGTGCTGCACTTAGGTTGGGGCAGTCCCAGAGAGGAATACAAGACTGGGAGAACTTTCTGAGAGCAGCCCTGTGGAGAAAGACATGGAGGTTTTGGTGAAAAAATAGTTTAGCAAGATGGCAGTGCACACCTGAAGCCAAGAAGGACAACTGTATCCTGGGCTGCAACAAAAGAGGTATGGGCAGCAGGGCAAGAGTGGTGATTGTTCCCTTCTGCTTTGTCCTCCACAGACTCCATCTGGAGTACTGCATCCAGCTGTGGGGCTCCCAACACAAGGAAAATAAGGAGTTGTCCAGTGAAGGCCGTGAAGATGATCAGGGGGCTGGAGCAATACTCATATGAAGAAATGTTGAGGGAGATGGGATGTTCAATTTGGAGAAGGCTCTGGGGAGGCCTAATTGCAGCCTTCCAGAACTTAAAGTGGTCTTATAAACAGGAGGGAGACCAAATTTTTACACAGTCTGATGTTGTAGAATCGTGGAATCATTAGAGTAGGAAAAAAGCCCTAAGATCATCTAGACCAACTGTCAACGTGTCATCACCATTGCCTCTAAAATGTGTATCTGAATGCCGCATCTAACACCACCTCCCTGGGCAGCCTGTTCCAATAATTCACCACTCTTTCTGAGAAGAATTTTTTTCCTGATATCTAACCTGAACTTCCCCTTACTCAGCTTGAAGCCTTTACCTCTCATCCTACCTGAGAGAAGAGGCTTTGCTTTGTTTGTGTATCAATGTGGCTGCTTTGTATTTTGGATAGTTTATTACATATACCTTTGAAGAAACGTAGTCATGTGGATTCTGAATACCCTGTCCTTAACTGTGCTATGTGTCTCCTCATATTCCAAGCAATTCCAGTTTTTCTGTGTAGTTTTACTCTTTAGTTTCTGCTGGTAATGTACACTTCTGTTTTTATTCTACACGTATATCCAGGAATTACATTTACTGTTTGATTGACCTAAACCCATTGATGGTGTCAATTTCTAAAGAAAACCAGAAAGGTGGAATGATTTTGTAGTTATGGAAATTCATGATTTGCCTCAGAATGTCTTACAAATGCCATAATATTCCATATACACTTTTCAGGGTATTACTCATTCCAGAAGTATTTCATACCAGTGATGTAAGGATGGTCTCTGTATTCATTAATCAGTAGCTGCTATTCAGTTGACCTAAGAAGTGTGAATGTTCACACGATTTAGTTTCATTGCAGGAGACTGAAGTCGTCTTTATACCTTGATGCTTTTATTTATTTATTTTTTAAATCTCTTTCTTGCTTAAAGAAGGAATCTGGAAATGTTATGCACTGATTTATTAGCATCCATATAATATCATATCTGGTAGAGTATCATGAAGTTCAGAAGGCTCAGAATTAAGGTTAAGGTTCAAGTTGTGCTTTTAATTTATGTTGCTGTTTCTGTTCAGCTATGAGTTTCTGGATGTATTGAAATGGGTTTTTTTTTCTTGACACAGGTGCAAGCATTGAGGAAGTTATGCTGAAGGATCTCAAGGAGATTTCAGATGGGGAAGTCAAGATAGCAATTAGCACTGTGCACATGACTCTAGAGGTAAGAGAAAGCCTAAATAATTTAGTTGTTAAATAGCCCTAATGCATAAGGAAAGAGTTCTTTAACAGTGATATTGAACTTTGTGTTTTCTTAAGATTGTATATGAGCAGAATTTTCACTAACTTTGAAAGAGCAGCTATTTGTAATCTGACTATCAATGTTATGCTTCTGATTCCTAGTAGTTCTGTGGTGTGTAAGACAGTGGCACCAGCAAACCGGAGCCTTTGAGCAGCCTGAAGGTGTATGCTTTTAGTCATCCTCCAGTAGGGTTTTGTCCTACTCTTCGCTTGTGTTGTGCTATGCAATTTAGCACTTCCTTGGCTCTTTGAAAGTAGAGAGTATCCTTTTGTTCCTTATACCCTGAAACTGTGTGATAAGCTGTGTCCATTGCTACATGTGTGGAGTGACCATACATATCTGAATGTTGATACAATTAAAAAAAAAAAAAAAAAAGGGACATTGGCAGGACAGAAGTCCATAGAATTTTGGTGTTTTGAATCAAAACTGTACATTTTTCTTAATGAGTGTACCTGAGATAGCCTGAAAGAGCCTGCTTTTACTTTCTTTCTCAAATAGTCCCAAACATTTTGCAATTTTTTTAAAAAATTTCTGTGAAATGTTTTGTGTAATTATGTCATGATAACTGGTATTATGGGTGTCAGAATATCTGGACAGTTACTGTATTTGGCAAGCAAAGGAAGGTGCTTCTGTGGATAAAGAAGTCTGGTACAGTCTGACTAATGATAATCCACACATTTCTACTTTTTTTCTTCAACTTCTATGGTAGGATATTCAAAGCAATCTTGGTATCAAAGCATCAAGTAATGAAACAGAATGTGTTAATTTTTTCATGTCAAGCAGGCTTTACCATGCTCAAAACATTCACTGCTTCATTAACTGTAATTTTGCTTATGAAAATTATACTGAAATTGGGAGTAAAGATGAGAGGAAAAAGTATTACAGGATAAATCCCCAAAAGAGGAGATAAGCATTTAAAAGTTCTTTAATAAACTCTTCCTTTTATTTTGTTTTAAATCTTTCTTTTTTTTCCTTTGTCATTTTCAGTGAATGGCATGTAGAGTGAGCTAGTGACTAGGAACTAGATTTAGCATTATAGTTTTAATTTTTCATAGACCACACAGAACTCAGGCCTCATATGCCACACATCCAAGCTCCAGCTAAACTTGGTGAACTCATCCTTGCTGTTCGGAGTAATTATGTCCTGAAACTATTCCTTGTGGAAACTGAACATGGCAATGATAGGTTTTCACAGTCCTAAAAGTAGGCCAGTCTTCAAACTCTTCTCAGTGACTGTGTAACATATGATGCCAGCACAATTTGTTCAAAGAGTGGCAATATCTGGTGATCAAACAATAGAAGTTTCACAGTTTTATTTCTTTTGACGCATCTAGTGGCTGTTGGGAAAGAATAGTAGATTCTGTTGTAGGTGAAGAGAACAAATGATTAGAATTTTTTCTGAAGACAGATGATTTTTACTCATAAATTTAGTAAATTTATTAGTTAACATTACTTAGTATTTTTGGGTTCCCTTTCCACCTATTGCTGTGAGTATTTTGTATGTAAGAGAGTTACTTTTCTCAGAGGCTTTTTTTTTTTTAGTTATGACTTTTATAAACTCATACTTTGTTCTAAAAAGGATTGTTAACTTCATTGTTGGGCTAAAGTGCAGTTTTGCATTTGCTGTATTACTGCAGTTTGTTCAAATGTTTTCTGAAACCTTTTATTTACAGGGTTTCACTAGTACAAGACACTAGTAATTTTTTTCTCTCTCTCTTTTTTTTTTTTTTTAAGCTGTTGAGGGTATGGTCTGCACCATGGTAAAGAGGGTAGCTTGCAAAACCTCTTGAGCTATTTACTTCACTTAGTATTGGAAACGTAGTATCCATAAGGGAATTATAAACAGAACTGTCCAGATCCATGTTCAGTTTAGATACGGTTACAACCTGAGAATTCACAAATTTAATGGCTTTGGGATTTTCTCAGCAATTCCAATGCTAATTTTATAGTCACCCTGAAATTGCTCTGCAGACATTACCTGATTAAGGGAATGTGAAGCACAGACTTGCTGCAGGTGGTGAATGTGTGTATGTGTTTGCTTCTTCAGAAATTTCACAAGGTCACATTGTTTCCTAAATCAACAGATAAGTAAAAGCATTTTTCATTAAAGTGCTTTATAGGCTCCGTTGTTTGCTTTGATTTGGTGTTTTATAATATAGCTGATACTGCTAAAACCAAAGACGATGGTTCTGTGATTATACTGTTGTAAGCTGTTCACAAGCATGCACCTCCTGCTGTGATATACAGATATATATCATGAAGAATGAAAGTGTTGTAGCTCAATACTCAAGCTCTGATTTCAGACATTTCACTATAGTGAGTACAATCAGAAATCAGTAAGTCTTATATTCTGACAAATGTCTCATCTCATTAGCACATCCTCAGATAATTTTATGGTTTTCTTAGCAACATTTCTGGCAAGTTTACAGATTTGTGTTGAGAGTAAATGCTGAAAAAATTAGTTATTGGGAGGATGGAAGTTCTTAGACAAATATTGTCCTGGAGCTAAGTTTCTTTCATAAAATCATGTTATCATAGAATGGTTAGGTTTGGAAGGGACCTTTAAGATCATCTAATACCAACTCCCCTGCTATAGGTAGGGAAAACTCCCTCTCAACTAGGTTGCTCAAAACCCCATCCAGCCTGTCCTTGAATGCCTTCAGGGTAGGGGTAATCACAAACATCTCTGGGCAACCTGTTCCTTTTTCCCTTCTTTACCAGTGATTTCCTGTGTTAGATAAATAATTTGTTTCCTCAGTTTCCTGTGCTTAGCTAAGGATGTTAATATTTGTTCTGTGATTGTTCCATTTTGTTAAATCATTTGAAGTCTGTCCTAGATATATTGCTATAAATACTGTTTTTATTAGTTCTGATACATATTTTATATTACCTGTGAAAATGTTTTCTTGGCTCTATATTTTATAAGGCGTGAAATGATAGTAACTAATAAGTCATCAACTGGAAGTTAATACAGTTACTGAGTGCTGTTGCATGACAATACTCAGACGTGTAGAACACACAAAGGCAGACTCAACAATTTCTTGTGAAGAAAGATGTGAATGCAGACTAATAATGCATTGCTCTCAATGCTTTATTTGTATGTTAATGCTGATATTATTCAACTATGTGTGATTTAGATCCATTCTCTGTTGGCTTACTACTTGTCATATGGAAAATATTTAAGTGTCCTGAGAAAGGAAGAGCTGTCAGATGTTGATGGAATAGGAGGTGTTGACATGAAGGCAGGGAACTGTTCAGATTTCAGTGCGAATTTTTGTGAAGCTTTACATTTCTTTGAGATAACTAATTTTGGATCTGGCCTTCCTAGATTTAGTTGACATTAAAGTTTGGTTTGTAAGTTGAAATCAGATGTGTCTCCAGTGACTGGCTGCCAGATTACGTGCTACCTAGATTTCATATAAATAGTGGCTCTTTTCTTTTTTAATGCAGGGGAAAAAAAAAAAAGCATCAAAGCCCATATTACAGTTATTTTTGTTGCCCTTTACCACAAAGTTTCCCCAAGTCATAATAATGATTACTCAAAGGATATTGTAGCAAAATTCAGTGCATGCATTGTAGTTAATTTCTATTACATTATGTTATACCCTGAGAGTATGTTTTGCTTGTTCTCTGCTGGAATTCTCTTGGAAATGAGAAATATCTTCTCAATGTGACTTTTTGTGAAAGTAAGTCATTTTTTTTTCCTGAGAAATGAACAGTTACTTTGTAAACTGAACTCTTATTTTCTGCTTTTGTAGGCTGACTACAGAAGATTAAAGTTCAGTTTTCCTGCGTGATCACTTTAGTTGAAACAATGCCTGAAGTTAAGGCTTAATAATACTTCTGTTGGACTGAGTCCTTAATCTTCCATTTCATGAAAATTTATTCTGACTCTTTGCAGAACTTGAAATAAGTTTGGATGATAGAAAAAATCAAATTCCCCCAGTGATAATCAAGGTAGTCCATTGAAAATATGGCAAATCTGATATCACGTAATAATCCAAATAAACTGAGGATAGTACCAAGAGAACCGGCTCATGCAATTAGTTTCCTCTTTGTGGTCTTAGTGAAACTCAAAGTGATTGTTCCAGCAACCAGAACATAGGAAATTTACATGTTTGGAAGCGCAGTAGATCTGTTTCCCATTGGATAAATAGTCTGATCTCAGAAATGCAATTTTATTTTTACACTATTTCTTAATAGTAGTTTGGCTAATTTGTTCTAGCACATATGTGTATAGTAAAAAACTGTGGGAGTACTCATATAATACACAAAGCAAGGATCCCTGTCTCAGCTGGTGCATATAAAACAAATGAAAGGTAGGCTATTATGTATTGTTATGTGAATCTCCAACATGCTAGTTTGAAGGTTTTAACCTTCTTTGTCTATCTGTAATGACTAGATCATAGTTACACATTTGGTAACTTTTTTCTTGTGGTATAAATATAAACATATTTTAAATGACATCAAATTGGCACATGAATTTGTTTTTAATGCTAAAAACAAAACAAGAAGAAAGCCCCAAGTAAACATGTTAACATTTAATCTTCCAGTAATGGAATTGGAAACAAAATTCTCAGTAACTTACAATAGCAATGCTGTGTAGAGATATTTTTCTGATGCCTGTTGTGAGAAGTTAGGGTATGTAAAATAAATGATGTATGGAGCTGTAGGAATGCGACTTTTGCAGACTACCTTATGTCTAAGGAACATTAAACATAGGGTTCTCGTTTAGCAAATAAATAACCATTCATTTCAATGGCTGCATAGTCTGGACTTTTGTGCATATTTTTGCAAAGATGAGAAGAGGCCATTAGGGATTTAATATAAAATAAATCGCCAAGGGGTCTTCTTGTAGTCCTAGTCTTTCTGCCACATGGTGTGTCACTAATGTGCATAAATGGGCTTAAATGAATTTGTTATCTGTATTACATTTGCAGTATGTATATATTTATATATTATTTTTTAATTGTGTTTAAAAATAAAACATTAAATACATCATTTCTGAGAGTTGAAAACATACCATTTGTAAATAAATCAACCTTAATTAAGGTCTTAAAATGTCAGTCTGCGAGATCTGCCTGTAGGAAAATGTATAACATATATAGTACATAAAGCTTAAATATACTTCTTTTGCTTTTTTGGAAGCATTAGGAGGGTTAGGTTGTCCCCTTATAGGATTGTGTAATGCATTCAAACATGCATTAATGTAAATATCACACTCATATTTAAATGTCAGAATGCAATGTTCTGGAGGATGGTGACTGTTAGTCTGACTTGATGCATCAACGTAAGTACCTCAACTGCAATGAGTATGATCCAAGGTGGGGAGAGCTGAGGCAGACCTGCTGAATTCTACATTGCAGTTATTTTCTTCATCTTCAAAGGTGTGAAAGGAAACGGGTAGGAAGAATCTTAAATTAAGTGCTCCAAATTAACTATTTGAAATGTAAATTGTAAACCCAACGTTGGTCATAGTGATTACCAGGACTGAATGTAGTTTTAAATTAAGATCAGATTCTTTCCAGGAGATCTTGTGGATGTATTATGGGATTAAGTGCCCCTACGCACTAAGATATGTCCATGTGAAGTCATGGAATGTATCAGGCAAAGTATTTATTGGGGTCCCTGGTAACAAGACAAAGAAAACTACTAAAATTTGCCAAGGCAGTTTTGTTGATTAGTAAGTCCAAATCAGCCTATGGACATTAAATAATAATTTATCAAAGTCATCTTTGAAATATGTATTTATTTCCTTCTATAATGCTTTCATGACTCATGTAGTACTTGTGTACTTGCAGTATCTCTCACCTCTTGTCTGAGGTACACAGTTCTGCATACAACAATGCCAGTTCTACAGAAGTGTGTCTGTTCATTTTCAGTTTATTTCAGTGTCTAAAGAAATTGTATAGACTTTATCTGTTAAATTTTATCTGTCATTTATTCTAAATTTGGTCTCTGCTATTGTTTTGCTCAATCTTGGTTCAAAAGTTAATAAACAAAGTAAAATAGCTGCTAGAATGATTAAATGAATAAAGATGCACATTAGCTTAATATACTAACATTTACCATGAAAATGTGCTTGTATTTACAAGCCTATTATTCAAGAAGATAAACTGTATTTTCTTCTGTATTGTTTCTGAAATATATTTCTCTACATAAAATGTTTATTATACATGTTAACTATCTTTATGAAATATGACTTTATAACATACATATCTCTCAGCTGAATAAAGCAATATCTATAGTATCATTATTGAATTGCATTCCTGACTTCTACAAAGCTGACTAATTCATCATTTGTGTACTCTCCTAGTTCTTGTCAGTAGCATTTCAGCTCAGCTGTTCATGGGGCATAGACATTGACAGCGGGAGGTGCTGTTTTGAGAAATGTTCAGCATAAAAATAGTTTTTTGTATGAAATACATTATACTTTTACTTATGTTAATATAACTTGAACACTTAATACTTTAAGATCTGGTCATAATGCATGGAAATAAAGAGACTGATAACATGACTAACAGACTAAAAGCAGTATAAGTATTACAGAAAAGTTAGATTAGCTTTTCTGCTATTTAGTTGTTTTTCTTTTTTTTCTTTGCCTGTTATGTGGGAGACAGTGTACAGCATTAAACTGCTGATCCAAGATTACTAAATAGTTCAATCTATAAAACAATATGTTTTGTGTTTGTTGGTGTTAGTATTAATGCATAAGACTACAGTTATATCCACATGAAGTGACAGATAGATAAAGAATATTTCTAAGCAAATATCTTTCTTGGTGACTGCTTTTCTATTTTTCATTATGAAATTAAAAAACAAAACAAAACAAAACATACACATACCTGTAAAATAATGTAATTTTTATTAAGAATGATGCTATTTTGTGCAGAAAAACAAAAATAAAAATTCTGCTGTCCTGAACTATCAATTTTTCCTACCTGTTTGGCAAATCATGTACATAAACAATTTTTGAACTGGAATTTAAGTGAATGCTTATCACTTGTAAACATTATGATAGCCTGAGTTATTAGTACACACCAATTAATTTTATATCTTCTGCTACATATTAGGAGCTCAGTCTTGGAACTATAAGCCATTTTAAAATGTAGTAATTTTGGAATTTTATATTAATTAGATAAATTAATTAGAAGTGCTTTGTAAATTGTTGTTGTATTTTTTTCCTGCTTTTGTGTGCTCTGGTTAGATGTTTACAGGGAAGATCCATTTTACAGCTGCATGTAATGGGGTATGCTGTGTGCTTGCTTTGAGTCAAGTGCTGTGTCTGACTAAAAGTTTCAGGGTGCTAATTTATGAAACTTGTATAATATTCTTCACCTAAGTTACTAAATACAGATGGAACTTACTAATTATAAGAGTTAAGTATTTGAAGTCTTAGAGAGCTTTTTAGCGTCTTTTTTCTGAAAAGTATCTGCTTGATTTTTTATTTTTTTTTTATTAGTTTTCCTTTAGGCTGTCTCAGTAAGTTGATTTTCATTATTTTCTTCATATTTGATTATACAACATTCCTATTGCATTATACAACCAAAACATGCTTTGACTGAAAACTTAGCTGTGGAGAGATTTTCCTTTCTCCTGCTTGCATAATTCTTGTGATTTAAAAAAAAAATTTTTTTTAATTTTTCAATAATGTCACAGATTTCTCATTGCTGTTCATATTAAAAAAAAAAAAAAGTACAGCTGAATACTTACATATGCTGTAATCTTGCCACTCTCAATGAATTAGGGTTTCTTATGTGTATCTGACAGCTGTTATCCAGCATTCTTTCAGTCTCCATTCTATCTGAACACAGTATTTACACTGTTATAAAACAAAAAAATGTTTATTGTGGTCAATATGGTTTCACTGAATGAAAATTCATGCAATTGATTATTTTATAATACCAAATAATTTATACTGTACAGTATGTGCTTTGTAGAGATGGACTATTCAGGTATATATACAGCTCTTCTGTGATTGTGAGTGTTATCTTCAGTTTCTAAGAAGGAAAAGTGTTAATGTTCCCTGCTGCGTCTAGTAAAGGGTGAAGATTCTCCTTGGCCCTCCTTTTGTTGTTAATATATTTGTCCTTTATCACTCTCCCAATGTATGTTCAAAACAGAGCAAAGTCTGACCTCTGGAAGTTCAAGGTAGCAGTTTTTCTAATTGCTCTCGTAACTTCACCAGGAATGGAGAACGTTATCATTTCTGTGGTTGCTCTGTCCAAGACTGCTTTCGTAATGTGGATCTTCTAACAGTCCTTCTCTGTAAACAGCAGGTCCAGTAAGGCACCTGTTGTGACTTTCTTGCCTCTGCTGCGTTATATTTCTAGCAAACCTTTTGTAAGTTCTTTTTACGGAATGACAAACATCACTCCTAGGTATTCTGACTTCATTTCACTATTTTTGTGTTGCAGTTGTTCATATTTTCAATGAATTTTCAGAAACCTTGGTTCTCAAAACAAACAAACAAACAAAAAAGTACAACCCCAAACAATCAACCAAAACAAACAACAACAACAAATACTGCCTTTCAAATACAGACATGTAAACATTCCACTGGGAATGTTCTTGAAGTCTTCACATTTTTGTTCTCACTTGGAAGCAAAAAGAGATCTGTCAGCTTTCTGGGCCTGGACTTGCCACGGAATACATAGAACGTTCTAACAGCTGCAGAGATGGGGCATCCATGACTTCTCTTGGTAACCTGCTCTAGTGCTTCACTACCTTCTAAGAAAAAAATTTCTTCCTGAGATCAACTCTAGATCTCCCTTGTTCTAGTTTAATTTAATTACTATTATCAGACCACGTAAGAAGTCACTCTCCCTCCCATTATAAGTATCCTTGAAGTTCTGGAAGGCCACAGTGTGCCCTTCTCTTCTCCAGGCTGAACAATCCCAGCTCCCTCAATTCTTTTTTCATAGAAGAGGTACTCCACCCCTCTAATCCTCAATGGCCTCCTCTAGACTAGCTTCAATGACTCCATGTATTTCTTGTGCTGGAAGTGCAGTACTCCAGATGGACCTCATGAGGGGGCAGAGCAGAGGGATGTAATCACCTCCTTTGCACTGTTGGCCACCCCTCTTCATGCAGCCCAGAAGTTGCCCTTCTGGAATGCACTTGCTGGCTCGTGTCAAGCTTTCATCAAATATGAAATGGATGTGTTTTTATTTAGATTTCCTAATTAACTGGGCTGATTCTTTCTTCAAATGTTTGCTACAGACTGAAAAGAATAAGGTTGAATATATACATATATATATATATATATATTTTTTTTTTGCTTGAAATCAGTAACTGTTGGTAGAACAGCATTCACCTACACTAGCTATGGATTGTTTTGTCTAGAGAAATGCTGAGAGATGAAATAGAATAAATTGTCTTTATACAAATATGTGTTTTGTTCCATAAACTCTTTTGCTTTAAAATCAAAAATCTTGAGTGCTATATACTGTCTTTTGTGTGATTTAATCAAATATTGATCATATTCTACTGAAAATGTGGCTTTTTTTTTTTTTTTCCATGATTAATTTGTTGACTCTTCTATATATAAAAAGCTTTTGCAGGATTGTTTCTTGGCATTTGCTATTAGACAAGACTTTCTAAATAAAGGAACTAAAAATAATTTAGAAACAAAAAAGTGATTTTCTTTTCACATCTCTCAGTTGAGTATTTGCCATATGGGTTGCTCAGCATCACACTCTCAGCAGGTCTAATTTATGGTAAACACACAGTGAGTGAACAGAAAAAAAAAGGCAATGAAAATATTAATATTCTCCCCACACCCCATTTTTTTGTAAACTGAGCTGAAACATATTCATATTCAGCCCATATACTCGTGGCATTCAGTTCTGTATATATTTATTTGCCCCTCAGCTGGGACTTTGCAAAGACTGCAATGCTGAGTGTCTCACCACGAGGCAGACTTGCTGGAGCAATGTATGAATTACACCCTGCTCCAGCTGGCATGCTTCCAGACCCCCAGGCCAGGCTCTCTCCATGACGGGCAGTTGGTGAAAGCATGGCTGCTCTCGTGGTAGCATGGGGAGCCTTAGCTTTTCCCTGGGCCTCCACAGGAGGATCACCAGCTGAGTGAATGTGTTGATGTTCTTACTCACTGCTAGGATTTGGATCACGCTAAGATGGAGATACAAAATAAATATTGGTATGTTTTTTTTTTTTTTTCTTGAGACTTAAAATCATGGAAATCCTCAGCTTCAATATTTTGAAAATCTCCCATCTTCTGTGATCTTCCAGGGCTTCCTCTTGCTGTTGCCTGTCTATTTTCTTTCTCTCTGTGGGTTACCTTCTTAGTGACTCTGATGCCATAACTGTCCTTCAAGGACTCTTTAGAACTTTGTCAGCATCAGTCCTGACAGTATCTGTGTGGAAAATCACTGGAGAAAAGCATGAAGTGCTGAACTGACTGTGTACCAGTAACCATAGTGAGCCTTCTTTCATCAATGTTTCCATCTCTGACATTAGAATAATATATTAAAAATAAGAGAAAATAAATTTGTTCTATAGTTAGAAATGAGTATGTTTTGCAGTTGGAACAAAAAAACTCCATTACATAAGCAGATAGAAACTGCAGGATAGGGAAGTTGCTATCATTACACAACTGATATTGTAAATACTAATAGGAAATAATAGCTCCAAAGAAAATGTTTTACAAAATGCCTTAGTTGAAGTCTTCTCCTGTACTTTGATATGCACAATAGACTTCAATAATGCACAAACTTTCCTTTCTGTTTGAATGTCTTCTTTTTCGGCAGTGAGCCTGCACAATCCCTTTACAGGTTGGAGTACTAAGCCAAATAATTAAAAACTGTGCATACGTCAGATGAGGAAAGTGCAATAGTCTTTTTTTGAACAATCATGATTTCCATTAGGCAACATTTTTTCAGAGTTGTCAGGTGTTGCTTTACTCACAACACCTCCAGGTATTTGTTTCAAATAAACATGGCACTTTTCTTTGGATCCTGCTATATATTTGCCTCAGAGTGATCTCCTCAACTTGGCAGTAAGATCCATAGGTTTCATAATTAACTTTTGTACTGGTTCTTGCAGTAGTGTTGAATTTCTTCTTGTTCAGTCTTTTGATCAGGAGTTAATTGGAATGCCCAGTTTTGTTTCTCTGTTTATTCTTGGGTCCTTTATACCTCTCTAGGATGCTGCATCTTGTTGATCTCCATGAAATAATCTGTAAATACTTGAAGATGAATAAATAGAAAATACTGGTTGTTTTATGGTCTAGTATGAATTCTTCCTTCATTTATATCATTATCCTAATTGTTTACAGTGTTCCAGTCAGTTACACTTACACAGATCCTCTGAGGTAATGGAGTTGTGTTTTTAGTATAAACCAATATTTACTCAGAAGTCAAACCTCAGCCTCACTTCCTGTGGACTCACAGTACTAATAGTGAAACAGTAAAATCCAAAGGATTTTCAAGATGCTCTGGTGAGTAGAACCGTGAAAGTACTAATTTTATTCATTTCTATTTATGCATTACAATTTCCATGATTATCAGCCAGTTAAAGTCAGGTGCCACTGGTGACTATTTGGGATCTGTATACATTCTACTTTGACGTTTAAAAAAAATGCTGATATATAGGATCTTTTAACAACTGGAATTAGTTGGAAGTTTGAAGAAAACCAGGCAATAAGGAGTGCCCTATGTACTGTACCCTCAGTCTTTCTGATGTCTTATTCTGAATATAATTAAAGTGGCATTGAATTTGGTTATATTTTTGGTCCATTATTAAATAGTCATAAAACAAGCATATTTTCAAATATTCACACAGGCAGTGATGTATCTGTGTTTGATGCCATTGTTTTTCACAACGTGTGATAATGTTGTCTGTTAGCATACAAAATTTGACTCCACAGAAGCAGCTGCAAGTGGATGACCACAATATTCTTGAATCTGCTAGGAATGCACTATTTGACCTATACAGATATAAGTTCTTTGTGTTTAGGAGTTCTTTCATGAAACGTTTTTGCATTGAGTCTCAGCTGGTGTGCATGTAGGAATAGTCATTTCCTGGTGGTCTTGTGGAATTTAATTTTTTTTAACTTAAAAAAAAAAATCTACATTTGATGTATTGAAACCTTTCAGAAAAAAAAAAAAAAAAAGTATGTACATTTCTGTTGATGCAATTCAATGGGGGTTTTGATGTTCTGCCTTTTCTCATGTTTTATGTATAGTTGTATGAAAAGATTATATCTAGTCCAAACTAGCAGAGAAAAGAAACAGTTATCTGTGACATCCAGGAAAGTGATCAATAAAGAATGATAAATGATTATTTATTGAGTAGATATTGCAGGTAATTTGAAAAAGGATTGTCTACAGTGTGGCAAGAGGGTCATGTTGACAGCAGTATGTACTCAAATGTACTTCCTAAGATAGGCTGGGTATTTCATTCCTGCAACTCCATTCTAGTTTCAGATTTCTAAATTATTATTATTGTATTGTAATGTTTTGTAGAGTCAAGTGTCTGCAGAAGAAGGATGTGGTAGTAGCAACTGAAAGAAAGCTTTTAGCCATTACGTATCTGATCAGAATGGTGATGGTAATACTTCGAGAAGGGGTGCGGAATCATGGCAGAAGGGAGTTAATATGGCATAGAACATACATGTGGTGTGAAAAATACAGAATATGAATATGAATCAACTTAAAGCTAAGACTGTCACAGAGATGGGATGACTAACTTGAAACTATTTCCCTGCATCCTATCACTAATCACCTCTGAGTAGCCCAACACTCTCCTTGCTGCAGCCTCTTTTCAGGTGTCTGTGCAGAGTGATTAGGTCTCCTCTCCAGACTAGGAGGAACATTGGAGCTATCAGAAGTGTAGGGCTGTCTCTGTCTGTCTGTTGTGCAATATGAGTTTTCTATGCTATATGAAAAATGAATTAGGCTTACTTGATTTTGTCTTTAATTACCCATTTTCTTTAATTCTAATGCAGTTTGTTGCTCATTTCTGTTGCCAAGAGTGCAACCAGATTTCTGATTGAGGTCTTTATTGAGATACAAATTTCTAACTTCCTGAAAATCAGAATGGTTCTGAGAGCACTTTGCCTTTTTTTTTTTTTTTTTTTTTTTTTCCCTCCAAAGCTTGGATTTCTCCTACAGTCATAACTGTATCAGCTAGGAGAATCATGGTGTTCTTAAGTTTGACTAACTTAATTACTCAAGCACAAATGCTAAAACTGGCTCAATTTCAGTTGGCAGCAAAATCTGTTTCCAGAACAGTTTATCCTGCATATCATTTGGCTTTATCTTTCCAAGTTTAAAACTATTGACAGTGCAGATTTCAGAGCTAGAAGAACCATTTTTGATCAAGGTCAACTGAAAGAAGGGAGCTTTCAGAAGCAAAGCAAAATAAAATTCTCCCAGAATTAGGTTATGGTCCAGTGCCATTGAGGGAAGGTGTAGTTCTAAGCTGATAAGTAGCAGTGCTGTTACACAACAGATACAGCCTGCTTGGATTGTACCTACATTCACATATTTTACTGCTTGAACTAAACAAAATGAAGATGATACAGTATGTGAAATTAACTGTGTAATTCCACATAACAAAGAAAATTATAGTAAAAAAAATCTCCTACAGATACAGGTGACTCTCATGTTTAACAGCATTTATTAAGAGTGTCTTAGTTAAGACTGTTTCATAGACAGTAAAGTTGAAGCTCTCAAATGATGTAGTTTCAATGGGAAAATGCCTAGTTTAGTGTAAAATAGCTTATTTTGGGTCAGGAAATAGGAGCTTCCTGAAAAAAAAAATACATTAGTTTTGAGGCATCTATATTGTTTTTTTTAATTTATTTTGCGTGTGTATGTGTGTGTGTGGTAGATTTATAGATATCCCACTGGTAAAGCTTTAAAAAACCAGATCTGTTGACCTCGTGAAAAAGTTAGTTATTTGCAATGTTAAATGCAATTATATTGACATATGGTGATAATGTGATAAAGCGTAAGGGTTAAAGGTTGAAGGAACCATGGCTTGGCAATTAGCAATGTAAATGAAACATTCATTATCCAGCATGCTGAGAAGTTGATGAACTGTACAATAAATCTGAGCCCAAGTCACTACTGAGATAACTCATTTCAGACATAACAGCTTTTATTAGGATTCTGGACATTGTTTTGCATTTTCTGATGAAATATCTTGTTATATGGAAATACTTTATCCATTAATTTATGTGAAATATGTCAATAGTAAAGATTCATAAGGCCCTAGGCAATTCTCCAAATAAAATAAGAAACAGAATAAAGATGAAAAACACATTGAGAGATGATGAAACTTATCCTGCTTGGAAAGATATTTGATTAAAGGGTACTTGATATTTCTCCAGTGCATTGGTATTGGTCTTTCTCCAATATGCATTGTGTACAGTGCTTATTTACTTCTTTTGAGCCATGTTTCTTAAGTACACAGGATGTACACTTATTTGAGAGGTGATGCAGAACATGTTTACTCAATATTTTTTAAGTTCCATAGAGTATCATCAGGCATTATTATGAGTAACTGTACTTGTATCTCTCAGAATAATTCTCAATACCAATGAAATATAAACTTTTTTTTTTAACTTAATGATAGCAATGGTGGATTACCTCATATTAATCAGATGAACAATTTAGCATCAAGTAAGAAGTGGCTAATTTTTTCAACAAAAATAATAATGAGAAGTTAGCAGAAACCAACACACAAAAATCAGAGCTAGTTTTCAGTGAGACAAAAGAATGTAGTATTCAAGAGACTGGTGGAAAGGCTTCGTTTCGTGTTCAAAGTGGTTAAAAATATTTCTTCCTTTTGTATGGTGCCATGCCCATAGCAGGTAGTGTAACGCATTTTCTGCTCTGACTTTTCATTCATTCACTGTTGTTAAAAAATTTGCACTGTACACAGGTACACTGTGGAATAGACAGATTTCTTACAATTAAAATAAACCATTTGAGTGGCTATGTATTAGTAATATGTAAACTCTGAAGGCCTACCACATTTTTAGTTTTCCTGCTAGTTCTGTGAATTTTAATTCTTAATTGGATTGTTAGGAACCCTGAAAGATCATATAATGATTTATGTATTGTGTCCCAAAAAATTAGTAATCACTTAATCTCCCCATCTTGGAATAGCTGATACATACAATTCCTGCTTCAGAAGTATGGTGAACAATATCCACCATGTAAGATATAGATGTCCATCTCCAAATGGGAAAAATACTGGTCCTGAATCAACACTATTTTCTTTTTTTTCTTTTTTTTTTGGGGGGGTGGGAGGGTAAGACAATCCAAAGTATAACCACTTTCTCTCCAAGGAGATTAACTCATCCATGAATAAATAGTCTCTTTCCATTATGATGCTACTGTGTTAGTAACAAGTAGTAAGAAGTACTCTTGAGGTGATTTTGTTTACATTTTGATACCAACTGGTTTGGAGTTGTGGATTTTACAGTCTGGGCTGATTAGTGTGTTTATTTCAGATCCAATTCATATATAACTGGTTAGAGATAGAAATGACTTGCATTTTAATCAATTGTATTTAAATTGTGCTATCTATTAGCTTCCCTTTAATCAACTGCAAGGCACAAGGTGACACAGGAGATAAAGAGCTTAGACTATGACAGACTACTTAGATTCTTGACTATATATTTTTTTACATTTTTAGTACTTCCTCAGGTATGGCAACTTCTGCTAATGGATATTGTCTGTAGAATGGAAGTGAAAAAACAAAATAAACTAAACAGCAATAGTAGAGTTTGTAAGGTGCTGAAAGAATAAGACAGAGAAGGATGTGGCTGTCTGTGTACAACTTCATGAATGCCTGAGGCATGCCATGAAAACAAAGTAAAGATTCTTCTTGTTATAAGTTTCCTGATTATTAGAGATACACAAGAGCTTGCTGGACCTCAGAGATTAGTAAGAATAGAAGTAGAATGTGAATTTACAGAGGCTGACTGTAGATTAGGCTTGCTAGAAGCCAAATCCCTGTGAAAGCATTTATCCTGTAGGTGAAAGGTGCCTTTTAGCAAGCTGGCTACCTAACACTACTTGCAAACAGTGCCCATTTAACGGTTTGTTCATTTGAATCTCACTTACTGCATACTAACTTCCCTGTCTAAGCAAACCACCTGGAAATGACAGTCTTGGCTGAGAATTTCAGTGGTAGCTTTCTGCTGTGGAAAACTGGAGCCATCTACTGTTCTAAGAGAACAATATTTGAAGAATAACATTTTTTTGGTTTGTTCTGTATCCCCAATAATTCTTCAGTGTTTGTGGTTAGTAGGGTATTTGTATGGATGCAAAATTAGTCAGTTCTAGGTTTATCTGGAGAAGTATTATTCGTTAGTATGCACTAAATAGCCAATTTGACAATAAGGAAAAAGACTAGGAAAGCAGCCATCTGCAAAAGTGCAAAATCTAAAACACTCAATATAATTAACGTTTTTGTTATTTTTCTTTTTTCTTTTTACACTGTAGTTACCTTCCAATTCTTGTTATGTTCTCTCTGTGTCCCTCTATTTATTTATTTATTTATTTATGAATTATTGCATATAGTGCAGTTCAGTCTAAATGTGTCTTGGTGGGATAAAGCATGACAGGGTCCTAGTTTCCTATTTCTGCCTGGTTTCAGATTATCATTCAGCTTAGATGTTGAATTTAAATACTGAAGCATATTCGGACACACATAAAAATAAAAAAAAAAGCAACAACAAAAAAAGCCCAAACAAAACCAAAAAACAACAAACACCAAGCCAACAGTAACAAGCAATGAAGAAGTCATGCACTTATTTTTCTATCTGTCAGCTCCTTAAGCTCAGAACAAGTTTTTGAAGCCCGTCAGGATCTTTTTCCTCCAACCCTTTTTCACTATTTCTGCAGGCCACATTATGCCACTGTCTGCTGGCTAGTTTCCACAGCTACGCCCTCCTGTATTTTTTCAAAACCTTAAACAGGTGTAACTAGATGGAACTAAACAAATAATCGTATGTCATCTTGAGAAAAAAATAGGCTATAATCCAGGCAGCTGTTCCTCAGTTGCAATGAGCTGTTTATGAGCAGGAAGATCAGAGAAAATATGTGTAAAACTTATTTGCTGTTAGAAGTGGAAAAATGCACAATAATTTGTATAACTTGGAAGGTTCCCTGTCATTTTCATTACTAGGGTAGCTGGTCATGTCTTATATTTGCATACAAACACATCCAAAGCGAATAAGGCAGCATTTATGTGTAGGTTGAACCAAATGATTATAAATGAATTGAGGGATGTCTCCTGGGATTGGACATAAAGGTCTTGTAAACTGAAAATTTTATAAACAAACAGCTGTTGGGAAAATACCATTATGCTGTAATAGCTGCTATTAAAATCCATTAGCAATCTTGATGGCCTGTTTGAATTTGATGCATCATTTGCTCTGACAGCATTTCTTTCTAAAGATTTTTGTAAAATATATGTAATTATGAAATACTGTGGTAATAGACTAGGAGATTAACACTGATTACACATTATACTTCCATGTGCCAATCAAGCTTTGAAGAATGCATTGTGTCCCATCAACTTAAATGTCAGTAGACTCACAGAAACACATTAACCTGAAAAGCTCTTTCTGTCACTGTGGGAGAAAAAATACTCTTTGCGGAGATGAAATGTTTCCAGATTAAAACTTTTGGTTTAAGCAAAGAACAAACAAAACAAAACAAAACAACAACAAAAATCTTTAGTTATTACTAAGAGATTTTGCTCACTCCTGATTGATTCCAACTTGTCATTCTCTCCCTGATCACAGATCCAAAGATGATACTGGGTGTCATAGGTGTAAGGCATAGTCTGTAGATTGCACTGTCACTAGACAGACCTGGGCTTGTAATGACATTTGGAGAAGTTCCTGTGTTAGAACTATCTGATAGCTTTCCTCTTTCATGAACAGTTCAAGTGACTGTACTGTATGTAAGCTGTCCCTTCAGAAGCAGACATGAAGCCCACAATGTGAAATGTGTGTCTGTATCTCTGCGTGGTTATAGATAGATGTAGCCTTGCCAAGAATGCTGCAAGGGCACCATCTACTGGATGAAAAAGAATAAAAGGCTAAAGCTTTGCCAAGTGTTTATATTTCAAAAATCTTTTGATCAAGCACTCTTGTATGCTCCCTTTTTATTTATTTGTTTGCTTGTTTATTTATTTATTTGTAATGCTCACACTCTGATGTTGTAGTGCTCCATGTTGTATATATGTTGTATTTATGTTATATAATTACTCTGTTTCTTATTTCTTCTTCTGTCTTCTTTTGTTTTTGGTGTTTTGCTGTATGGATGTAGCATAGAATCACAGAACCATAGAATGGTTTTAGTTGGAAGGGACCTTAAAGATCATCTAGTTCCAACCCTGCTCCTATAGTCAAGGACACCTGCCACTGGACTGTGTTGCTCAAAGCCCCATCCAGCCTGGCCTTGAGTGCCTGCAAGATTGGGGCAACCACAAACTCTGAGCAATCTGTTCTTGTGTCTCACCACTCTCACTGTAGAGAGTTTCTTCCTAATATCTAGTCTAAATCTACCCTCTGCCAGTTTAAAACCATTTCACCTTGTCCTGTTGCTACATGCCCTTATAAAAATTCCCTCTTCAGCTTTTCTGTAGGTTCTCTTAATGTACTTGCAGGTCACTAGAAGATTCCCCAGGAGACTTTTCCAGGCCAAAGAGCCTCAGCTCACTCAACCTGACTGATAGGGGAGGTTCTCCATCCCTCTGATTATATTTGTGACCATCCTTTGAACTAGCTCCCGCAGCTCAGTGTCCTTCATGTGCTGGTTGACCCGGAACTGGACATGGTACTCCAGGTGGAATCTCACAAGGACAGAGTAGAGGGGCAGAATCATCTACCTTGACCTGCTGGTCACTCTTATTTTGATGCAACCCAGAGTATGATTGGCCTTCTGGGTTGCAAGCGCATATTCCCGCCTCATGTTGAGTCTTTCATCAACCAGCACCCCCAAATCAGTCTCCTCAGGGCTGCTCTCAATCTGTTCTCTGCCAAATCTGTGTTTGTGCTTGGGATTGTCCCAGCACAGGTGCTGGACTTTGCCCTTGGCCTTGTTGAACTTAATGAGATTGGCATGGGCCTGTCTCTCAAGCCTGTCCAGGTCCCTTTGAATGGCATTCTTTCCCAATAGCATGTCGACTGCACCACTCAGCTTGGTGTAATGTGTTAACTTCCTGAAAGTGCATTTAATCCCACTGTTCATGTTGCCTACAGAGGTGTTAATTAACACCAACCCCACCATAGATCGCTGAGGAATACCACTTGTAAGTAGCCCACACTTGGACATTGAGCCATTGACTAAACTCTCCGAGTGTGACCATCCAGCCAATTCCTTATCCAGTGAGTGGTCCATCTATAAAGTCTGTTTTTCTCCAATTTGGCAACCAGGACGTCATGTGGGACAGTGGCAGATGCTTTGCACAAATCCAAGGAGATGACTTCAGTTGCTCTTCCTTTATCCACTGTTATTGCAGCTCCATGATAACTGCCATCAAGTTTGACAGGCACGATGTGCCCTTGGTGAAGCCGTGTTGGTTTGCACCGAACTCCTTATCTCTGTGCCTTAGTAGGATATTCATGAGGATATGCTCTTAAAGAACAAGTAGTTTTTTAGAATTACTATTCTAACATGAAACTATGTGTCAATATTATGGTGAACCTCTTTTTTCCTCTCTCCTTATTATACCTGTTCCATGTCACTTTGATATATCTTCTTTCTCCTATCTGATACCTGCTTTTTGCTAAGAGGATTATCAGAAGTTGCTATGTCTTTTTTCTCTTTCTTCTCAACACTCTTCCTCTCCTTCCTAGTTGAAGTACTGCGTACACATTGTATGCAAGAACATTACTCTGCTCAAGATCAGAGCACACAATGGAGCCAGGGGCAATTCCTTTTGCAAGAGGGAAGTGTAGGAGGGTGAGAACTTTGTAGTAAAAAGAAGCTGGTGACTAGATCTGGAGCATTCTGTCTTATTTTCATTTGCAGATATGAAGTTTAATTTTTTTATTTATATTTTGTTAAAGGTAGGCTTGATACTGCTGCTTCTGGTGTTGTCTTTCCAGAGCCACGAGAAGCTAAAACTATAGTAATATAGTAGTATAATTTAGCATGTAAGTTGTTAGAAGATCCTTTACTACTTACCAGCTACTTGTCTGTGATAATGTACAATGGCTAATTTAAAAGTAATGCTATAATACTTTTAAAGTATTATGATGGCCCACCAAATCAGAGGCATATGTTGGTAGTATGGCAGTAGAGGCTGAACCTTCCCACCAATGTTCCATTAGGTTTTATTGTCATGCCAAAGATGGAAGCAGAGTGGTAGATGGACAAAATGGTGTCTGACATGGAAGTGTATCTGAAGCAAAGGTATGTCATTGAATTCCTCCATACGAAAAGTAGCTTGCATTGACATTCTTCAATGCTTGCTGAGCATTTATAGAAACCAAGCAGTTGTTGTGAGCACAGTAAGGTAGTGGCGAGTCTATTTTGGCCATGGTGCTAGAAATGTGAAAGACAAGCTGTATTCCAGGTAGTTGTGCACAGCTGTCACACCATGAAATGAAGAACATCTTGATCTTCTCAGTCATGCAAAGGTGCAGATTCCAACCAAGGAACTGCACTCGGTGCTTAATATTGGCCTCAGTGTGTTGGAAATTATGATAACAGTGTTGGAATATTAAGTTTGTGCTTGGTGAGTCCCTCACAGACTCACACAGGAACAGAAAGAACACTGAATGCAAGTTTGTCAAGACCTGTTGAACCAATATGAGGCTGAAGTTAACTGTTCCCTGAATTGCACCATTACTGGTGATGAGACACGGTGTCATCACTATTAGCCAGAGTCAAAATGGCAGTCTTTGAAGTGGTGACATGTGAACTCTCCATCAAAGAAAAGTTCAAGATGGGGCTCTCAGCAGGTAAAGTAATGCACTGTCTTTTGGGTTAAGAAAGGAGTGATTCTGGATTTCCTGGAACCCAGACAAATCATCAGCTCTGGCTGATGCATTTGTAACACGGAGCTGAAGGCTCAACTTCCAAAGTCATGCCAGAGAAGACAGCCTTTCTCTTGCAAGCATAATGATGCCAGGAACCATACCAATTTGAAGACTGTGGAGAACGTTGCCAATTTTCACTGTACTGACCCTCCATACCGACTGTACAGTCTGGATTTGACATCTTCTGACTTTCATTTGTTTGGGCTGATGAAAGATGGACTGAATGAGTAATGTTTTCCCAGTAATGATGCTGTCATAGCAGCTGCAAAACAGTGGGTCACCTCCACTGGTGCAGATTTTTACAAGTGTGGCATGCAGTCTCTTGTTCATCACTGGCAAAAATGCTAATGGTGGTGACTATGCTGAAAAATAGTGTTTTGTTGCTGAGATTTTGTTATATCAGTGAAATTGAGCTCTTTGTCCATGGAATTAAACAGGAGACATTATTTTTGGATCTGTGTATTACGCATCCTATGTGCCTCCTCTTAATACTCAGCAGTGGATGATCTTGTGGTGCATGGTGTATCAGAGGTAAATCTCTTATGTCATTCTATATGAACAGTTCACAGTTTGAAAGAGGTGTGGATGTGAAGTCCTTGTTGTCATATTTACATGATATTATTTTCAAAAATATTTTTAGAATAGAAGCGAAGTCCTGAATATACAGATATTAATTTCTCAAAAGTAATGCAGTGAGAGCATTCTAAAAATGACCTGATAGGATAGAAAGAGTTAGCTATGGGCCTAATTGATAAGGTGCTTCTACAGAGTTTATTTTTACTTCTGTAAATTTCTTGATTTCCAGACTTCAAGAAGTTCTGAATACATTTTAACTACAAACTGCTTCTAAGTATGCAAGCCTTTTTTATTTTCCATACCTTTACTTGATTTCCTTAAATGTTGAGGGAACACAGATTTAACCTGTAAAGAATTGTATATGAAATTTTAGTCTCAAAACAACAAATTTTCAATGGGCTGCAGTGAAGTTAGTGAGCAGCAGGATATAATTTTTTAAGTAGCTGCTAGCTTCCCTAGCTAACTTTTACTTTGATATTCCTAGTGAGTACTTTTTTCTTTCCCTCTTCTGTTAGATGTTTCAAAAAATACATGACTGAACTCATGAAGTGGACATTAAGTAAAGGCTTTTAAGGCATTACAGCCATTCATGGCATGCCAGTGGTTACTTCAAATATGTGCTGTGAATTTACTATATATTTATTGGGTTTGTTGTTAATTTCTTAGTGTTTTGTTTAAGTTTGTATTAAAATATACTTATTCACTCTATTGTGTCACTGTACCATTTGGCTGTCCCTTCATTCAGGTAACTAAGCATTGGTCATGGAGAAATTATGCTTGGTTTAGGATTCTAGCACCTTAACTACTCCTAGTAATTTACAGCCCTTTTTTTTGTTTGCCACACCAGCTAAATTTATGGCCATAATGTATTATTGTTCTTCAGTTTAAAAAAAAAAAAAAAAAAAAAAGTATTTTTTTCTTCATACACAGTTATAGATCTGATTCTTTCTAAAGGCTGAGAATTCCTTTTTGCTATCAAGTAAAATTTGGACTGTATTAAATGTATTTCAGCTGCTTTCGGCCCTGAGGGCAAATGTCTGTTAAACTGGATTTGCATACCAGTGTCAGCAGTCATGGTCCTGTGCCTCAGGGTGGTTAACTGAGTTGTATTCAGGGTGCTGCCTTGCCTTGTATCTCAGTTTTCACTTCTATCCATCCGTAGAGAGAGCAAAGCATGACTTTGTGAAACACAACCTGAGTAAAGCATGTATGCTGGAGATCTAGGCTTTGTGTGCCAGTAGTCATCCAAAATCTATCTTAAATACAACTTGTTCTTGGAAATTTTAAATCTTCTAAGTAGTAAAATCTGCTGTCTTACTTGCTGCAAATGTAAAACAGAGGCATGGGTGCCACTGCTTAACTGCTGCCCAGTGTAACTGTGCATCTTCTAAGAAGCCTCTGCAAATAACTTTGTTTTATCCTGGTTTTGCATGCGTTGATAATTACTCCTTTTATCTCTTGTGAAGGAACTGACTGTTTAACAAATGAGTTGCTAAAGGCATTTTGCTTGCATAACTGTAAGTGCGTATTAGAAGAATCCTTAGGAAAACTTAAGTGATTGATAAGAAAGTGAACTGCTATTCATATTTGTAAGCAAACTTGTTTGGCTTTTATTTTTATTTTTATTTTTACTTTTATTTTGTGACAAAATATGTACAGTATTTTATGATCTCTTTCCAGTTTCTAGTTACTGTCTAGAAACAACCATTGCAAGTGAGGTGGCTCCACTGAATACATATAGAGCCCCACTTGTTTCTTCACTGTGTCTTGGGAAGACATATTTGGCTTCTTCAACATAGAGATTAACTGAACGAGTGTGGAGAGCAAGCTTCTTTTGCCTCAAGTTGTTTTCCAAATGACAGCTACTCAACAAGGCAACATGGGCATTTTGTGGCTAAGCAAGGTGATAGAGATTTAGCACACAGAGAAAACACCAATCAGAATATTTCAAAGTACTTTTCTAGAATCTTTATACACATAGCAGAGAACTTTGACTCCATGGAAGGACATTTTACTAAATTTGGGTGCCTGGAAGAGAGCAAGATTGATCATGTAGGGAGCTGGTGTAGGGAATACTTACAGGTATGTTATTGGCTTGTGCCCAAACCCTTGGAACTCAGTGTGAGATTTTTGATCAGATTCTAGTTCTTTCCATTCTGAATTTGCCTATTTGTTCAGAGTTCTAGAATTAACACTTAATGGTCATTATTACTATATCAACTTGTGAATATCAAGAGACTCAGCTGGACTGGAGCATTTCAAAGCCGGTCATTTCTGCTGCCCAAGAAACATGTACAGTGAACCAAGGAATAAAAGCAGAATAAAGACTAAGGTGCAAACAAGAAGCATTTTGCTTCAACAGGAAACTGTGGTTATACTTTGGTTGATTTGGGGCAACAAAAAAGACCTGTAAAAAGTTAAAACTTAATTCTTGAAGTGGTTTCTGTTGTTATAGCTGAGAATACAGTAGTAATAGGAATGAGACAGAGAAATAGGAAATGAGAACACAGCTCATAACTGGTGATAGAGGAAGTGAAAAATAATATATGTTTGGAATTTGCTGTGCTAGAGAATTAGAATGTGTAGGAATAAATAACATTTTGGAGTTTGGAGAATATATGCAAGAAGTAGAGTTTTTAAGAAAAATGTTTTGGATTCAATAGATTAAGAAAGGAAACACAGAACTTGTTTAGAAAAGTCAAAAAAAGAGGGAACAAGAAGAAACAGAGTACTTCAGCAATTACTGGAAATTGGTGAAAAATCAGAACTGAAGTAACTTAAGAGTATAACAATAGCACTAGACTTTAATCTTCCACTGATAATACTTTTGATTTTATTTTCACCTGATCATTTCAAAATAGGGTTTTCAGTGGAGAGAAAAGGTTTGGGTCCTGCACAAACCTGAATGTCTGGATGGACTTAAGTCAGTAATATTTTGCTAATTTGTTTGCCTTTCAATGTAAATAATTGTTACAGCTATTTCAGCCTAAGTAACTGTGTTTTACTCATGTAGTTAGACTGTGAAATGCTTACATGAATTAGCAAAGTAAATGTGATGAAATAAATAAAAAAAATCAGTAACTTGGCATTTAACATTGCCTTTTAATCTCTGAACAATTTAAAAAAGATTTAAGGTCCATTTGCATGGAAGGACTCCATCTGTATTACTTCATTGCTGTGTAATAAACACTCAAATTGAAGGAAAATATTTTGTAGCAGATTTTTTTTAACTGAACAAACTGATCATTTTACTTCAAATACCGTTCCATTTTAGTAGGAGTTAATGCTGAGAGATATTATTATATGCAAAAGTTTTTTAAGTTTCTTCTTGTTTTGGCTGCAAGTTTCTGAGTTCCAACTGAAAGATTTTTGTTGTTTTTACAGTCTACTCTAGCTTAGAAAGCACTGGTGTTAAGTACAAGTAACACAGTGATTTGTTAAGATTGCTATATTGGATGAAAAGCTGCAGGTTTCCTTCTACTTCCTGTTAACAAATGAGCTTTTTAAAAAAATTTATTTTATTTTATTTTATTTTATTTTATTATTTATTTATTTTCCCCCAGCACAATGGAATTAAGGAGGAAGGAATGTGACAGAGACATAGCTATCTAGTAGTATTCTGTGGGGCACCCTGAGAATGTTATGTGGAGACTGTCTGGGTGCACTGTCTTGATTACAACTGGATATCTTACGACACTTCTCTCTTCTTTAGGATGAAGGTGATGGTGTTGGCTTCCACTGTATTAAAAAAAAAAACAACTAATGTGTACAGGACCAACTATACTACATTATTTCTAAATATGCTTTTGGCTAAAGAGCTGAGGATTTATTAGCTTGAGTGAAAGTAATTTTCAGTGATTAGAAAAAAGTTACTTTCCGTTATGGGCAGAAGGGATATCTAAAGCAGATAAAATATAAATTCTGTATATGTGATTTGTCAGACTGTGATAGTATCCATTTACAATATTACTATCTTCTTGCAAGTGGAAGATTTTTACATTATGTCTTGTTATGCTGTCTCCAAGCAAAAAAATAAGAGAGGATTCTCTCCTTCATCCCTCTGTTGATGCCACAACAAAGGAATACAGCACTTTTTGTCAGACGAAACTGTATGTTTATGGGAAAATGGCAATAAAGTTATCATTATGATGAAGCAGTTCTCTATTTAAAACTGCAACTGCAAGTACTAAAAGCATCCATAAGAATAGCTCAGCATTTTTAAACTATCCTGTCTTGGCTTTTTTTTTACATTATTTTTTTTTTCTTTCCCTTTGATTATATCTTCAGGAAGAATTAACATTTTGATACAACATTTGTTCATGGATTTGCAGTGGTTAAATCAATAGTTAATGAGGTTCATCGTATAATTTGAGCTTCTAGTTTGTTTATGCTAGACCAACTTTATCCATACTCCAAACAAATTATCTCTTATAATCACCAGCCTGAAGATAAATCTCTAAATGTTTTTCTGATGATAGTGCTGTGGTTGGCAGGTGTTAGAAGTGCCTCCCAGGGACAAAGATTGAAGATGGGCTTGTTCTCACAAATCCTTCAGGCGAGGTTGTTTAGCTTTCTATCCTGTCATCTGCAGAGGAGCCTTGTATGGTGCCCTGCTAATGAAATCTAATAGGCAAAGGTCATATATCTTTATGAAGAAAAATTCAAAGCTGGTGAGTGATAAATGTGCTCCATGGGGTACAATGGACGATGTTCAGCAATAAAATCCGTGTTTAAACAGTGTTTCAAACTGCTTGTCATATCTCTATTTTTTGTGTCTTAACTACTTTTATAACAGTTCTCATTACTGGCGGTGGAATTAGATAAATACCAAAATAGATACATATGGATGCAAAGTTGTCTATGTAATTAAATAAATAGGTAGATATTTTAATTGGGTAATACTTACTAAACATGAAGAGCAAAATGATTAAGATAGCTCGCATAAAAGTACATGGCAGTATTGTCTCTGAATTTTGAATTTTTGTATAAAACATCAATTCACTTGTGATAGAACCATAATAGGTAGTGTGAAAGTTGTGAGTGAAGATTTTGGTGGTTCTGGAGTCAGACCATTGTAAATCAAAAATATCTGTTGAATGTCGAAACAATAAAAAAATAAAGCAGGATGGAAACACAGGTATAAAACTGGAAAACTTTTGAAGAATTCAAGTCAGTCCCTTTAAGAAATTACTCCAGATCTGAAGTTAGAAGGAATTAAATAAACCAGATATTGTTTAATCACTGCTGTTTTTGGAGAAGTTACCAGTTCATTTGCTATAGTTATACTGCTGAGCTATGAGACAGTTCAATAAATCAACTCAGGCTTGATGGATTCTAAAAACCATTGCAATGAGTGAGTAGAAGAGGAAAGAAATCTCTTAGTATTCCCTCTTTGACAAAAGGGTATGCAAAGAGCCTGAATGGATGAATGGTTGATTAATTCTGCCAGAAATTTTCTTGACAGCCAGAAATGTGTTTTTGTTACCATGTTTGCATGGGAGCTTTTTGTAAGGTATGAATTATGGCATACAAATTTACACCTGAGGCTTGTCTGGGTAAAATGGACAGCTCATGGTCAGTATATGGATGCTCATGATGTTTCTTATGTTTTAATTCATCAATCCAGCAAGTCAGCCTTTTGCTTGTTACCACTTGCTAATCAGTAAAAAGTGAAATCAAATAAATATTGTATGTGATTAAATGAGCCTTGTCACTAAAGTGGTAGGTTGTGGCTTTTTCAGTATGTTTAATTGTTTTACAAGCTGTGGAAAAATCAGATGAGATTTGTAAGCTAGGATGACAAAGAACTGTAATACTACAGAGGATAAGAAATATGTGCTATAACCACATGATCTGTTGATTGCTAAGACATGAAAATACCTTCTTTGTTTTGTTTTTTTTTTGTTTGTTTGTTTTTTGAGGGTAATAATGTATTGTGTTGTATATGCATTACTTTAGCATAGAGTTTTTTATTTTATTATGTATGTATTTTTTGTATATTTTGTATAAGTGGTGTTTGTTTATAAGTATGGTATGTGAGTACGTACCAAAATTCCTTTATCTTTAGCCTTTGGTTACCTGTATCTGTGATTTTTAAATAGAGAACTTCACTGTGCATGCAGTCTGCATAAAGAGAGTATGCTAATACCTAGTTTATCCTTCAAAGTGGCCTGGAGAGAATACATTTTAACACAGTACATATGCTTTTACCAGTAGTTCCCTCCTTGCAGCAGAAGTCATATTGCTATGATTGCAAGTTCATCCCTTTGATTATATTACACAGAATGACTTTAAAATGCATACTTCTAGAGATGGTGTTTAAATTTGAAAATCTAATCTGTATGTTTTGCTTATTTTTACTCCAAACTACTTACTGTCCTTCAATTGAAAAAAAAGAAAAAGCTTAAAAATGGCAGTTCTATTTTATCAATCACTATTTTCTGATTACATTAAGAGTGAGAGAAATCAAAAATTTTGAATTTAGAAATAATTAAGGATCTTCACCATTAGCTCACTAGACCAGATGATGAACACCCCTTCTTTAATCCCTGTGCTACTGTTAATTTTTTTCCTTCTTGATTTAGCAGTTGCAACTATCTACCATTGTCATGTCACACCAGTGCTCACCACAACAATATGCCCACTGCTACCTTCGCTTGTTTATATTAAGTACTTGACGTATATGTAAGGCAGTAACAGCAGCACCTTCTCAGAACATCTCCTGCACTTATAATCTATTTTGTTCTTTGAGTATATGCACATATGCACCAGAAGGCAGTGAAACTAGTTTCAGACTGCTGAGGCTGGGGGAGGTTGTTTCGCTATGATTAAGTTAGAGTTCCAGTTCTTGCTTTTGTTAGTGATCCTCGCCAGTCGCTTCTGAGCACCTTTTACAGGTGCTCCAGGGGGAGGGTGAATGCACTAAAGCAACGGGACATTGATGTGCCTCTTATGGTATCATGATCTCTCATAACATGTGTAGACACGGTACCGTAGCTGTTAAAATCAAAACTGTACCAGCTAGCTGATGATTGGAACAGAAGGCTGGTTGATTACATGACTGGCTTTTTTTGTTTGTTTGTTTGTCTGATTGTTTGTTTTTGTTTTAATTATTATTTTGTTTACCAGAGTGGTCAAGCATGAATTTGAATTTACAGAATTATTACTTGCTTAAAGTGCGAGGAAAAGATATTTAATTGTAACCCTCTTTCACAAAGACTTGATCATTAATAAGATGTACTAACTGAAAATATGCTGTAGAAATGGCATTCTGGCATGGAGGTGGCTAAACACACTTAAACAATCATGCTTTTTTCAGTGAATCTTATCGATGAATTCCTTCTTCTTTGCTTTATTTTTTGAATTTTTCTGACTTCAATGAAGTTGATTGACACTGTGAAAACAGAGCTGTTACTTACAGTATGGGGAGCGAGATCAATGATAAACAGACATTAATCTTTAATCACATATTCTGTGAAGTGTTTCACAATGCTGTACTTCCTGTTTACATTTCCTACTAAGTTAAGCTCGAAAAGCCTGAAAGCCTAATATCAGTTGTTATAAGGGAGTCTGCAGGACGTGGTTGTGCTGTCTTTCAGATACCCGTTTTCCCCCTCTTCAGTTTGGGATTGATACTTTTTTCTCTTTGGAAACCTCATGTGGTAGCCCTAAGAGGAAAGGGTTAGAAACTGACAGCAGAGTTAGCTGCAACTTTTTTTTTCTTTTCAGATGGTGGGTGAATCCAGGTGTGGCAAAGCTGCCAATTATTAGGTTGAAATGCATAGCAGTTGAGTAGAGTATTTTCTTACAGGAAAGATAAAGTCTGCATAATATATTTTTATGAGTGATTTTGATTCAAAGGAGAGGTTAAACAGTGAATAAATACTCTGTGTTTTTGGTCTGGTGTAGTTTTACAACCACTATTGTGTTTACCTTGCTTTCTGACTTTTAGGAACCTTACCTGAAAACTTTTATACAAAATTGAGTTTGTTTTGCTGCTTTTTTTTTTTTCTTTAATTTTTTATTTTACGTGGGGACTTCTGGTAATTAGCTGGGTTTACAACAAATGGCACACAGACTGTTTGCTCTGCATGTGTGCTATAACATTGGTGTTTACCCTATTATATTGCAATTTAAATATGTCATAAAGTTTTATCAGTGATCACACAGAAACAAACTGGGTACAGCAGTACTGACCATGAAATATTAAGAGAATACAATGTAAGCAGTATACACTGACTTCTGGAAAGTGATAATTGTTTTGGATGTGAAAACTGTAATGGGTTGCAGTGATATTCCTCATTTATATTTTGTGATGGCTGGGTATTTTTAGCAAATGAGTTGTCAGCAGAAAGGCTTCATTAGACCCATCAGGGTATCTGCCCATGAATAACGAATCCCAAACTGTACTGACAGTTTCCTTGAGCCAAAATGATGAAGCATCTCTGACAAAAGCCATATTGTGCTCTCCATGTGAGGAGTGTGAAGAACAAAAGAGACAGTTTGTTCTTAATTTGATCAGGTTAATATTGACACAGTTAGCTCAGAAGAATCAGAAGTGTGTATAATGTACATTTACAGTGATCACTTGGGTAATTGGCTGTTGGCTTCATAAATCAGATAGTGTGGAAAGGGAGAAATTACCAATTTTCTTGAAGAATTTTTCAGAGACTTTGCTTATTTTTTGAGGCCTGCCCAGGTTCGTAGTCATTTTAGCTGTTCAGTTAAGTTTCTGTATGAAAATTAAATTTCAAAGAAGTAAGTTTGAGCATATAGCCTACATAAAATTTGTAGTGCATTTTGCAATAGAAATGGTTAATTACTGAATTGATTGTGTTGAAAATTACATCAGAAGTTCATTGATTTGTTTAGCTTTCACATTCTGTTTGCCTGAATGATTAAGAAACAAAGCAAAACAAATTGTTTTAGAATGTGGACTGTAATTTTGTCTTAGCACTGTATAAACTTTTTAAGTGGTTTAGACAAAGCAAATGCATGGTTTTATTAAAATTGCTAAGATACTCAATTTCTCCTGTATTCACATTGCTGTTCACTATATTGCCAGTGTATTTGTAAAATTTATTTAGTATTAGTTACTATTTATTTTGTGTATAGTACATTTCAAGTATAGTCAAAGTCCATTTTTGTAGTAGGTTATTTGGAGGGCATTAGAACGAATAATGCTTATTGTATGCTGTTTGCCTACTGCACACTGCAAATACAACTTAATATTTAAACCAAAACATGCAAATAAAGAAAGAAAAAGTAGTATAAAATGAATAATTTGACCTTTCTCATACTTTAGCTGTCTTGCAGTGCATTTCCTGTTAAACAAATTCATCAGCACAGTGCTTGTAATTGTTTGGGGACATTGTGTTGTTTTTTTTTAATATATATTTTTTTCATTTTTGAAAGAGATGTTTTATCTTCTGTTAATGTTTATAATACATGCAACATTCTGGCTATTTACTTAGCAAATTTGTGGAAGATTCCATATGTCTATCTTTCAATTTATAGTCTTTGGTAATTTGTTAGTGTTTCTTTTCTATGAGAGTCTGAAGATTTGAATGCTTTTGAAGGTCTTATTTGAATTGTGTTGGTAGAAATAGGTTAAGAAGAATAAGTTTTATGGAAATATGAAGGTGGAACTAAAAAAAGTATTAAAAACTGATCAGTAGTATTTATTATTGCTAATAGAGTTACCCTTGCTTTAAATAATAATAATAATTATTATTTAGATATTTTGATTCATAGTACAGTCAATTAAAAGAATTGATTTGATAGAGTCATGCTGCTGCAAGATGTTTAATTCAATCTTGATTTTATTCATAGCTTAGGCAACAGCATTTTCCAGTAAAAGTGTATTTGCTAGAAAATATACTTTCTGATGCATTATTTTAATGAGTTCTGTTCACCGTTGTTTTCATTTGTGGACATAAACTGAATTAACAAATTCTGAGAAATATTTATTGTTGATTATTAAAATTACTATGTTTGGGAAAATTTAGTAACTTACGTTCTCAGGTAATATCTAAATGTTAATACATTCTTATAACATAAGGGTTATAAGCTTACATATTTGTCATGATGTTGCAGAATGAAAGCAGTCTTGGGTTTCATACCTTTGCTGAATAATGAACATTTTCTCAGACAGTTATCTGTAGGGTAAGATTCATGGCATAAAGTAAAAAATTGGCTGTGATCTCTTCATTATGTTTGACTTGGCCTATGTTTTGGCGCACTTTAATGACATCCTCAGTATTACTGCTGATTTGATGTCACCGTAAAACTTTGCTTTCCATCTTAGATTTTTAAATTCATAAATAATCTTCATGTTTTGTTTAAAAACATGGTGTTTAGTGTTAGCACAGCTAAGCTCTTCTGTGCAGCTCTGAGTTTAGCTTCCAGTCAAATTTGCTGGTCCATTATGAAAGAGAAAGAGGAGCAGACTGTAAGGTCTCCTTACAACACTTTTTATTAGAGCTAATGTTTTTAGGAGAGAATGCTGTAGTCTTATATCCCTATATACTGTAGGAACACTGAAAGGTGTAGCATTGAACTGATGGTGGTCTTTGTACAGCACATTGGGCATATCCCAATTGTAACTTCAAAAGGGATTTCCCTTTTTTGGTCACTAGTGTGGTTCCAAAAGTAATGCCTCATTTTAAAATTATTTTTATTATGTTGGCTCACGATGTAAGAGGCAGATGTAGGTGTTATGGCAGTAGATGTTGAACCTTCCCACCAATATTCCATTAGATTTTATTGCCATGTGACAGCAGGCAGCAAAGGGGTAGCCTAACAAAATGGTGTGTGACATGGAAGGGCATCTGAAGCAAAGGTGTATTATTGAATTCCTCCATGCATTAAAAATGGCGCATGCTGACATTCATTGACAGTTACTTAATGCTTATGGAGACCAACAATGGATGTGAACACAGTCAGGCAGTAGGTGGGTGGAAATTATCCCAGTTATTTTTTTTTTTTAATGAAGCTTCCAGTTCAGTTAGTTGATTTTAACAGAAAATGTTTATTTCTTTGCATTTTCAATTGATTCAGACAACATAGAAACAATTGAGAAGGTAAAGCATAAAGAGTCTAGAAGGCTAAATATCTGTTAGATTTGTCATTGATTTACCATGTCTATAGTAGTAAAAAGCTTTTAGAATTGATCTGCAATTGGACTGTGTACTTCCTTTTGGTACTCAGCTTGTTGTGAATGAAAAGTTGAGACAAGTGTTTGGACGTTCAAGCCTTATTCACCATAATTCTTCACTGTATCTCCCTATTCAGAATTTACCCACGAGTAAACTGTTAGCTGACTTCTGCTTGTGCAGTAATCTGCAAGGTTTTCATGTACAGCAAATTGTTGAGTGCTATGCAAACATCAAAGCAGAACTTCATTTCGAATCTAGGAAAGAATCTACTTCCAAAGCTCTTGACAAATAGATTTTTTTTTAAAGTTCAACTTTTAGGAGAGGGAGAGGCATTTTTTGAACACATTTGAGCAGATTAATAAATAGTATTTGTATTTATCTAACAAAAACAGTAATTTATCAGGTAGGAGACAGATGCGAGGGAATAATACGCCAATCTGCATATACAGTTGTTTTGTATTTATGATGAACTGCTGTTTATTCAGGGCCAGTGTAGCTTGGCCGCCTTACAACTATTATAGCATATGACACTGTGTTTAACATGAAGGTAAAAAAAAAAAAATCTCAAATATAATAGGAACATAAAGGAGAAAATAAAGTTTCTGATAATTTGTTCACTAGCAATTTTCAGAACTGGTGACTGAAGAGGCACATTTGCTCTTATGTATTATAGGCTCAAGTCAGAGGAAAGAATGCATATTTTATACTGCAAAATTTAGTTAATTCTACACTGCAGTAGTCTAGGGGAATTCTATTGGCACTTGAAGCCACTGTTGTATATTATTGTTTCTGATTGCTTTCACCACAGATTTGGGTGGAAAGAGTGAGAAAAATGCACTGACCTCTAAATTTCTTACCTTATTTCAGGACTGCGTGTTACACAGGAATCTCATTGGTGATCTGAAAGCACTCATATATAAATATGGGTTTGATGTACTTGTCATTTTGGCCAACTCTTTGACAGATGAGGAGCAAACAAAACGACAAATAGCAGTATACTCAGAAAACATAGAGCTAGGCAATCAGGTAAGTACCTGGGAAAAGAGTGAAAATATATTTCTATCGAAAGATAATGGTGTTTTGTTTTTTTGTTGTTTTTTTTTAAGTATATGCAAAATATTGCATACTAAGGTGGATACAATAATAACTACAGTTTGTTGGCAATGGAGTAGCAGTTTGAAATCACTACATTATTTACACAAGGCGAAATGCAAGATTGTGTTATTTATTTATTTATTGCTTCAGAACAGCCTAATAGAGAGGTAGTCACAAGAAGTACAGTAAGACTTTACAGAACAGAAGTTTTGATTTTTACTGATTTTGGTTTGTTTTTTTTTATTGTGATATGCAATGCACACAGTGTCAAAAAGGACAGTGATTGTTATGTACACTTTGACAGTGGGCTGTGAACAACCATGTAAATGTGTATTTTATTACTAAATAATTTCAGCTCTGAAATTAAGCCAAATTATTTCTAGAACTAAAGCTTCTCCAAAGTCAGATACTGTTGGTCTTTTTCCCCTGTATTTGTCTCCAAATTGAGGAAATTGTCACAGGGCAACTTCTTGTACTTTTGTCTTAAAAACTTTTGATTTTAGGAACAAGTACCTAAAGGATTCTACTACTTTAAGATCAGCATGAATGTGTTTATTTTATGAGGTTTATTATTATTTTCTAGAAATTCTTTTCATACATACCTCTTATAGACTTTCACATTTCTTGGGTCAATAGATAAATATTTGCATTTTCTTTTACTAAGAAGAATGAAATTGAAAGTCAAATTGTATCATTTCAAGTCAACATAATTGCATAATATATATCTTATACCAAACTACTAATTTTTCATCTATTTAGCGTTCGTGAAAGTCTGTTGTAGGTAAAACGGAATGTTGCACATTGGAGTAGACTGTGCCCTGTAATGGTTTTTGAAACATCCTATTTTTCAACAGATTTGCTGTGAATTAGAAGAATGTCAAAATCCTTGCTTGGAGCTGGATCCAGTGGAGTGTGGATGTGACCAAATTCTTATTTATCATCAAGAAAATTCTTTGGTGACCTGTGATCAAATTTTTCTTCTAATTAAGGAAGTCATGAATAGAAGACAACCAGAAATGGTATCAAACAGTAGAACATCTTCTACTGAAGCTGTTGCTGGGAGTGCTCCACTTTCACAAGGGTCTTCTGGTATTATGGAGTTATATGGTTCTGATGTAGAACCACAGCCCAGTTCTGTCAACTTTATAGAAAATCCTCAGGATTTAAATGGATCCATTCAAGCCCACATTGATCTTAATGTAGACCTTGTGAGTCCAGACAGTGGCTTGGCTACCATTAGAAGCAGCCGGTCTTCCAAAGAGAGTTCTGTTTTTCTTAGTGACGACAGCCCTGTTGCAGAAGGTGCTGTTTCCCATCATAGTTTTCTGCCTGGCTTTGATTCCTACAGCCCTATTCCTGAAGGAGCAATAGCAGAAGAACAAAAACCTCAGTCTAGGGAGAGCAGTGGTAACTTTGACCTTTTCAATTTTGATCTAGCACCAATGGTTACAGCTCCATCTGAATCATCTTCTCGTTCAGTTGACTGTTCTCCAGCAGATGACTATTTCCTTAATAGTGATTCATCAGAAGGGCAGCAACTTGCTGTGCAGAAAGAAAATGATGAAGCAAACTTGCTAGAAAGTGATACAGCAAATTATTCAACTGACTTAGTAATGACGGCAAAGAAGGAAGATAGTTTAGCTGACTTTGATGTGAATCCAGGAGAAATGTTTGAGAAAACTTCAAGTTTGATTAATTTAGTTGAGGGTGATACTTCCTCACCAGAAATGTTGAAATCTGCTGATTCAAGAATTCCACCAACTCCAATGAACAGTCTTGTAGAAACTTCACCACTGCATAATGGGCAGCCTTTATTTTTCCCACAAGAAGTCATTAAGAAAATAAATGAAATAGATGACACAAAGTGTTCTCAGTCACGTGTTAGATATGGAAGCTGGTGGGATGGCTTTGACTTAGAGTCCCGAAATGCTGACACATGGAGTTCAAGTGAACAAGAATCTGTATTTCAAAGCCCTGTTTTATGGAACAATTGTAAAACAAGCCCACTGCTACGAGAACATGTTGATAGAAGAGCATCGGATTCCACATTCCTCCAAAAACAGCCTGAGCAAATAGAATACACAAGAGCAGGTTTTTGGGATAATCAGTTTAAAGAAGATAATCAGAAACAAGAGAAAAAAGAGGAAAACAGTGAAAGTTTGTGTTTGCAAACTGCTTCTTTAGAGGAGTCAGAACAAGAACCAGAGAGTTTTAATGATGTGTGGGAGATCAGCCAGCAGAAACCTGTGATGTCAGATGCATGGTGCAGTGGTGATGGGAAAGGAGACTCTTACGATGTCTGGATTAAATTTGAGGGAGAAACTAGACCCACAGAAAATGTATGGAATGTGCCTAGAGTGGATAGACAAAAAAAATCAGTGAATATTCCTGAGAAATGGTCCATAACAAAACGTAGTTTATCAGATACTTCAGAAATAGCAGCATACAATGAGGCTGAAAACCCATCTAGTCGGATATCTCCAGAAGCCTGGGATAAAAAAAGATGTTATTCTCTTGAAGAATGTGGATCAACTGAAAGAACAAATTTTGATATCAAGAAAACGCAGAATAACACCGTGTTAGAAACAGAGAAAAAAACTCTATTTGGCGACCCTAAGAACAGACCAACACAATTTGAAAATGTTGATACCTGGAATATGTATGATAAAAATATCAGGCAAGAAGTAACAGAAATCGTGGTTCCCTGGGATGATACCTTCTTGTATAAACACTCAGATCTTAGTTCATCAAATATAGGTGAAGACTTAATTGTTTCTCCACCAGACACCAATTACTCAACATCTGATTCTTATATATCACCTACATGCATAGAAGATGGAAGAGAAAATGAGGATGAAGATTTTGACCAGGAGACAATTACTGAAAAATTGACAAGCCCAAGTTTGGCTGAGCCAAAAGCACTTGAGAAAGCAAATAACGAACCATTATCTCCTAGAAACATGCCTTTTTCAGGACCCAAAGACACAGAAATCTGGAGCGCACCCTTAAATAATGTTGATTCCCAGTTACAAGAAAGAAATTTTAACAATACTGCTCTTTCTACCTCTACTAAACCAATACTTAATTCAGAACAAGCTACAGATTATTTTTCAACAGAGTTGCATACCAATGAAAATACTTTTTCTGAAAACAGAAGAGTTACACCAGTATACAATCAAACAGTGAATGACTTATCACCACTGCAGAATGAAGTAAATACTGAGCAAAGTTTAGCTGAAAAGATAGAAACAGTGAGCAGTACTCCTGTAGAAGACACGGACACATCTACACCAACTTCAGATGCTGGAAATAGTTTGGATCTGAAAATCTATGATTTAGGAAATGAGACACTGAGTAAGGAGGCAGCACAAAACACTCCAGATTTTGATGAAAAGCTGAGTAGTCAGTATTTAGAGCAACATCTTAACTCATGGAATTTACAAACTGAGCAGGATTGTGAGGAAGGCTGGGAGAATGCCATTCTAACCTCTCAGGAAGAAGATCAGGAATATAAGATAACAGATGAGACAAATGGAAAACAAACCATTACTGACATTTGCAACAAACCAGCAGAAGACTGCAATGAACCTTCATGTAATACAGATTCAGAAGATAACAGGTCAAAATCTGAGTTTTCTAGATCCCTGGAAATAGTGAGAAATAGTTTTGGTTTGGAAGCCTTAGTCACAGATAATGAGGCATTTTCCAATCAGAGTAATCTAATCAGTCAGGAGAAAAGTAAAGAATTGTCACAGAATGATGCAAAGTCTTCGTCAAGTGCTTCTGAGGAAGACAAAAATTATGAATCTCTTGATGACTCTAGACCACAGAGTTACAGTTACAGTGAAACATCACAGCCACTTACTGAGAAAGCTGGAAAGGAGACTACAGTGATAGAGGATACAAGTCCTGAGATGGAAAATATCTTTGAAAATAATACTTCTAAAATGCCTGTCATCTGGAATGAATCAGGAACGAGTGATTCTGATCGTCACTTACCTGTGTCAATTCCTTTGATGAATGAACCACTGGAAGCTCTGAGAGAAGTAGTAGAGGCCTCACATAAAGTGGTTCCTAACTGTCCACACATTAGTAATTCTGAGTTAGTGTCTTCTGAAAATAGCTCAGAACAAAGCAGCACTCATGAAAAGTTTTTCATAGATGAGTCTCAACCTACTAAATTTAAGAAGAGTTCTTCTGCTAGTTATGTCAGTGTTCCTGACATCACAGATGTGTCTACGATGGATAATCCATTCTCACACGATATAGCTTCAGGGAGAAATGAAAATTCTGAAAATTTAGAATCTGCTAATAAACTCAGCAGAGAACTATGTGTAACACTTAATAACAGTTTTCCTGAAAATGCTTGGAATTTACAGCAACTTGAGGATTTGAAATCTCCTGGAACAAGTCCTGAAGTGAGTGAAGTCCATGAAATGGCAACCACCACTAGCAGCCTTTCGAAGGATATACAGATCAGAAGTTATTTGGAAGAAGATAATGTATGGAGTGATTCTATAAATGATTATACACATTCAAGTGGAACAAGCCCTGATTTAAGTGATGCATCAGTGAATGTGTGGGGAGACCTTCCAGTTGACAGTAATCACAAAGAGAGTAGAGACATGTGGGATATTAAAAATGATAAAAATCTTAAGGAGGCTTGCAAAATAAAAGAATTTGGGAATAAATATCAAGAACAATTTGAAACAAGCACAGAACAGAATAAAGTTCCGAAAAGCTTAGATTTTTGGAATGCTCATGTAGATGATGATACTGTATCTTCTTTATCAAGTCCAGAAGTAAATGAGGATTCAGAGAATTCAGAGGTGTGTTCTGAAGAACCGAATGAAGATTCCACATATGAAAACAAGGAGCATAAATTATCTGAAACTGGTGCAGATTATGCAAAATCGAATGCAACAAGTCCTGAAATAAATGAAGACAATTTGGATGCAAAAAATGAAGTGGGAGAAGAGGTCTATGTAGATATCTTAAATAAAAATCCTGAAACAATTAAAGCTCGGGATGTATCACAGGAGGTCTTTACCGTAATGGAGCACAATGAGACTGCTGAATATTTAGATCAATGGGAAACACTTCAAAGTAAGGCTCAAGTGGATCTTTGCAGTGAAAAAGTGAGTAGCCCAGAAGGTTCACATTTGTATCAAATGAATGAAGATGCAACGACTTCTGTTTCTGGTGATAAAGAAGAGTACACTGCAAAAAACAGTATGTGGAGTTTGTCATGGGAAGCTGATTTAGGAACTGATCAAAAATCCAATGTAGGAACATTTGATTTTCCATATGACAATTCAGGATGGTGGAACTCACAAACTGGTGAAGAAAACCCAGTGGAAGACCAGTATTCTATTTCAAGTCACTCTGTAACAAACAATGAGGAGGAGTCCTGTGAATCTCCTGCACAAAGTGAAGAACTAGCAGAAGCAAGTTCCACTGAAACAAATAATGATGGAAATCAGCCTCTTCACCTGTATTATGATGTAGAAGAAAATGAAAGGCTATTATATCCTATGAATATTTCTGATACTCAAGTAACTGAAGACACTGTGGGGCTCAAACAATGTGATCCTTTCATATTTGATAAAGAAGAAAAGGGCTTGAAAGAACATTTTTTCCCTACAAATGAGAGTAATCAACTGACTTCACAGAATCCTTTTTCTGACGATCAGAAAGATAAGTCAAATACAGCAGATAAAAAAAATGCAGTACTTGATCAACCAGAAGCGTGTGAGGGAAATGCAATTCTCATCCCTCTAGAACAGCAGGTAGACACCTGTGAAACATTAGAAGTGCACAGCCATCTGCCAGGTGCCTTCACTGTAGAAGACTTACCTTTTGAAATGACAGAGAAGTCAAGTCCAGTGTGGAATATACTGGTTCCCCAGACTGCACTTATTCCAGATATTTTACAAGATAATGCAAAAGAAAGTAATCAGTTGTTTTCAGTGGAACCTGACCTGTGGACTAGTGCCGAACAGCTTGTCACTTTGAAATCCGTTAGTGAAAATCCTGATATATTAAATCATTGTGAGCAAGACAATAGTTCTGAGGCATCAAACAGTCCAGATGTGTGCCAAGAATATGAGGTTAAACATACCTCTATCCCATCTTCCCAGATTAGTGTGAAACCTGAAGGTCAGATGACTCACACACAGTCAAATATGAGTAAAGAGAGAGATTCTGGTACAAAGAATCAATTATTATTGCAGAAGATAGAGTCAGAACCTGAAAGTAATAGTCACCAAGGCTATGGTCAGGAAAAGACTAAGGACTCCTATCAGCATATCTCTTCTAATTCTCAAGAGACTCTTGAATTTGCAGTTTTGGAACATGATCTAGAAAATGAATCTGTTCCTAAGGCAACTGAATCAGTCAGCATCCCCAGTGAAGCTGTAGGAGTGACATCATTAGTCCTGAAAGATGCATTCCATGAAAGTTATGCTCCTGCAAGTTGTCAAGGAACACCAGCAGATTCAACTGAGATAGCACCCTCCCAAACAGGTTTGGTTCCCATGAATTTAACTCTACCCGATAGAGCAGAACAAAACTTGAGTGAAATTAGTGCCTTGTCTGAAGCTGAAAAATATTCTGATATTGACCATGTATCAATAGCTGGTGATGAGCTAGACATAGCAGCGGAGTGTCTGGATGAATCTGAAAAGGATTCAGAACATAATACCTGTAACACACCAGTCACTGTTACCCCTGTGAGCACATGTGGTGAAGTTAATATACCAGAATTAGCGGGCAGTGAAGCGTCAGAATCAAACAATACACATATATTCTTTCCAAAATCCTTTCTTCCTGTTGATAATGAAGACTTTGAATCTAATTCAAATGATCAAGTGGACATAACAAAAGAATATGAAGACATAATTGAGAAAGATGTTCCTGTGTTTAAGGAAATGCCCAGTGACCAGTCACCGGTTGTGTACACTCCACCACTCCATGTGTCTTCTGATGCTGAATCCCCTGGCAGCAAATGTTCAAAGGATGAACTCTTGTTAAAGCAGCCATTTTGTAGCAGTGCTTCTTTGGAAAAGCCTTTACCACTGCTAACTCCTTTGGAAGGTGATAAAGATATCCTAAAGAACAAAGAAAACAGCGTCGAAGATCAGGTGTCTGACACTTCACTTGAGATCCTTCAGGAGAGTCACATGACAATACCTTCACCCTTAGAGTCTCAAGCATCTCTAGAAATGTCTGAGAAAGAAAAATCTGAAGCAGAAGCGACTGATCTCAACTCACCACCAGGTGGAGATAAAAGATCACCTGCTGGTAAGAAAACAAGTTCGTGGGGCAAAGAAGGAAATGTCTGACTGTTGAGATGTGTGTCTCCTTGATGTGCAGAACTCTGTTGTTGGGAGTACTTCTAGTATTAGTCTTCTAGGCATGCTTAAATCTTTTGAATTTTCATGTTGAGATGTTATTTTGGTTGTTTGCACACGGCCTATGGTACACTGAATCATTTGTCCCTTAGGAGTGTTTATTGTGTTAATGTATAACCTTTAACGATCGTAATTATTATGATATCGTAAAATTCAAGTACACATTAACAGAGACTGTTAAAGAAAACTGAAGGGAACTTTAGCTCACAGCGCTGATTCAAAAAAAATCATGGTGACTAAAATTGTAATTCAAAGACTAAAAATAATTTCTGTTTGTCTGTTTTTTAGAAACTGGCAATAATTCCCAGAGTAGAAGGGAGAATTCTTCTGAGAGCCCTGAACTGGAAAGTACAGAGAGTAAGAAGAATATGGGGATGCAGGTGCACAGAGATCCGACTTCAATGGAGGTGGATTACATCATTGTTACGGAGGAAGAAAAAAACACGCCTTCAGCAAGGGAAAGTGATTTTGTGTTTCAAGAGGCTGATGTACCTGAAAAAACAGAATCTAATGAAGACTTTTCACCACGGTCATTGGATACCTTTCAGTCAATTTCCATTATAAATGAAAGGTCAGACCAATCTGCTTGTGGGGCTGTATGGAACTTAGATGAGAAAAACTCTTCTGTTCCCCAAAAACTGGAGGATGAAAGGGGATCAGAAGAAAGATTTGGGCAAGATGAGGACTGGATTATATTGGGCCAAAATGAAGTCAGTGATGTATCATCTGTGGAAGTTTATGCTGAGTCAGAGATGGCAAAATTTGAGTCTGGACATTCTGGCAAAGTACCAGAAACTGCTGTGGTGCAAGAATCGGCTCTTGACACTCAAGCCGAATTTCAGGTATAAACTTCTTTTCCAAAACCATTTGAACACAAGGGCTGCTCTTCCTTGGATGTTTTGTCTATGGAGGATGACAGTTTGGACATCACAAGAACACATGCTTTTGTGTTGCAGGTGGATGATGGTAATGGTGCAGGGAAAACAAATTCTCAGCAGAAGTTTGGGAATAACACAGCGACAGAGCAAGAACTGAAAGAAGAGGCAGTGCTTCTCAGCAGTGAAAGAAAACTGAGTGAGAAATCAGGGTAAGAGAAAAAACCCTATATATTTCTTTTCAAAAGTCTTCTGTTCACTAGTTATCAAAGTTATTAAATTCCATGAAATCACTAAGAGATGTCAGGAATTTCAAGTCTGAATTACTCGTTTTATTTATGTGATTTAAGTATCACTAGACTTCTCACTGTGTCAAAACATGGTCTTGATTCTTGGTTGCTTGAATATGAATCAAATTAAGACTCTTTTGTAATGCTGGAAGATTGTACATCCACTTTCTTGCAGAAAAAAATCTGCCTTTGGAAAAGTTCAATAGACTTCATAACCTGTATAACCTGTATTGAAGTCTGAAACAGATGTGGTGAGGGTATCTCCTGGGACAGGTACTGATGGTATTGCCCATCCAAATGCAGCACAATGCCATTGATGAGATTATGGAAGTACTAAAGTGAAATACTATTTCTGCCTTGTGGATTAGTGTGTGGAATGAAGATGGGAAGCAGTAGATACCTAGGGTAAGAAGATACTGCTTTTGGAGGAAAATAAAGAATGATTGAAAATTGCTATCTTTTTAGTTATTTCCAAGTTCTAATCAGAACTGAGAAGCAGTTTTTTTCTGTGCAGGCTGGCTTGATGGTGGAGACAGTTGTAGTGTATTTAAATCTTCCTTCAGGTGAATATACAACCTCTGTTTTGACAACATTATTGGCTTTCACCAGATGGAGAAAGAGACAACCTCTGGACTCCACTTACTGGACTGTTTTAGTGCTTCTCTTGTTGTCTTCTTATCTTTTACAAGCAGGAGGTTTTAGTTGATCCAGTGCACTAGGATAGAGATACAATGTGGAAGTCTGCCTTCACTTCTCTTGGACATCTGCAAGTGCCAGGCTTGCAATTTTACAGAAAGGAACTTAGTGTAGTGTTTCTATAGTGAAATTCTTGTGAGTAACAGAAGAAACTTCCCAGTAGAAAGGAGGGATGTGATTTCTTCATACTTGTTTCTTTTTTCAGCTGCACTAACCCAAAATAATGTATTCAGTATGAAATGTGGTAACATACTGTTTTTTGTCAAAAATAAGATGGGTTCTTGATTCCAATTTATCCTAAGCACTTCAGTGTAGAGTATGCATTACATCCACAACTTCTGTTATAGAGTCCTGACTTTCAGTTTGTTTTAAATGCTCTTTTTCTTGTATTTTCACTAAGAATTGGACAATTTTAGCAATAGGCTCTTTTTCCCTTAAAGATGGCATGCCTGTTTGTGATCTTGATAACAGATAATACAAATAATAGTCTCTGATAGAAAAGCATTGCTTTTTATTAACCCAAACATAGCAGTTCACAGCCTGTTAACATTTCCAGAATGAAGAGCTCAGTAGCTGTCACTTATTTTCCCCCACAATTGTTAAAATACCTCCCCTCTAAATATTGTCACATATTTTTCAGAGCATGTTAGGTAGCACAAGATCAGACACTGTAATAGCTGAGCTGTTTTTAATATAGAATAGGTGCTTGTTGCATTCTAAACATAATTTCAGTCTTAGAAACTCTGAAAAGTAACAATAATTCTTGCAGGTTTAAACTTTAGCATCTTAGGTTGTTTTAACAGACAGTATTTTGAGTTGTATGCTTTACATACAGCTCTGTCCCTGGCCGAAATTGCCACTGTGGAGTGGTGTCAACTTTTAATGATGCAGATTATCATTTACTGTCCTCAAGAAAAGGACAAATCTTCAGAAAGAGTGGCAGGAGGTAGGTGCCACTGAGTTCTGTACTGTCTGAAGTAAACTAAATGCTGAGTGCTTGACCTTGAAATCATCAGAAGTAAAAGTAGTTAGCACATTTTTGTTGTAACCAGTCTATCAAATTTCTACCTTACATTCTAGAAGGAAAAGCTGAAATACTGCAATTTTATACAAAAGGGAAATCTGGAAAAAGCAAAACAACCCAAATCTCCAAGCAGCAGTTTTGAATCCACATTAGTGTGAAAACAAGCGGCTTGGGATTTTTGTATGTACAAAAACTACATTCCTTGGCTCTAGCATGATCTGGGAAGCCTTCCTCACCATTAGATTTGTTGGATTTCACTGGAAGTTTGTATTTTTTTCTTTTTTTTTTCTTTTTGTCTTTTTTCAAGTTTTTTTTCTTTATTTCTTTTTCTCAAATAATTTCTAGTGAAAACCATTACATCAAAAAATGCTTACCACCTCTGCTCTCAAAAAACACTGAATAGGAAAGGAAAGAGTAGGAGTTATTTAGAAATGTTGACTACATGTAGGCTTGCAAATCTCATATGAGCAAATCAGCTACCAAATCCTTTGTCTCCCACAAAAACGATTTTAATTTAAAAGCAGCCAGATGCTGACCCTGCTTAAGTCACACTGACTAATTACATGCAGGCAGCATCCTGGGGTTTGAGTTGCCGTACTTACATGCCAGTGATGCTAATGTTCTAGAGAGGAAACAGAACTGTTCCAGGTGTCTGCTTTTAAATTACTTTTATAAATTAATGCAATGGAGTTAAGATTTTGAAACATGAAAATACCCTGTAAGATCACTCAAAAATGCCTGATTTTCACACTTATACCAATACAAGAAAATTAATCTCTATGGCCATGGGTAAATAGGTATTTCTTACTTCCCCTTGCTATCCATTTTGTGAAGTACTCTACTGTTGTTTAGGAATTTATGTAAGCCTTGAAAGTAAAAACTTGAATCTTGTACACGATAGTGGTTTGCATTCACTCAGATTTCAGATGTAGAATATTACGTATTCTTATGTCTTAGTAAGTTCTTTTCAACTGATTCCTGAATTAAATTGCAAAACATAAAATACCATAAGAAAGTCTTCTGTAAATCACTGAGAGTGTTTTCACTTAAATGCATGGTGGAATGCAGTGCATCCTGGAAGGAAAGGAGATACAGTGATTCTTGGTGTAGAAACCTTGGAAATTCCCACTGTAGGATTTATTCTTATCTGAACAAATAATGGCTGTTGTACATAACACCTTCAGGGGGCAGCAGTGGCTGTTTCTGTACCCCTGTTTTGCAGTACTGGGGCCTGTCCTGTTTAATATCTTAACTCATGAACTGAACAATGGGATTGAGTACACCCTCAGTAAATTTGCAGTGAGTGTCAGTTTCCAGGGAGGTAGAAATGCCCTACAGAGGGATGTGGACAAACTGGATCACTGGGCTGAGACCAATGGGGTGAATTTCAACAAGACCAGGTACTGGGTCATGCACTTTGGCCACAGCAAGCCCAAGCAGGGCTACAGGCTTGGGGCAGAGTGGCTGGAAGACTGTGTAGAAGAAGCAGACCTTGGGGTGTTGTTTGACACTTGGCTGAACATGAGCCAGCAGTGTGCTCAGGTGGCCAAGAAGGCCAGTGGAATCCTGTTTTCTATCAGAAATAGTGCTGCCAGCAGGGGCAGGGAAGTGATCATCCCTTTGTACGCAGCTCAGATGAGGCTGCACCTCAAGTACTGTGTTCGGTTTTGGGTCCCTCACTCCAAGAAGGACACTGACACCCTGGAGTATGTTCAGAGAAAGGTAACACAGCTGGTGAGGGGTTTGGAGAACAAGTCTAGTGAGGAATGGCTGAGAACTGGGGTCATTTACTCTGGAGAAGTGGAGACTAAGGGGAGATCTTACCGCTCTCAGCAATGCCCTGAAGGAAGGTTGTGGCAACATGGTGGTAGGCCTGTTCTCCCATTGTAACTAGTGATAGAACTAGAGAATGTCCTAAACTTGCGCTACTGGACATTTGGGTTGGATGTTAGGAAATACTTCTCCAAAAGAGTGATCAAGTGCTGGAATGGTATGCTCAGGGAGGTGGTTGAGTTACCATCATCTCTGGAGTTGTTCAAGAAACATTTTAGGTGTTGTACTGACAGACATGGTTAGTGAGGAAATATGATCTTGAAGGTCTTTTCCAACCTCGGTAATTCTATGATTCAGTGATTCTACTTAACAATAATGAAGCTGAAGCCCAGAGAAATAAAGAAAAGTAAATAGTTATTCAGGATCTGCATTAACAAGTATTTATGGAAGCAGAGAACCTTTAAAATCTACTTTCCTTTGGTTTTGCATTTTGTTACTAGGTATTTTGTGTTGATAAGGTACAAACTCTAATGGGTACTTTCCACCATTAATATTGTTCTCACAGATAGAGATTGCTTCACAGTGCAGTTTCCCTCTCAGGTTCTCATGTGACTTAGAGCTGATTTTCAATGAACTTATAATAAGCTGATATCTTTGGTCAGTTAGATACTGGCTTCAGACTTTGCAGAGAATGGATCAGACGCATGCAGATGTCCCTACAGATACCCAGTCGTGTGTTCTCAGAGGCTTTGATTTGCACAGCTGAAGCATTATGATTAAGGACTACAAACTATTCAGGTCTGAGAAAGAAGAGAGCAGTGAGGGAGTTTCCCTCTATGTTATGAAGTGGATACATTGCAAAGAGCTGTCTCTGTGAGTTCATGGGTAAAAATCAGGGACCAGACCAATAAAGGCCATCTGGTGGTCAGGGTCTACTAAAGGACACCTGATCAGAGAGATCCTGTGAATGAGGCCTTCTTGCTGCAACTGCAAGACATTTTGTGCTTACAGACTCTCATCTTGATTAGGCTTTTCAGCCATCTGAATGTCTGCTAGGAAGGCAATACCATGGGCTGCAAGCAATCCAAGAGACACATGAATTCATTGAGGATAACTTCCTGGTCCAGGAATTACATCAACCAGAGGTGAAATGTTGCTGAACCTGGTGTTCACCAGTGCAGAGGAGCTCATTGAGGAAGTTAAGAACAGAAACAATTTAAGCTGTAGCAATAATGTGTTGGTTGAGTTTGTGATATGAGGAATATAGGCATGGCAAAATGCAAATTAAATTATTGGATGAGATCCCCTTGGGAGCTTTCCTAAGGGGTGAAGGAACGGAGCAGAGGTGGCATTAATTTAAAAAAATAAGGAAAATAAAGAAGTAGATTGAAGTCTTTGTGTCTACAGATCACTGCACCCTTCATTCTAATGTCAAACAGAATAGTGGATTTTAAGAATGCCTGTGACTGATGATAGTGTTTTTGTCTTCTGTCCTTTTTTTCTGCTGCTGCAGCAAAATAAATAAATAAATAAATAAATAAATAAATAAATAAATAAATAAATAAATAAATAGAAGTAGCAACAGTAAGAGAAGTATGTGGATACTTGGTAGTGTTAGGACACTGAATAAAGGTTGTAAATCTGACTCAGTAATAAGCAAACACCAGAAGTGATTCATACGTAGGCTTTGTTTGGCCTCGTGAAACTCTACAAGAAGGTCTCATAACGCATTATTAATATCTTTTCAGAAAGAAAATGGCTTTTTATATTGCTTTCCATAATTGAGCAGTGAAATGTGACTGTATATAAAAAGGAAGAATTCATGGAGCACCATATAAAGGTTGGGTGTGCACATGTCCTGTCCATTGGGCTGGTATCATTCTGTGTTCTCTACTTGGGAGATAAACAGTGTTGATAGCACACCAATGTCTTATTTGTTGCTGAGCAGTGCTGCAAAATGACAAGGAGATTTCAGTTTCTCACACTGCCCAGTTAGTGAGGAGCATGGAGGTGTGGAGGTGAACAAGGAGTTGGGTGGGTTCAGAACCAGGACAGATGACCCAAACTGATGAAAGGGATATCTCATGCCATGTGTCAATGTGTATAAGTGTAAAAATGGGAGAAATCGTCTGGGGACAGCTGCTGGGAAGAATTAGCTTGGTATCAGTCAGTTAGCAGTGACCAATTGCATTATGCATCAGTTTTGTGTATTCTGTTATTATATTTTCTCTTCCTATTCTGACTTAGGAGATGGTCATTATTTCAACACATGGATTTTACTTTTCTATTTTCTCCTCCGTTCCTCTGTAGAGGGTGAGGAGTGAGTGAATAGCTGTGTGACACTTTAACTTCCTGCTGAGTTAAACACAACAGAAGGATAACATATTTCACTGCTGCTGCTACTGGAGGTAGCAATAAAATTTATGAACTGAAGGTCATTTTGTTCCTAATAGAAAGCTAGCATGTCTTATATAACTACATGAAGCTAAGTGATGACGCAGTACTAGAGCGCCAGAGGGAGAATATCATGCCAGCTTTTATGTGTCAGCACACTTCTCACACTGTGTTTGTGGCTGTGTATAACTGATCATTCATGCTCTTATCTTTGTAAAGGAAAGGATTTTCATTTTTTTCAGACAGAAAAGTTGGAAAGAACTGAGGGAAATGCTGAGGATTAAGAAATAGTGAGAGTGGTAGAGATAAGGGCACTGAAGTTTGGAAGGTTTGGGGGAGATACTGAAGGAAAGCTGGTGGCAAAATTGAGCAAAAGGACAAAGAATTTCTTTTGAACAATTGCCAACATTTATTTAATGTATTAGAATAAATCTACTTAAAAAATAGTCAAAACAAAAAAAACAAACAAACGAACAAAACCCCCAAACCTACTGTATGTTCTAGCTAATGTATTTTCAAAGAAGCAGGAATCAATCTCTTCTGTTCACTTATGTAGTAACACCAAAGATACTGCTTCCACTGCCTCCATTCAAAATATCTCTTTGACCATTGCTGTACTGCTGATTTCTGCAACTGCTTATGGTCAGCTAATGGTCAAAATAAAACCTGTGACTATTCCAAGATTAGTAAGAGTTCTGCAAAAAGATTGCTGTGTTTAGCCAAATGCACATCAGCAGACATTAATGACTCAAGTCCAGGATCAGTGTCCAATACTAAATTGAAACAGTGACGGAGCGGAACCTGTTAAATAAAAAAAAAAACAAACTCAACTCCAGATGAGCAAGGATTTTCGTTAGTATTTTCTAGTGTTTTCTCAAAACGTCTATCACCCCAAAACCAGGATAATATAATGAATTGGAGAGACCAGGTTTGCTCCTAGCTTTAATAGTCAAAGCATGCTGCCATATTTAGGAATTCTGAAGAACTGAAAATCTGCAGTAAGTTTAAGAGGCCACATCCTGCAAAGTAACCTTTACTTCCCTGTGAATTTTTCTATTTCTTTTTTCTCCTTGTATACCACTGTGACTGTCATCTTTCACTTCTATCATTGTTTATTAATTGGCCAAAATCACAAGAAAGCAATTCCAGGCACTCTGGGAACTAAGCATGCTGCTTCAGTGATGCTTCCAACTCCTGCTGACCTACAAGATGATGGGTTTGAAATCTCTTGCTTGGCAGTACAATGTGTGACATTTCACTAAGCACAAGGAGCGTGCTTTAAAGGTTAAAAAGAAGCATTCAGGGAAAGGAGAAAAACTGGTAAGGAAAGTCCATGCAAATAAAAGTTTAATGTCTTGATAAAAAAGAAAATAAAGAAGATTTGAAACTTAATCGAAGTTTTGATGGGGATGAGCTAATCTTGTAGAATTGCAAGCTTAGAGCTTACTACTTTGTATGGGAGCTATACGATTAATTTATTTTATAGTATTATGTACTGGATTATTATCATCACTGAAATAACATACCTTATGTATATGAAGTTACTTGTCATGCATTATCATTTGTGAAAATGTTGTTTCTGTGTAAACAGAAGAATCACTGGGACACATTCAAAGCAGAGAAATTTCTGACAGCATAGCTGTAAATTAAAATGGTTTCTTTTTTAAAAAAATCATAACAGTCTATTGTAATATCAGTGAATCTCACTACTAACCTTTTATTTTAACTGATGGAAATAATAACATATGTTGTTCATGCATGCATTTTTATAGCACCATTTCTTTCCCTGTACTTGATTTGGTCTATGAAGTCATGACAACCATCTTTTTTGTTATCAATTTTGGGGTGATATGGTATTTTCCATCACCATCTGGAGGTTGAAAATTAATTAAAACTAAAAACCCAGTTTTCCATTGCAGAGCCAGCTGTTAAACAATAGCAGCAGCCAATATGGTGATGATCCCATTTTTGTAAAACTAGCAATAACATTTACATGCAAAATGCCAAATATGTTAAAAACTTTTTAATATTTTAAGAGGACAACAATGCAGTGATGGAAAAAGAAAGTAACTTACCCATGTATGATCCTGAGTTTTTATTAAATTGTGAGGTGGAGCTGGTAGATCCACTGTCTGAAACCAAAAAGACATGGATTATGATTGTATGGTTTTGTGGTTGCATAAAAATTACCCTTCTATTCAAACTCTACCTTTATCTGAGCTAATTCACAGTGTATATTTTTAACCTATGTAATCAGTGACAAAATTTCAGTGTTAGTGAGCTTCAAAATTAACACTGTTGATGTAGGCTTGTCTTCAACCGTGAACTGCAGTGAATTTTGTGGGTCCCAGCAGAGACTCAAAATCTCAAAGACAATCTGTGCCATTCTGAGCACACAGGGTCAAAGCTGCAGCTTCTACCACTTTCCCAATTTCATTCTGCTAATGACTTCTATTGTACAGAAGTACTTTATAGCTCTATTTCCTGTGCAGCTTCTGAGGATCTACACTTGGGATTTAAAATAAATTAAAAATCATCCAATTGAAAAAGTGCTGAAAATTATCCCTATATTTGAGAATTTTATTTAGACAGGTAGCAGTAACATCAAAGATCTCATTTCTGCAGCAGTGTCCTCTTTAGAAAGTATATTTTAATTTTGGAGATTATTTTTATAGTTCTCACTGTTGATCCATTATTCTTTAAAATGACGTGTGAGGACTGATTTACCAGGAGATCTGCAGGAGAGACGGAGATGTTTTCCTATAGAATTACTGATATATTGAAGAACAAAGTGGGAGGCACTGAATTTTTATTTTTGCTGTTCTGTGGATCTTCATGGAGATATATTTGCAAACTAAGGTTAGGATTTTGTTTGTTTTTGAGTGCTTATGGCTTAGAAATCTGATGTGGAAACATCTCCAGTTCTCATGTAAGTCATCCTCAAGGAGGGGTCAAATAGATGAAGGTTAAGCAGCCCTAGGGGCTGCTGCCTTTCTGTTTTCCTTCACAGGACTATTAAGAAAGAGGATTTAAGATCCACATTTGGCTTGACAACACGCCGTAGACTTTATAAAGGAGGCTGTGGGACTATGCTAAATGGGAAGCAGACCCCTAAGAAACACAATGAAAAGCACAGGCTATGAGCATTGCTTCTTGCTTTGCATGTGATTTTGTGTTGCCAGTATTCACCCAGGTTTGTGAATTGTGCTTAAAAAATAAAAAATAAAGAGAGAGAGAGAGAGGGAGAGAAAGATTTGCATATGCATTTCCATAGCTGAATTGCAAACTGAACAAATTATGTAAAGCATGTTGAATATGCATGTGCTCTATAATCATCGATGCAGACAGAAATGAGGGCTGAGATGGGTTGAATCCATAAGAACTTTTGTCATGCAATCTCTCATCGCAGGCTTTCCTCAGGCTCTGAAATGAAGCAGCAGGGAGCTTTTCACTGCAGCCAGCTGACTCGCGGTGTAAAGTTTGGAGATGCTATGACAGAGCTCCGCAGGGAACACAAAAAAGCTGTTTCCGCAGCTAAAGCACTGTTCTGTGTTCATTTCAGTGCTCCCTTACCCAAAGCCCCATGGTAGCTGGTTCATACGGCAGGCTATCTGGAGGCAGGTGATCACCCTTATTTAACAGAACCACTAGTCACGTGACAAGAAAATGGTGGAGGATCTGTATTCCTAGTAAACTGCTACAGAAAGAGGGATGCTGAAGTGCAGCAGTAAACCATCTGTACAATTTTCCCTGTAGAAAGGCCTCTTCAAGTCTTTAGAAGGTAAGCGTCTCTTCATACCGAGAGCTGATACGCAGGTTTTCTGATTAATGTCTCTATTGTTCCAGTTTCTTTGGACAGAAAAGGGGGAAATGTTTGTTAGCAGGATGCAAAGCAACCCGGACCTCATTACTGAAAATCAGGCAGCTGCATTTTAATTCTACTGCAGCTCTTCATGAGAGAAGCTTGCATCGGTTCATCGGGGTTTCTTTTGTCTGAGCGCAGGCATGGTATTTGTAATTAGGACACAAAACTTCACTGTGCAATCACCTAGTGCTTTTACATTATTTTCAGCTTGTTTGCCTGGCTCTGAGGATATGGTGGGAAAAAAAATGAATGTTGGTCTTTGTCACTAGATAACTTGCTTTTTAGACTGCTTAATTACTGGGGTAGTAATTGTTGGTAATAGCTCTCATGTAGACTATTTGACAGTGGTATTGTTTTCATTTATTTTCATTGCTATCAGCTGAAATGCAGTTTCTAAATTTTTTTTTGCAAAGTCCTCGTATTTTTGCAAGGAACACAGTCTCTAATCTTTGGAGGTTACATGATAAAGGATTCGGTAATAATGTCATTGGTAAAAGGACTAAAATATTTCTGCAGAAGTTGGTTTATACAGGCACTGTTTTTGTTTAAATTCAATCAAGGGGGCTGGATTTGGCTCCATTCAGTCATTCGCATCTCTGTCTGTAATGAAGGAATGAAAGTAATTTTCGGTTTTAAGTGATAAGCAAACAAATGAAGATGATGGCCATTATAATGACCACTGAAAAATTACAGAATGTCTAAATATTAGCTACTTGGTTCAACACTGAAGGGAATGTTGGCAGGTGTATTTAGCTGGAGTCATTCTAAGAGAACAAGGGGCAGGCAGAGATGTCATCTTTATTAATATGCTTGGGAAGCAGAGCTATGTTGAGAAAGAGAATGCCCAGAGCTCCAGCAGCGCTGTCAGGAGGCATTAAGGCAGCTGCAGGGGGCGGGAGGAAACAACGTGCTCAAATCCTTATCCTTACAAAGCACTTTTTCCAAGGCTCTGGAATGACAGGGGAGTGCAGGGGTCAGAAATATCTTATTTATTCCTACTTTTGGTGAGTTTGTCCATTATTTGGTCCTGTGTATCTGAACAGTACTAAAGTTTGTATAATCACAGACGAGACTGGTATTGGGGTATATTCACTGCTTAAAAAGCACAGATCCTACTGCAAGCAGTTTGTTCTGTTTTTATGGCATCACCATGATATTCCACAATAATAAGAATATGATGTTATTTGTCATCTTGTACTGCATGTATACAAAGACTTAGAGTTAAAAAAAAAAGTGATCTTTGAGCCACAGTTCTTTTGTTCAGTTAAAATGTGGATCACTCAGTGTTACGAAGAAATACTGTGGATGTTAGAGTATGAATCCGTCAGCAGTTGTAAACTATTTGTATCACTATACTGTCCTTGATATTGGAGACGCTTCCTGTGAGGCCCTGCAAAAATATCCGGGAAAACATGGTGCTGCTACAACAAAATACAAGATTGGCTTACAGAATGACTGTGAGAGGCCAGCTGCTTGACAGATTTCTTAGTGTACCTGATTTTTTTCCTTTGGATGATGAAAAAAGTGGGTTGAATGCTATGGAGTTTTATGAATTAACTCAGATATTACAGATAAGTTTTTAGCATGTCTTGTAGATTCTGTAGCCACTGCAGGTGTGAAAACTAGACAGGTTTATTTCATGCTAGCAGATGAAAATTGACTCTCTCCTACAAGAACAAGAGTCTCCTTAGCAGAAAACACTGGCAGCAAACCCTGGAGAGCTGTCCATGATGGACAGCATCCTTTGCTACATTGTCTGGAAAGGCATAGCATGCATCTAGCCTTGCCTTTGTAGCTCTAAACTTACAGCGTATGTGGAGTGCCTTATGGGAAAAGGAGGAAACGCGTTTTCTCACATCATCCTGCACGTTACTTTTTCAGTCTGGCATTTCATGTTCCTCTTTCTTTTTGGGATGTCTGACAATCACATATCCCCTGAACTTCAATTGGTTTAAATCTTTCTGCTGATTCTGTGACATCTTCAACTCAGTGTAAGCCGAGTTGTGCTTTTGATGAGAACTGGTGTCTTTCTGCTTCCCCCATTTCCATCTGCACATGCCCTTTTGGTTCCACCTGCTGCAGGGCCTATCTGTGTCCCTGCTGTAAGCACTGCCTGCCTGCACAAGTAGACTCCAGGGCTGGGTTCTTTGGTACTGCTTTTACTGCATTAACAGAGTTTATGTGCCCTGATTAGATGTCTTCTCTGTCTCATGGCTGGACTTTTCCTCTGTTTTTCCAAGCTGCAAATCATAGAATTATAGAATGGCTTGGGTTGGAAGGGACCTTAAAGTTAAAGCCCCAAGCTGTGAGCATGGCTGCCACCCACCAGATCGGGTTGCCCAAGCCCCTATGAAGCCTGGCCTGGTATGACTCCAGGGACAGGGCATCCACAGCTTCTTTGGGGAGCCTGTTCCCAGTGCCTCACCATCGTCTCAGTGAAAAAATTCCCCCTGTCATAGAATCTAAATTTCCCTTCTTTTAGTTTCAAACCATTCCCCCTTGTCCTGTCACTTCTGATGGATAATAACGTTTTAGTTTCAGTTTTAATCTGACCGGTTAAAATTCCCACTCTGTATCTTGTGACATTACATTCCCCTGCTATCTGACCACTGCTGCTTTATGGGAGACTGAAATTTAACATCACCATCTTTAGTGCCTTTTCTTTAGATCAGTTATGACCAAGATAGGGAAAATGTACTGGCTAGTTTTCATGCATGTTTGTAGGTAATTCATCTGCTAATAGATAAGATGATTCTAAGTTACAATAATATGGAACATGAGTTGTGATGTCATGGTTGCATTAGGAAGGAAGAATGGGAATGTGGGTGCTGAATGACTTAGAAATAAGAAGAAAAGTGGAAATGAACAAATTAACAAAGTTTAAGGTACTGGAAAAGTAGAAATTGACTGAGTGAAAATAGAAGGATAAATAATGAAATAAAAAGTAGGACCAGAGAAAAACTATTTTGTGAGCAGGAAAAAAGTATAAAACGTACAGTACGAAAAATGTTGTAATGTATCTTTTCATATATATCATCATGCTATCAGTTGTGCAGGGGCCAAACATGAAATCAGAGAAGTGCTAGCAAAGTCTGAATGCTTTAATAAACAGACCAATAAATGTGAGATGAATCTGTAGATATGGTTGCTAAATGAGTTCTTATGGCTAACGGCTCTGAAAATTGCCCCCAAACATCTTCCATTGGGTGAGCAAGAGGAGATTAATCTCTTTTAGGATCCTTCATTCTAATGTTTGATTCCAGTTATTCAAATCTGATAAAAAGTATCGTAATCACAGTACATGTTGTTCATACACTCATGGAAAGGAGTCAAGTGTATGATGCAGAAGTTGACAGTACTGCAGAAAATCAAAGTAGAAAAGAGTAGTTAGTTCTGTTATGGAACTAATGGCTATTACTAATGTTCAGAGGCATCCCAACGTGTCTTCATTTGAGAACAAATGTGTTTAATAAGGTGTAGACTGTAGTAATGGTTGAAGTTCCCACAACTCCACTAAAGAATCTCAGTAGGGCAGAAAATGTACAGCTTCCTAAAGATTTTCAGTCTCTGACCTTGCAACATCTGCCTACTCTAAATGAATTAGCACACTTCCTGGAAGCACAGATGGCTGCACTGGGACTAGAGTGCATGCTGTTTTTTAAGTGCTGTTCATGTGCCACTTACATCATTTGGAATCACAGAGGTCCTGAGGAATACTCTTGATATAACAGTTTGGCAGGAAAATGCTCCCTATAAACTGCACATTGTAAGGAAAACTGGTTTTAGAGTGAGAAATTAATAACCTAAAACTGATATTTTAGGGAAAAGTAATTATTCAGTGCTAGTGGATGACAGGAAACTGGTCCTACTTTACATGCTTCTCCAAACAAAATACTGAGTGAAGAGAATATAATTAAAACAATGGAATTAGGAAATTCCTGGCAGGCTTTGCTGTCCACAGTAAAATGCATTGCTGGAAGCAGTGCTATTTCATGTGTATAGGCAGATAACTCTCCCCTGAAGAATTAATTGTCTTCTCTTCCTGTCTGTGCTACTGGGTCCTTATGTGGTGCAGAGGAGGTCACTAGCAGTCAGCAGCTGCTTGAACTGCACATATCCTCTTTCCCTGACCCTTGTCTTATCTGTTCTTTCTATGGATGCCACAGAAAAGCCACTGGGACTTGAGTGTACCGATCCTTTTCAGGGCCATCTTATCATGAGAATCTGCTGTGGCACATAGAGGATGTCATAAAATGCTACATATTTAGAAAAAAAAAGAATCTCCAAGGTTATTCGACATTATGTATTTGTAGCTGCCAATAAATGACAACTTCAATGTTTCTGTTTTCAAATTTATCCTTCTACTGTAACAGTGAACAATTTCTTGCCCTTAGTTCATAAATTTGTTTTTCAAGGATAGTTATTATTTGGAAATGCCTAGGAGTGATTAGTACTTTCGAAAAGCACTAGGAAGGACCGATCATCCTGTCTTCAGAGCATAGTTTGCACAGTGCACAGCAAATAATATTTGGGTATGCATAAAGGACACGATAAGGTGCTGTTCATGGTTTGTACTGTTTCCTGTAGCATCCTGTAACCTGCTGGTGGCAAACACATAGAGAGGGACTCTGGGATGGTTCTGGGCTCCGTTGCAGGCAGTGTCAGCATGGCCTCTATTCCTAAGACCCCATTTCAATAAGACATCTCAATGTGAAATTTAGATTCTGCATGGAGATGCATTTTATTTTGTACGACTGGAAGTCACAGATAATCAAGGAAGCCTGAAGCTGCTTTATTCCTTCCATAAGCCTTCCTGACTCACGGGCAAGTTTATAAGGTTGTTAAAATAGCTAAGTCAAACACATTCTCACTCACTCATTTAGATTTGTTCCTCCGTGGCTCCCTGCATCCATCCCTGGCTTTGGCTTCCTCTCTTGTGCTGTGACAGAGGGAGAGAACTGGCAAGGAATCAGAGCAGACAGCCTGTGGCTGCATAGCAGCAGTGAAAGCAGTGGCATGTGCTTAAGAACAGCAGCTTTTATTTTTACCAGACTAAATTGATAAGAGCAGATGGGAAAGCCCATTACTGTCAATGGCTACCTGGGAAAAACTGAGGCTTACAATACAGAGCTTGAATGAAGAGTAGGGAATAAAATGATTAGATAAATAGACATTACAATTAAAAGTTCTTTGGAGACCTTTAAACATTTTCATAAAAATTGTTAAAAAATTATAAATTATCCTAGAGCCAGAAGTTTAACATACTTTAATTAACATATGGAAATGAAAATAATTCAAGTCTTTTTGGTAACACATAGGATTTTTCTGCAGAAATGATTAATTTTTACAGACATGTTTGGCTTTTTTATCCAACTTTGATGCTGAGAATGGATTAAAAAAATTGGATGGTGGAAATTATCAACCAACATCACTGTCAGGATAAGAAGCTTTATAGTTGAAGAGTAAAGCATGAAAGGCTAGGAAGTTACTGATTTTTAGCAATCATCTATTCCATGGCTATCGAGAAACTGAGTGACTTGTTTTTCTATATGTTGGAAATGTTAGCATGCTTTTATCTACTATGCAGCAGCATGAAAATGATTAGTTGACATTTGCACAGATGCTTGATAAATAAAGCTTTTAGCTCAAACAAGACTGCACAGATAAATTTTTGGGTTTTGGTTTGCATCCAGAAATGGTTATAGAAGTCTCATACTAGGCATAGATTCCAGCATTCAGATTAAAGACTTTTCTGAACAAATTTGTGATTAAGAGGTACCAAATAAATAGTAATAGAAACAGTGTTAATTTAGTATACTAACATATGGTTGCTAAATGCGGCACTCAAGAGGTTATAAAATTAATCAGTTTTTACAAGTAACCTGTATGCAATGATTACTTCTACACAGCTGTGCGTAAAAGTAATGACTGTTTTTTCAAGCCTTAGATATCAGGGAGTGGATTCCTTCCAATATGTTCATTCTCTTGGTATGTAGGAGTAGCTAAAGAAATCAGTGACTGATACTGACTGAATCCTGCACGGTGTATGTCAGTTTGATTTGCTGCATACTCCACTAGCATTTAAGTATCATTTATTTTGTTGAACTGAAAAATTCACGGTGCAGTCTCCTTAACCTGTGAATGGGCAGTTTTAAGAGTTGATTTCAGTAAGTGCACTTGTTAATAGCTTTCTTCTCTTACTGCACTGTCCAGTTAGTTACTTTGTGGCTGATGTTAATAGCATCTTTTTGTGCTTATTTCTCTATGTTTTTGTCAAACTTTTCTTTGGGAGTTCTCTAAAATTGGTTACAGAATGTTTCTGTCTATCTTCAGTGGATGATAAGAACCAAAATGCAAACACATGCAAATTAAGTTAGAAATTGGTATTAATCCACTGTCAATAAAGATCTCTAAAGTAGCACATCTCAATTATGTACACTTTATGGAGTTTTTTCTGTAAGCTAAAGATTCATCTTCTATTTAAAATGGAGGACAGAATACCTTTAATACATAGGTATCTTTTCTGTTCCAGTTCTGAGTTCTGTAACTGAACAATTCAAGATAAACAATTTCAGAAAGCAAGTTATTTTAAAAGGCATTATGTAGCATATGAGAAATGTTTTGTTTGCATATAAATGAAAGATAATTTCTAAAATTTTCTAAAAAGGAAAAAGTGCTTCAAGTGTTTAATAGTGGGAGTTGGAATGGTATGTATTTTGCTGTTATTTTGTGTGGTGAGGGAATGTTGGGTTATCTACAAAGATGGGTGATGTCAAAACACCCCTTGTAAGTCATTTGGTGAGATATATTAGATGCATATAAGTGCAAAAGTATTCTGTTCAGTAGCACAGAATTGTAAATATAGCAGTTAAAATGCACTTTTTCCCTCACTGTATTCCTGATATAAATTCCCACTTGTAAAGTGCTTAAAGATTTGTTGTAGGCTTTGTGTCAGTCTTCCTCTTCCAAACTGGGGAATAACAGCATTACAAACTGGCCCAGAAGAAGCTACACATCCTGCTGATGGAGCAGCCTGGATTCAGCCACAGGCTCTCTGAGACCACCCAACACAAGGCTCTGTTGTGCTCTGGCTGTGCCTGCAAGGCACTGACTCCTGCTTACCTTCAATCCTGAGGGCACTTCCAAAGGGAGCCCTGTTGAGAGCCTCTTGACAGGCGTTGCTGGATAAAAGGCAAGGTCCTGTTTGTTTTTTTTTTATAACCTTCATGGAAAATACTGGACTGTCATGTCCAGTCCCTCAGGTTCTCATTTCTCACTGTCTGGTCCCCATGCCTGCGTACCAACAAAGCTCCAATGAGAAGTGCTTTGTGCTGGGTATGCTCTGCAAAAACTCTGGGAAGAATGGAGTTCCCTACTCTTGTTTTTCATAGTTATTGCATTCTTCTTCCAAACAGCTCAGTTTTCTATTGAAAATCAGTGAATTGTAAGCAAGATTTTAATTTCATCTGAGACTGAGGTGTACCTGAATGTGTGGAATTTGAGAAGACAAAAAAAGCCAGATGTCTGGTCTCTGAACAATCTTTTCTTTCATGTCCCCTCCTTCCATTTAGTTTCCAGAACAAGCATGTAGTAATATGAGTTAAGGTGATTTCATCTTTGTCATTCCTTTTACTAAGCCTTCAATTGCTTTTGAAAATTTTGAAGTATTGCTGAGTATAGAGCAAATAGCAGGAAAGAAACACGATTAACTCAATAGGAAAAGTGTTTTGCAGTTGTCAGTTCATTAGATTAAAAGCTTTTTTTTTTATTGGTAAGCCCAGAAGACTGTAAAATGTATAACATATGAAGTCTGAGTAGTACGCAATTTGTAGTGGATTGGAGTGAAGGGATTCACTGTAAGAAGGCTGTGCTACTGCTTTCTCTTGTTGGTTGCAGGTGTTCACTCAGAGCAACAAGTTGGAGAGCTAATTTGTTTTAAACTAAAGAATTTAACTTCTTGGTATGTAAAAGACACAGAACGTCTTGGGAACTGATGATATATCACATATGACAAAGAGTGAGGCAGCACAGCCCGTAGGGATTATGACATATTGCTGTGAATATTCAGAACTGCTCTTTTAAAAATAGCCAAATGCTGCTCTACCTAGAAAAGTCAGGAAAGATTACTTTTATTCTGAGAAATACTGACTTAAGAGGACATGAAGAAGTATTTAAAGATTATTAGTTTATTGAGCAGTAAGAATGACAGATTCAAGAAGTGGAACAGGCTGGTCGCCTATCTGTGCAGCCTGGCCCAGGGAGCCTGCTTTGGCAGGGGGGTTGAACTAGATGATTTCTAGAGGTCACTTCTGACCTGTACAGTTCTGTGATTCTGTGAAGAAAGAGCAGGGAAAGGATTTCAGCTTCCACTCTGTCTGCCCTCATAAGAATCCAGTATCTTGCTCCGAATCACTTTTGAGAAATAAGGTTTTTCTAGCTACTTCTGAACAGTGATGTAAACCTGAATTATCAAAGCAAAGATGCGGTAACTTGATTCCCAGTGCAGCTGATCCTTAAAAGGCTTGTCTGTGTGTAACATAAAAGAAGTCATTTATGACACAAAAAGCTTGTTTTACTTTGACCTCAGTTCTGAGTGAGAGATTGATTATTTTTTTTTTTAGTCTATCTAGTAAGTCATACTTGATTGAAATGGAGCTTCTAAAGTAGCTTAATTTACTTCTTCAACAAGGACCTTTCACTGAAAGGAAAGGAAGCTTCATTTTCTAGCACTTTTAGCTATATCATCTATACCATCAATTGCACTTGCATAAAGGGCAGGGAATTTGAAAAACATTATTTTGGAAGTATGTAAAGTATACTGTGGCAAATAAAAAGGAGACTGCTGCTTAGTTTAAGCTTCTATATTCCATCCCTTGTTACTTGAGATCTGTTGAAACCTGGTGCTCCCAGCTTATGCACACTCAGAAATGCTTCTGCAAATTGTTGATTTACTCTGAAAGGCATGCTCACAAAATCTGTCATAAAATAGGCAGCTATATCTCTAGAACAAAATTCATGGGCATTGTGCTTGTTCTTACCATGATGGTCAGTCTGAAGAGCAAGACCAGGTACTTGTGTTGAGATAACATTGTACCTTCTGTTGACTAAACCCACCAGATCAACCCACTACTAGTTTTTGACTGAACAAATATTAATTACAGGTTTTCTTTTTAAAACATGAAATTTCATTGAACACAGACTGTGCAAGGTATCTTTAAGCTGCTTTGGTAATGCACAAAGGGACTAGGAAAACTGAGATCTTACTCCACAGAAGCTTTGATCTTACCTCTCTGAAAAGCCTGTTGACTGTTTGTTTCATAGTAAGCAGTTTCTTGCTTTCCTAATCGAATATCTCAATAAGAATGATATAGACTATTGACAGACTACTGACATTACATTAATGACATAGAATTTTCACACAGATTTTCAGAGAGGTTCTCATGCTGTTGGCTTGTAATGCCTAATTCTTTGAGTAGTAGTAACTGTATTTCTGGAGAAACACAAAAAAAGCAAAAATATATGAAACACATTTATTCTTTGATTGATCATATCACCATTCTTGTGAAGACATTTGTAATAAAAAATGTCTGTTTTAGACTCAGCTGTAGCTGCGCAATTGAAAGCAGAAAAGCGTTTGAAATTAATTCTTTGAAAGTGTAGGATATTTTAGAGAAAACAGCAATTCCTATTCCAAGTATGTACACATTTTTTTAAAAAGATGATGATGCCACATGGAGAAAAGCAGTCTTGAGACAATCCTAGAAGTGTCTTGAATTAGGAAAACTCTATCCCAGACATGAATACAATTCTAGACAACTCATAAAATTTTGAATGAATTGTAGGAAGTTGCTATGTCAAATGATATAATCAGTTTCCGCAAGGACGGCATAATACAAAACACAGTCATGCTCTTATTGCACAGAGGAGAAGGTGATTTCACTTGAACACTTTTGTAGGCTTTTTGCAGATAATACCATCTCATTTTAATACAGAAAGTATAAAAGAATCACTGTCTTCCTGTAGCTCGCTCTTCATAGAATTTGCAATAAAAACATTTTCTTCCAAACTAGTTCCTGCAGTGATTTTTGAAGCTTGTTCAGTTAGGAATTATCTTTTGGTATGATAATGATATAAAACAATTTTATAAATTAATGCCTTGTATGTTACAACCCAAACTCCACACGTCAGTTAGTATACGCACCCTTATAGACCCACAAGTCATCCTCAGAATTCCCAAACTGATGCAATGGAGGAAATTCACCTAGTTTTTACAGTTAGTAAGCTTAATAAAGCCCAACATATAATTTTAAAGTCAATTAGAATGGATTAGAAGTATTCATCCTTCCCCCACCTTGTTTCCACCACTACAATTTCTTACCATATTCTTGTTACAACACACTTGTCATAAGAATACAGATTTATCTTTTCTGAGTTTAGAAGAGTTTATTATTCATATTTTACTGTGAACTGAAGGCAGCAAAAGGTGTCATAGAGTCTAGTAATTTATTTACATTTTCTAAGTAAATTGTGTTGCTGTTCTATATATCAGTTTTCTGTACAGCTTGTGAACACAGATGATATTAAAAAGCAGAAAAAATAAGAGAAAATGATACTTCGCAGGCAGTTTATACAGTTCATTTTATCATGAGCGGATGAGCAGACTTGCTTTTCTGTTTCTTTGCCGTTCTAATGTGTATTTAAAGAGAATTTTGCAAGCATTACATGACAGTAATTCTGCATATTTCAGAACTGGTGTTAGATGAAAATAATTCAGTGTTTAATTTTTGCATTTTTTGAAAGATCTGCTCTACAGTATTTGGGGATAAATTAGTAAAACTATCTAGCAAGGTCTGTCCATTATTATTTAGAGACAAATCCCAGTCACAAGCTGAGAAGCATAAACATGGCCTTTACCTTATATTGTCTATAATCTGTACAAGCTCTTATGGGAAGGATGTGAGTTCACTGGTCTTCCTCTCTGTACTGGGAATTTGATTATACAAGGCCTGGGGTAACAATCTTTTACAATTTTGAGCACAGTGAAGATTTCACCTTACTTTCAGAAACTATATTCATACTTTGATACAATGATTGTATAGTATATTTTGCAACATTTTAGTCTCTGACAATCAATAATGGAGTTTTGGTTCTCAATTTTTGTCCTTCCCGTACACTTTCTGCGCAGGACATAAGCTTTCCCATGATTATGAAATGATTGATTTGGGTCAGAATTGCTTTCAAGTACAAATTATGTCAAAAGAATGAAAAAACCCTTATGATCTGATTTTTGCTATATGACTGCAAGTAAAGAAAAGAAAGAATTATTATGAAACGCTCACTGGAAGGTGCAGTTGGCATATAGTAGCTGAATCGTCCCAAAATCCTTCATTCTATTTGACATATGACAAAAGCCCAACTTCATTTGTACAAAATGAGAAACATTGCTGTTTGTCAGCTTGTTATTGTTCAGTGTTTTGTCTTAATCTAACTAAATGTTGCTCTGTGGGTCCTACAGTTTCCAAAGGCTACACAGACGTGTAAATAAGCACTAGGGACTGCATAATAGAATTACAGCAGCTGTGTTTGATTCTCTCTTATGATAATATGGTATTAGACTTCTGAAGTGAATAGGAAGAAAATCATATGTGTTATCTTGAGATCAACTTATGCATGTCTTTAAGATGTTGTTTTTTGTTTAACTTCTCAGGTTGGTACAAGATAATGTGGGAATGGATGTCTCCTTTGCTGAGGGTATATTAAGCCCCACTCCTACAGAGATGAGGCCTGGTAAGAGAAGCTGTTACTCATTATCTTAATTATAGCTTAGTCCCTTGGCACTTAATTATGTGTTAAGAAAGATGTTTCTGTGCTGCTAAAAAAAATAACAGAATAATAATAATAAAAAAACCAGCAGAGTTAAAAAGTGTTAGATTTGTTTTATTTAGTCAATTTTCTTCTTCACTTGACAGCTTTTAATTGTAGTGTGCTATTTCCTCTTGTACATCACTGTCATTGCTTTTTTAGTCCTTACAACATTTAAGTAATTGCTATTATTTATCTTCCATGTGAATACTATGTAAGTGAACTAACATCATAATATTTCAAACAGAACACCTTGAAATACGGCACATTATACAGTGTCAAGGGGCAAAGCTATACCTTCTGTTTTGTTGAAGACTACTTTTGTTCTAGACTGAACAACAAAGGTTTTTGTTTGTTTGTTTGTTTGTTTTTGTTTGTTGTTGTTGTTATTGTTTATTTAGTTATGACTAAAGATGTAGTTTCCTACTTGTAGATCTTTACCTCTTGGATAGCAGAAGAGGCATAACAAAACAGGCAGGAGATTTTAATTGGTATGAATTTCTTCAGGGTTCAGTAGTGTGTTGATAACTCATATAATTTATATTTCTCCTTTTAATCTTATAATCTATGGATCAGACTATGTATATAGCTTGATCTTTTTCTGGTGATTGTAAAAAAGGGTATCTGGATTTTACATAGGTTAAGTGCTCCCAACTACGTCTGCCATCTCTGTACATGCTTCTATTTTATAGGATATTAATGTGTGATTTTTTTAATGATGTAGTAGTAGGAAGTAGTCTTAAGTGGGTTGTTGTTCCTAAAGCTATCTTTCCCAGTGTGTTTTTGATAGTGATTTGTAAGTGTGTGGGAGACAAATTTCATGTGGGAGAAATAAAAGTTCTCTTTTTATCTCTCTTTTTTCAGAACCTCCCAATTCTCTTGATCTTAATGCTGCCCATCCCAGAAGGATAAAGCTCACTGCTCCAAATATCAACCTTTCTTTGGATGAGAGTGAAGGTTCTATACTTTCTGATGATAATTTGGATACACCAGATGAAATTGACATCAATGTAGATGACCTTGACACTCCTGATGAAGCAGACTCTTTTGAATACACTGGACAAGGTAGTTTTCTTGAATGTAAATGGAGAGAATGTCTCTGTTTCTTCATTTACTGTGTTCTTATCTGTAGGGCTGTCAGTATGGTTAGTGTATTTGAGATAGAGTGTGAAGTTTCCCAGTATTTTTTTTCTGCTAATTTCTTCTCCTGCGTAAAATAATACATTTGACCAGTGGGGACTGCAGAAATAAATAGTACAGCTGATAAAGTGACAGAATAAAATAAAAGCTCTCTTCAGGGTACACGAAGAACCATATAGGAACTGTACTAAATTTGATACATGAAAATCATAACTTTTTTACAACAGAAAGAACTTTTAAAGAAATACATTTAAATTTAAATTCCCATGCTTTTAAATTCTTTGTTGCTGGTTAGGTCACTATGATATGAAAACTGTAGTTGTGTCAGTTTAAGTGGTATTGCTAAAGAGGCTTTACTGTGTACTCAGTCATGCAGAAGCATCTCTAATGTCATTTCTCATTAGAAGACCAATTTCCTTATGGGTAGATGCAGAGCATCTGATGAATTGCTAGATGGTTGGAATATTCTGTACCAAAGATTTAGTCTAACATACACAAACAGTTTTATATTGTAACCATTGTGAGAGCCAAAATCTGCCTGCTATGGAACAGATTTTCCCTTTTTGCAAGGCCTGAAGTAAGTAAATTCAACTTAAGTGATTTTTGGTGGCATTTATCCCCAGATATTTTTTTTTTACATTTTATAAAAGCGATGATTGGTAACATTTTTATAGTTGTGATTTCAGATATACTTAACTGGCAAAATATCCTTCAATTACTGAAGTTACAAGGTAATAGAAAAGGAGAAAAAACACGTTATTTTATAAAATTAGCTCTCAATAAAATGAGTAGGCTATGCAGAATGGTTTATATGCATGGTAACTAACCTCTGCAACCCCTGTTCTGTCACTCTACTGTAACCAGTACATGCTGTGCTGTTACAGCACTCATAATCTTTTCTAGACTGATGTTTCTGTAGTATTGTGCCAAACCCAAGTACATAGTGAGAAGACCCTGCTGTTAAAACTGTGACTTGTTACTCTCAAACAGGGGAAGGCCCATTTGAAATTTAAAAGGCAGTTGAGAAAAGCAAACCTCTAGTGCCATTGCTAGAAAACTGACAGTTCTGTAGAGTGAGAAATGTTGAAACCCACTAGTGTAAAAGAAAGATGAAGAAGAATCAGTACAACTGCAGCATGTAAAAAGCCAAATGGCAGTGGGAAAGCTGAAGTCTTAAACTAACAACTGACTTAGGGACTGGCAAACATCAGTTTCACAGTTCTGTGAAATCTGGACCTAGAAGAAACCACGTGCTCAGCATATATCTTTTGTTCTGAGGAATACTGTATTTCAAACAAATTTAGTGGAATAGCTGATAAGTTTTATTGCAGAAATTGGTTTACAAATTAGTAATCATTAAATACATATGTGTATTTACAAGTAGGCTTGATTTGTGCTGACAAATGGTTTGCATAAAAGGTACTCTGATTTTTTTTTATATTTTTTTATTTCTACTTCATAACAATTACCTACTGACTATATTTTTATTTTTGACTTCATAACTATTATTTATTTAATTCATATGACAAACTGGTGTTATTTAAGGACCATGTACTTCTATTTGTGTATTTCTGAAAGCTGCTTTAATCAAAGGGTATCCAAAGACAAAGCAGCATGTTGAAAGATCTGAAGTCTGTTGTCAAGTATTGTATTCTTAACTTCTTGTCAAATAATGTATCTTCTTCTGACTTACTGCCAAATCTCCTTGAGAATCTCTTTCAAATAATATGCCACTGTGTATTTTACTATGTCTTTACTGCTACTTTACTTGTTGACTTATGTCTTCAGAACCAACCTGATGCTTTACAGAGAACAGTTCCTTTCACTGGTTTAATTCAAATGTACATAAAGGATGAAATATGCAGAATTTTTACTAACTTTACTGTTAGAATAAATTAATAATAAACTAATTAGACTAATAGACTAATATGTCCTCCAACAAGAATTAGACAATAAAAGAATATATATATTCTTTTAATAAATAAATATATATGTGTATGTGTATGTTCACAAAAAGTTACTATGTAATAATAACTAAAGAAGGAAACGAATTTTTTCTATCTGTGAATAGAATCAGTTAGTAACTAGATATTAGACTGGAAAACTGGAACGAGGTTAAATTTTTTGCAAGAGCCATTTCATCAGTGTGCTATGGAAGTGTAGGTTTTTTCACAGGCTGCTCAGTTTTTCTGAAACTAAGAGTATCCAGAAGAGAGGCTGCGCTATAAGACTCCATAATCTCCAGTCAACCACATAGTTTATTTCTTGTGATCGTTGTGCTTGTAGACGCAATGTGCTTTTGAATGTCCTGGTATCAACAGGCCCGAATTCCTGGTTGCTTTATGTCCGAAATGAAGCTCAGTGAGAATTTCTGTTTGCTGCTTCACATGCTGGAAGGAAATTCAACAAAAGAGAAAAGATCCTGAGGGAACTGAATGCTGAGCTTGAGATATGTGGGTAGTCATTGCCTTTTGACAAAAGCAGAGGAATTCACATGCTCTTATATTTATGGGTTCTGAATGAGAAGAGAATGGAGGAAATCTAGGACGGAGGAACACGTTCAAAAGCTGTAGCTCTGCAGCAATTCCTCTCTAAATAGGGGGCATAATTGTGTTCACTTTTAGTTCCATAATTTTGCATTTTAGCATAGTTCTCAAACAAGCAACACAGAGAGTTTTTAAGACCTGAAGGTCAGTACCTGCAGTAAGCAGGTGATGATTTATATGTATTTACTGGATGAGTCCTATACGATTACCATTCAAATGCAAAAATTCACTGGTAGAGTTCTGCACAGTGGTTGTTGCTGCTATTCTTTCTATGATCATAATGATGAAAAGTTAAACAAAAGTAGAAACATCAATTACTGACTGATGAAATTCTGCTCTTATAACAGCTTAGATCCAGGTTTGTGCTCTAAAAATCCAGTTGATATCAATTATCTACTTCAGATGAGTATAAAGGATAAAATATTTAGAGTGTTTACACGAGTATGTAATACATAAAATTTTATTTTTCAGAAGAGCAAAATGTTGCTAAGGATGCTTCCCAGGAGGAGTCTGAATCAATTCCAGAGTACACTGCTGAGGAGGAGCGAGAAGACAACAGATTATGGAGAACAGTGGTTATAGGGGAACAAGAACAAAGAATTGATATGAAAGTCATTGAACCTTACAAAAAGGTTATTTCACATGGAGGTAGGAAAAAAAATACTCTGAATGTATGTTTTAGATAGATAAGAAAATTAATACTTCAATAAGCCTGATTTATTTTTATTTTAGTTCAGTTATTGTACTAGCAACGAGAGAGAGTTTACGTTTTCAGCCATATCTATAAGCAATTATTTGGCAAACTCCCATCAAATTACAGAAACATTATTGTGTCTTATAACCCAAAGTATTTCTTAGAAAGATAGTTACGAAGTGTGAGGTTTCAAGCTTCTATTGGAGGAGTAAATGTACTGGCGAAGCATCAAAGTCAGCTATCCTGTTTTCAGTTTGGTCACTGGATGCTGATTCAAAAAATAATTTGAGTAAATATTGTTAGCTGAGGACCCCAAAAAGCCTTCAAAAGATCTGAAGTCTATTTCAACCTTTGGAAGCCAACTGGGGGAGAGTATTTTCAGAAAAAAATAACATTTGCTCTTGCAAGTCTTTCCTGTTCAATTAGAAAACAGTGTTTGCTTCACACTTCCCTGCAGTTGTCTCTGTGCCTGTGAAAGTGGTGATTGACACAGGAAGACATTGTAACCTTCACAGATAGATCTGGTCTATAGGTGTAGCAAAGAGCTAAATTTTTCTTGGGAGAGCAGAGCCTAATTTTGGTCTGCTTTACATATCTATTGTCAGTAACTGCATGTGTGGAGGAAGTAAGAAAGACAGACAACCCACACAAACCAGACTTTTCAATGTGGCAACTGATACTTTATATACATAGCTTTTTCGTAAGCAACAAATAAACTGTGAAGCATGTTGTAGTAACAATTTGGAGGCTAAAACTTCTGATAAAGAGAAAAAAAATGTCTTACAAATTTTTAAAACTTCATTTCCTAAATTATAGCATATTTCCTATATGAAGAAGTATGGTGTCTATGATTGTTAATGGATTATAATTGGAGTGAAGAAGAAAAATAGATATTTTCTTTGGATTTATATTACCGTGGTTAAGATCACTGTGTTATCTTTCTGCCATTTATAGTTGAAGCGTGATATAAGTTGTCTTGAAAATCTTTTAAGGATTTTTAATCTATGTAAGGATGGTAATCCCCTGTGTTTTTAAGCCAAAGGAAAAAATACTGCCTCATTCCATAATGTTTTACCAAAGGATAGGTAGGTCAGCTTAGTTCTTTCTCTTTGAAACTGCGTGGGACTATCTGGAAAAAATAAAACATATAATATACATGAATTAAGGTGTGAGTGTCTGAGGTAGAATGCAGTTGTTTTCTCTTTTGTTTCTTTTAAGAAAACATTGAGATTCCTACATGTCAAGCTCTTAAAAGGAAAGGAGCTGAAAATAGGAATGGAGCTTTCGCCCCTCCCTGTATACATCTATGCTAAGAATGTGGTGTTACTCTCTATATCCAACCTTAAGATCTTTGCTGGTACACCAAATTCAATTAGCTGTCTGTATAGCAATGCTATTTGTTAGTACAACTGGGTCCTGACATCAGTTGCAGCTGTTCCATGTCATGCCATGTCACATGCCTTAATGTGGTTTTACCCACATTCTCCTTTGACTTGAACTCATTTGCTAATTCTCAAGCTTTTTTTTCTCCCTGTCTGTGTTTTCCAAAAAGATGGGGAGCAAGGCTATAGTGTGGAATTGCTGAAGACAGTGGACTTATGCTGGGTTGCTGTTGTATGGTGGGTTCTGTAGCTGCAGAAGCCTATATATAGCCATTAGCCTCTGAGAGCCAGTGAGAGATTATTGCACAGAGCTAGAACATCCCTTCCATGCCAGCATTATGGAAGGAATGGTGTTTAGGCTAATGATAGGAAGCGTTTTGCAATGTACAGACTGTTCTGAAGTGGATGAAGTCTTGGTTTACATCTCAACTTGATATTAATGAGATAAATAAGTAATATTAGCTTGTCTAATACGCTATATTTACTCAAACCTACCAAATCAAGTCCAGAAGGAAAGAAGTCCAACATCGTCCTTTAGCAAGCTGCTTTACCAAGACTTCTAATGATGTAAAGTGGCTGAAAGCAAGAGGCTTATTTCTGACATGCAGGTTTTTGCCTCAGAGGCTTATCCTTTCTTTCTCCCCTTTGTAAGTGTTGGGGCAGTGGTGGTTCTCAGTCCTTTGAGGAACTGCTGAGGGCACTGAATGAAGAGTGTCCTTGTGCTTGTCTTCATGACTGGGATGGAGTTGGGATTAATCAGCTGTGATTCTCTTTGACATGGAAAGACCTCCTAGGCACATGCCTTAAAGCACTTTTTTGATCTGGGATTATACGTTTTCCAAAGTCATATAAAAATGACTTTCTTGACATAAATGTCATCTGGTTTTCCTAGTTTCAGCTGTCTGAGACTCAATTGAGATACTGAGTGATAAAGGAGAAAAACTAGTCTCCCAGAGTTATCCCACAGACTGCGTGCCTTTCCACTAAGAATTCTATTTTGCTCTGCTGCTGAATATAATACATGAGGTATTGAGGGTATTTCAGTTAGTCTTGGATACTACTCACTAGTATCCAAAAAGAGCTGTAGAAGTTCTCAGATCTTATGAAAGTCCTGCAAGGGTGTTATCCTGAAATTTTCCTGGTAGCGTGTTTCTATCTCCAAGGGAGATGCAGAGTTTCCTTTACAAATATAGTCTCCTTTGTGGTTAATTTTTCCTAGCCTGTTTTGAAAGCCTTTCAAATCTTCCTTTAAATATATCCAGTCTTTGTATTTCTCTACATGCAACATTTCTTCCAAACCTTCATAAATTACTTCTTTTCTCTTGTCTTTTAGATAAATCCCAGACTTTCAGCTCAAGTGCAGAAGTATTTTATATTTGTTTTGCAATACAGAAATCCATAGGACTGAAAAGGAAGAAGTTTGGTCAGCATTAATGTATCATGAATAACAGTATTTTCTTTCAGGTAGCAAGTAATCATCCTGGACCTCAGAAATGTGATGCTGCAGCTTTAAGGGGTTATCATTAGGCAGTGGTGGAGACGATAGAAAACAAGTACAGGGCAATTGGAGTACACAAGTAAAGAAATATTTTATACAAAACTTGCAGCAAAGAATTTAGCTGATCCTCAAGAGTTCTTAAAGCACAGTGGCATGCAGACATAACTGTGATATCCTGAGGCCTTTGAAGCTGCACAGGTCAACTGAAATTGGATTTCAAGACCTTAGGAATCATTATCGTAAAGATGCAGGATGACAAATGTAGGATATTTTCTTTACTGCTTTATTCCTCAGGCTAAGGTGAGCATTCAGCACACAATTGCAATTGAGATGTAATGAGCCAGGAGTTCAGGTAAGATCGCATTACTTGCAAAGTAGAATGAAGTTTTTTTTCTGGCTCTGTTCTGTAAGAAAGTTTGCTTATAGTTGTGCTAAGCATGTTTTCCAGGATTTAAACTTTACTGATTATCCTATTTCCTTATCACTTGATAATCATTCATTTATTTTACATCTTCAGCAGTAGATATAATCACTCTATTCTGAGACTTAGAGATTCCTTCTTAAATTTATCTTGTTAAGCGCCTTTGACAAAGATAAATATGCCTTTTTGTTTGTTCCACAGGGTACTATGGTGATGGTCTGAATGCTATCATTGTGTTTGCTGCATGCTTCTTGCCAGACAGCAGCCGAACTGATTACAACTATGTCATGGAAAATCTTTTCCTGTGAGTGATATGTGTACAATGTGACAGTCTTCTCAAAATTCTGTAGTGAGAGATAACCTGTCTTTAATTAAGAGGTAATGTGGGTCATTAGAAGGGGTGAGATTTGAATGACAAGGAGAGTAGCAGTTTTAGATAAACAGTTCCGTGATGTATTATTTTTCTTTTTATCCATTCACCCTCCCAAATTTACACGTATTTGTCAGAACTAAATCTGACCATAGTATCTCCCTAAATGTTACTGGATAAAGTGTCTTCACCTTCTTGGATGAGCTTCTTGGTCACTGCACTGTTTTAACAACAATTTTCAGTCCTTGCAGAGGACATTCAGGAGGGCCTGAGACCTACAAACTGGATTCCATTGTTAGTTTTTTATTATGTGTTGTTGTGATGCATCATTGTTATCATACTTTTAATACATACTGTGGCTGTTTGGGAGTCACGGGAACATTTTTTGATATTCATGTAAAATATGAGTCGAATAACAGTTGCTGACATAAACAGCTTAAACTTTGTTTTCCTGACTCTTGCTGCTTCTAAGTCAGCCATAAGTGGTGTCTGTTGGACTGAGCATGAATTTGGCCAAATAAAGCCACATCTATCACAGTGAAATTACTCTTAATAGCAACAGCTTGGCAGGCAAAATATGTGAAGGTAGCAACTTGCCTAAGTGCCAGCAGCTAATTCTGCTTACAGCTGCAAGCTTACAGGGCACAAAACCCTACACAAACCCAATCTCCAAACTCCCGTCCTTGGAGATGCACTAGGTGACAGCCAAAGCCTTCAATTTTGTTAACTTGTGAAAAATTAGATTGAGTGCTTTTGTTTCATGTCAGACAAATTTTCAGTATTTGCCAGGTCAAACCTCTCATCATCTACAGAATTAATTGCCTTTTGATTTATATAGGAAGAGTGATTGCAGTGGTTTGCAGTAGTTTGATGACTAGTACACAAAGCTGACAGTAACTGTAGCTGGTACTAGATAGCTGCTCTCTGATGTTGCCCAGAGCTCTTGTTCGTAGGTAGAGTTGGTGGTAAACTGAATTTTTCGAGAAAGTCTTTTAAAGCCACAGGAGATGATGCTACATCATTTGAGGATATTGCCAAAGTCAATTCTATATCTCAGACCTTTCCTGGCATAGTAGAAAGCTTTCAGATTGGCTTCAGCTAACTTTAAAGCTCAGAGATTTTGATTCTAACACAATCAGAACATAAAAACAGAAGGTCAAATCATCCTTTTTCTTTCTGTGTAGGCCCATTAGTTGCATTGGCATAAGAGAGGTACTCAACAGTTTATGATATGATTAACTATTTGTGAACTTTCCACAGTTAAGTCATAGAGGGATCTGGAGATACAGGCAAACTATTACATTTCTTCTATTTTATTTTTATTGTTTATTTTTGTATGTGTGTGTAGCATGATTCTGATAGACAATTTTGCAACTGCAGTGTATAAGCCACCTCTAGTTTGTTTTTAAAAACTTTCCTCAATTGTTTATGGGTTTTACAAATCCTTTCCGGACTGTATTCCCTTCACACTTCTGGTTACCTTTCTCTTATTTGTTACAATAACTAATTCTTTCAAACTGTCTCAGAAGAGTAGAGTTTGTGCCAAATTCTGAACTTTCAGGTAGTATCTTCTCCCCTTCTGTAGCTCACTGATACATTCTAGATATTAAAAGTTTTATGACAGAACCACAGAATCACAGCTTGTAAAACTACATTTTGAAATTCAAAATCAACACGCTATATTTTCAGACATAGTGAATTGTTTTAATCTATGAGGAAAATTCTGTCCATCTTTTCAAGCAGTAAAGAAATTACTATTATTAGTAAACAGTAAGAAATTACTAATTAAGCCAGGTTTCCAAGAGACCATGGCATGCCTGAAACAGCCACTGGTCTGTTTCAACCCTCAATGAATAAGAGCAGTTGAGGGAAAGTACTTGAGATAAGTGAGGTCCGACTAAAAAGTCACAAGAGCTTCCTTTTTGTTGGAATATTCCTCATTATTACTGATGATGAATGTTCATTATTGTTTTTATTATAACTGATTGTTCATAATATTCACAATTTCCTTGCAACTGAGTAAATAGGGGCATAAACATTTGTCACAGTGTCTGTTTTACTGTAACTAGAAGGGTAGTTGTTTTCAAAAGTACTTTCTTTACTCAGTACATTTTTCTGAATGTTTCACTTTCTAGATTTGTTTAAAACATCGTATGTTACACTTTACGGGAAGGGCTGATTTCATAACCTGTCGAGTACTGTCAATACTGTCCTTAGCAGTAAAGAACTGTGCTCTACAGTGAATCCATACTTAACCTTGCATACTCTGAACCAGTGGCATGTTGCAGCTTGCTGCTTGGAGTCATTTTCCTCTGGATAAACTATGGCCCTGTTTGAAAAATCCCACTTCTTCCTATTTCATTGTAAGGGTGCAAAAGCAGGGAATGCACTAATGGATGGTAGGAAAGAGCAAGGAAGAGCAAGGAAGAGAGAATTAGTCCAGATGGGTTTATCAAATGCATGGAACTATTCAGTCAGTTGCTGCCTACTTCTTGTCCAGTTAAAATATTATCTCTTTGGTGGGAACCAGATTTTCTGTTCTTGTTTTGAAGAAACTGAATTGTAAGTAGTTTAAAGGTCAGATTAGATCATGAGTCATGCACACACACCTGTTAAAAAGACATTGTGGTCAATGATAGAGCTGCCCTTTATAGTGAGAACTCTCGGGCATTCAGTTTTCTAAGGTGTGTCTCAGTAATTTGTCACTGTAGTTTTTACACAAACATACCTTCAGTCTGGAGGGCAGAGAGTTCAGTTTGAACATTCCTTTTGAGGAGGAACTCACAAGCGATGCTGTTCTGAAATTGATCACAATATTTGCATGTGGACAAGAATTTAATGCTGCCTCATATGACTCGGTAGTCTGCTCTTCTACTAGTGTGAATTTGGTCCTGAGAGTAATGGTCAGTCTAAATGCTCATTGCAGATCTGGTAAATTTTGTATCTGGAGTGTTGTGCTCACAAATCAAATCAAAGCAATGGTCAAGTTCTATAAGCTGTGAGAATCAGAAGTCTTGTAGCTGACAGTCACACATACCCAGCAGTGATAATATGAGGTACAGACGGGTTTCTTATCCCAACCCTTTTAATTTTGCATTGAACAAACATGATTATTGTTATTGAAGAAACATTTCTCAACACTTTATCTTATAACCACCTGAACTTCCACTCAGTCCAACCTTGCTCTCTGTCACAAAATCTCTTTAATTTTAATATGTTTATAAAAATAAATAAATAAATGAATAAATAAATCTAGTCATAGTTATAGAGGTAGCATTGTGACCAGTTCTAAATCTCTGCTTTTGGTATAAAAGAAAATAAAACACTGTCTTGTCAAAAATTACTCAGTCTGCCTTAATATATTCCCGGTAGACAGTTTTTTACTGTATTTAAATAGGTAAATATATGCTCATTTACTTCTGTTCTTTTATCAGGTATGTAATCAGTACCTTAGAGCTGATGGTAGCTGAAGACTATATGATTGTATACTTGAATGGAGCTACACCAAGAAGGAGGATGCCTGGGCTGGGTTGGATGAAAAAGTGTTACCAGATGATTGACCGTCGGTGAGCAGTATTCTCCTTTCTGATCCACAGTCATTATTTAAAGCACTGTTCATTTCTGTTGTTCCTCTGTATGATAGTGTTCTCAGTATATGATTTCTTGTGAATGTTTTTTTTTAATTTTTTAGTCTTTTTAATAAATATCTTTTTTTTTTTTTTTTTCTTAGATTAAGGAAGAATTTGAAATCGTTCATAATTGTCCATCCATCGTGGTTTATCAGGACAATTCTGGCAGTGACACGACCTTTCATAAGGTATGTAGCAGTCACTAGTTATTTGCTAAATCCCAAGAATATAGAATACAAAAAGAATACAGAAGCAACCTAAATAATCCAAAATGGCTGTTGATCTCTCACTGTTACAGTTCAGTGGAAGATGCCTTCCCTAAAAAGAGCGGGCTAAAGTTGATTTATATGACTATTCAGTTGTTTAACCATATATATATCTGCAATTAGGAAATAATTTTTTCTTTAGTTTAGTTTAGTTTTGTTTTGTTTTTCTGAGCCCATCAGAAAAGCTTGCAGGAAAGAGTCTGTAGACTCTTTTAACTTTGTGGAAAAAAATCTTGACTACAGGACAAAATTAAACTATTTTTCTGGGTTTAAAAAACAAAATCTGATGCTCATGCAAGAGGACTGCCCTGATCTGTTTGAGGATGTAGGAGACTTGCTTTCAAAAAAGCTTATCTACCAACCTAAATAGTGCTTGATTAGTAAAAATGAAAAGAAGTTTTAGACACTGAAGACCTTAAAAATGGACAAGGCTGAAACCTGTAGATCAGGAGGGAACATGGTCAGACAACAGAAAGCATTGTCTCAAGCAAAGAACGAGGCATCTTGTCTACAGAAGCCTCACAGACAGAAAAGTATGTCACGACAAACTAGCCCTAGACTACAGAGGAGAGTGCTGAAGGTGTCTGTACTGTCAAGGTGTTCTGTCCTGACAAACTTTGGAATACTGAAGGAAACTATTTCTCCATTGCTGCCAGAGTGTAGTAGACTCAGTACCACAACAGAGCTTCTCCTTTTAGATGTGATGATTTTAGTAGAAATGACAACTGAAAATATCTGTGTAATATGGAAGCAATACTTGGAATTATCAACAGTAATAATAGGGGATTCACTAAGTGAAATGCAAGTGGGAACTGAAAAAATGTGGACAAGACATAATATGGATGTGATTTTGTAGAAATCACAAAATGAAGGGATCTGTAGATTTCTTCTTCGTCAAGCAAGGAAGGCCAGAGTAGATCACCCAGGCTCATGTCCAGGCCGCATTTGAAGATGTCTGAGGAGGGAAGCTCCACAAACATTGGACAACACTCCATCACTCACGCACTAAAAAAAATTCACAATGTTTAGATGAAACCTCTTGTGTTACAGTTTGTGCCTGTTGCCTCTTGTTCTGTATCTGAATACCACTGAAAGGAGCGTGGGTATATTTAGAGATACCATTCAGGTATTTATATACATTGATGAGATCTCCCTCTGAGCCTCCTTTTCTTCAGACTGAACATTCTCAGCTCATTCAGCCTCTTGTGCCTTCATTATCTTGATTGCCCTCTTTTGGAGTCTTTCCAGTGTGTCCATGTCTCTCCTGAGTAGGCAGCCAAGAACTGGACACGAAGTGTGACATCATCAATGCTGAGAAGAGATGAAAGATCACCTCTTTATCTCCTGGTGATACTTTGCATAATGAAGGGAAGAATACCATTAGCCTTCTTAGCACTAGGGGCACGTTGCTGGCTCATGTTCAACGTGTCCACACTTGTTAACTTAGAAGATGAGTTGAAGATATGAGAAAGCTGAAGCCCTTTGGTGGACAGAAGAGAGCAGTGAGAAAGCTGAATAAAAAAACTCTGGGAGACATATAAAGATACAACCAATTCAATAAAAAGCAATGTAAAGAGAAAGGAACTTGGTTCAATTGAAGGCTGGCACATACAGTTAAGCTGTCTCGCCTAAAGCAGTTTACTGAACAACTGGCACATGCAATGTGAATTTCATAGTGAAAAGTGAATTGGTCCCAAGGCAAGGGTAGAAGGTCCCAAGACAGTGAGGTAGCTAAACCACATAATTTTGATTCTGTTACAGCTGAGACACAGGGCAAACCAGTAGGAATCAAGAAACTAAAAGACAACAAAATAGCAAGGAACAGTCAAGACTGCAAGAGTGTTTTTTGGGTGTTGTTTTTTTTTTTCCCCCACTCTGTAAAAGCTTCTCTTTGCCTTCCACCTTGCCTAGCTTCTTTAGCTGTCAGTTCAGATGGTCCAGATAATGATGAATATTTTGGATAAAATGGTAAGAATTATCTGTGTATTCTGGCTTTTGTGCATGTATCTTGAAACATAACCATTGTCATGATCTAGTGTGTTAACTCAGTGATGCTAATCTGGTACAAAGGCAAATTAAAATGGATGACTTTAATTATCCACAGTACCTTCATGTATTCTTGCTTAGGATGTCTCCCTTTATCTTATTGAGGTTTGTATGGTAATAGGAGGGGAAGTTGTATGATGATGGGAGGGGAAGTAATCGTATGCTCAGAGCTATTTCAGATGCATCATGTTGTCTCATTATGTTCCCAAATAATCAGAAAATAGGACAAATATGTTTTGTTTTTGAAGACCATATTCAGAATGATCATTTCTCAAACACAGTAAATGATCATAAAACACAGTCAAATAAAAAAAAAGGAAAGTATTTCCATGTAATCGGGCCATGCAGTAAGAAGAGGCATGCACATTCCCAATCTGATCTGTGCTAATCTGAACCAATTTGGACGTTCAGTTGTATTATGTTTGAGAATCGTAGTTGAATATCAATGCTAATTTGTCATGATCACTTGATGTTAATTCATTATTATAACTTGAAGTTAATTTTTTCCATGTTTTTCATATGTATTTATGCTTTAGGGAATTTGATTCTCTTTATAATTTTTATACATCTCCTCTAAACTATAGAACTAATCACATTGTTTAGTATGTAGGCATTAATGTTTATGATACTGTCTTAAACACTGTTGCTCAGCCTGGCCAAAGGACAGCAAGAAAGTTCAGTCTCGATTTCAGCCTCACTAGAATTGAGTTATGCTCCTGGCCAGCCAAACTCTATAACTGAAATAGGAATAACAAAATGCTTAATTATTTAATATAATAAGCAAATTACTTCTCTACTTCTCTCTTTTTAAATTATTGTAAAAGATACTGCGAGGAAAGTTGATTAATGTATGTTGTTTCTGTGTTGCAGCTCTAAGTTCAGCAGTAAGATACAGTATGTCAACACATTGGCAGAGCTTCGTGAGATGATTCCAATGGAGTATGTGCACATACCAGATAGTATTGTCAAGTAAGTGATGTAAATAAATTGTGTAGTATTTGGTCTAATGGAAAGTAATTTTACAAACTAGTAACAGTGTTTCAGCATCTGTAAGAGGAATAGAAAACTTGTGCCCATATGTTTATGTGTTGTTCCACAAGAACTCCACTATCAGACTCTGAATCAGGAAAACATCGTGTTGCTGAAACACAAAGCACAATAAATGTGTAATCCTAAGGGGAACTGAAGTTTATAGGAAGGAGAAGATTTTGTATTGGGCCAAATGATGCAATTTGTTAAATGAAGACAATTTTTCAGGCTCAGTCCTGTCATCATCACACTTGTGCTTGTAAAGTCAATAATTGTAACCCAGAAGGAAAATAGGAAGATTTGACCCTACTACAACTTATGCTATGTTTTTGCATAACTGTTAGCACAATTTAAGTAAAAGTGTTAAGTTTCAGTTATATAGAGCTTTGAACTCAAATAATAAATCAAAGGTAGTCAGTTTAAGAGAAAGTCACTGAAAAGCCAAAGGTTCACTGTTCCATTTTTTTGTTCACCTGTCATAGTCTAACTCATAACCACTGAAAGACAATGTTTTTACCTCCGATCTCTAATGTTATTCTAAATGCAGGTATTTCTAGAGGAAAAATACCTATTAAAATTATAAGAAGAATTTAATTTTGTTTGCTCACATGAACTGACTTTTTTTTCACATATGAAAACAACAAACTGGAATGGTATACCAAGACTGGAAACCACTGAAATCTGTTATAGTCGTTGTGTGGGTCATTGTTATGAAGATACACTAGTAGGGAATGCCATCTTTTTCTTCTGGGTTTTGAACAGGCAACCATTCTGTATTAGAAACTGTTTTGATGAGTAAATAGATGAATACAATTGTGTTTTCCTTATAATTTGTCAGTGACTAGATAGAAAGAACACTTATTTTGGAATTATCATAGATATCTTCAACCCATGCAGGAGTTTTTGCACCTGCCTGACAACAGTGGAAGAAGCATAATTTCCTTCATCAGGCTGATGGTTGCTCTAATTTTTCTGGTATTATTCCAGGGAGCAAGTGGGGAGCTCAGTTCTACAGAATACTTGTAATAATAGTAAATTACAGTCATGACATCAGGAATCAGAGAGACTTGCACTCAAATTGGTTTGGTTTTGTGACTGATTTAGAAGTGGAGTGATGACAAAGAAAGTACAGCATAAAGGTAAAGGTCATCTGTCACCTGGTAAGAGATGAGCAGCACAGGCATCTGTATTACACATATATTTTCTTCCCTGTAGGCTGAAAAGTCCATTAATCTCTGAAACTAAAGGTGAAGTGATCACAGCACCAGGACTAAGGAAGCTTCAGGTTTTAGAGCTTAAGAATTTTTAGAGAACTACCTATGTTTTGTTATCAGCACTCAGAGGAGAGGTCAGGATTTTGATAAACAAAATATCAAAAGATGACAAGTGTGCCCTAAGAAGGCAAGTAGTTGTCATGGCATGAAGTGGGTGTGTGCTCAAGTGAGTGGCTATTTCCATATGAAAGGAAGAAAAACACACAAATGTGTTCAGCTTTGAGTTGAGAAAGATTCTGGTAGCAAAAGAGTACAAATGCAGCTTTCAGCAGTCTCATTGCCCCACTACCAAGAACAGAGATACCACTGTGATCATGAGAAGTCCTGCCTGTAGCAAGCATTTAGGTTTGTGCCAGGATTTGGATTATGTGATCATTTGGTAGTGTTTACTGTAGTGAGATACAATGTGCCAGGTGTATCAATATGACCTTGTATGTCTTTTCTCTTCCTTCACTCACTCTTGTAAGGTATGATGAAGAGAAGTGTATTAAGAGAAGAATGAGGTAAAATTTGCTTTCTAGCCCATGCTTCTGCTCATAGCAGAGTGAGTCTGTGTGACAGCCTGTCACCAGCAGTTGACCTCAACAGCAGAACCTTGCAATGGTTTGGAGAGCTGCTTTCTCCTTCAAGCTGTTGAGATCAGCCTTCTTTGCCAACAAAACTTACTGAACTATCAATGTCACTGACTTGGCCCATGCTGCAGCTAGTTTAGTTCTTATAGAGCAGTTGAATGCTTTCAGCTCTATCTACTGAGCATGCCTCAGATCCCTGCTTCTTTTATGTTTCTGCCTCCATATAAGATTAAAAAAAAAGAAGTTAGGTGTTAAAGGTGAGTTGTGCTCAGGGATAAGTATTACCATACTGAACTGAAGAGCTTTAGGGTCAGTGCACAATACTGGATGCCTATTTTAGAAGCATGTATTCTATTTGTTCTTTGCTCTGCTATTGCTCTGCTTCTCTCTTATGCTCTGCTTGCTTCTTTGTTTCTTTATATCAATAACTTTTACTCATGCAGACTGGATGAAGAGCTGAGGGAAGCTTCAGAAACAGCTAAGTAAGATAGCCTTCTGCTGGTCGCTGGCATTGTCTTTATTTGGTTCACAGGGGTGGATGGAATGCAGTAGTACATTACATGTTTGGTACAACATTGTGTTCATGATTTCAAGTACTGTGCAAGTTGCCGCATTTGTGAATTGACTTCCCCTCTCACTTTAGGCAACCTGCTGTATCTTATAGTCTAAGTAAAAAGTAATCATACTCTTAGACTATGGGAAAAAAAACACATTTTTTGCTAAATTTATGATTGTTTATAAAATCACGGGGAGGACTGAATTTACCTTTTTACTTTGAACATGCAAACAGTTTATATGTTATGCTTCTTCTATGTGTGCTTTGTACACAAGATACCAGAGAAAGGAGTTCTGTCAGTAGTTCAAGTACAACATTTTCCCTATAATTTTCTAACTTTTTTGAGGTTTATTTTCAACCTCCTCCATTTAAGTTATGGACTAAGGAATTTTCATCTTACACCTTCTTTGTGTTTTCTTTCCTTTTGTGTGGCACACATTTTCCTCAACTTCTCCTGAGATTAGTTTTTAAAATGACCATCAAGAAATGCTCCAAACACTTGCACATGGCTTTTTATTCTAGCAATTAGGTTACCTCAGAAGAAGTACTTTATGTAAGTAGTTATCTGATATTGCCTGGATATTTTATTAAACAAAAGCATACAACTTCTTTCTATTTAAACATTTTCAAATACATTGGACTATGATAACTGTGGTAGAAAGCTAATTTCTTGTTGAGCTTCCAATTTAGAACAATGCAGGCTGCAGCATAACAAGTGAAAGAGGAACTGCATACTCACATGAGGCAACACTGACTATTGTTGTTGTTGGATGTATGAGGTAACTGTAGTGCTTTTCTCTTCCCCAGCTTTAATAGCTTGAAAACTTATTACACAAACTAATTGGTGTTACATACTTAAGATCCCTAAATTCCTATTGATAATATTTTTGTGTTTGAGCAGTCAAAGTTACTTGCTACAGTTTAGTCATTACATCCCCCAAATATGTTTTTGCATTTAAAAAGAAAAAGAAATAAACACAGAAGAAATGTTTACTGCTGCCTCTTTTTCTTTGTGCCCAGAACTAGCTGCCTCTCAAATGATCCAGAAATGACTTCAGTGGAGCAGGAGTAAGAATTTATGTCTAATACTATCATTTCATTACAGCATTATTTCACAACCATGCTTCTTGTAGTAAAGACTGGGTAGACTCCATAATGTTTTCTGGAGCACTAAATCATTTTATGTTTATTTTCAGGAATTTTATTCAGTATGCACAAGTAAAAAAAGCACCACAATTTGAGACTCTTTTGTTTGTATTTACAGACGTCTTGGAAGTTTCTTGGCCATTTTCAAACAGAGATAGATGTAGTCCTTATCCTGAGGATATTGAGATTGTGTGAAAGACAGAAATAAGAACTGCAACATGATCAGGGTGAAGTTGATCACATGCATTCTTCTCAAATTGCCTCCCTCGCTAAGAAGTTTGAAAAGTCGTATTTTCCACTGTAATTTCTAGATTATACCCTTGATTATACCCTTCTTCTGTTTTCTTTATGTTGTTTAAAGGATGTTTTATTATTTTTTCTTTTTCACAGTTATTTCCTTAATGAAATCTCCAGTGTCTTAATTTCTTTAGCTTTCAAAGCCAGACTGGCTCCCTTGGAAGCAGGAACATGTCTGTCCTCTTGCAAACTGTTTTTCTATCTGATGTCATAACAAAGCACGCAAGTGGAAAACCCTGCACCGTTTTCAGTGCTTCGGTGGGGCCGTTTTAGCAGCAGCTTGTCATGAGGCACAGTTTGTTTGTTTGAACAGCAGGAGGACTCATCACTGAAGTAGTCCGTACACTGGTGATGAGTGTCTCCACTGCAGGAGTGACTTACTTTGCTGTCCCTACTGACATGTCCTGAATTGAAACACTGTTCAGAAAATAACAGTCACCTAACTCTTCAGTAAAAGATCCCATCACAAACTGAATTTGAAGTAAGCAACCAACTAAATAAAATGCAGACACTTAAAGAGGAGCCTTTTTTGTCATTTCTATAAAATAAAATTGTATGTCAATAAACTACCACGGGTTAGAATTATGAATTGAGCTTATGATTCCTAGAGCAGTTGGCATAAGATCTCTAAACGCTTTTTTTTCTCCTCACACAGTTTATTCTGTAATGAGTCAATATGAGAACCTTTTTTTAAGTAGGAGAATGAAAAATAAATAACGTGTTAAATACTTTATTTATGACTTGAGCTTCTCGTGGCTCGAAAAAGATTTGTTTTTGTGACAAGAATTTTTATTTAGCTCTAATAAATAAATATAGTTGAGACTGAATTAATTCTGGTTCTTTTCTCTGTGTAAACACATATCCATTTTCAGAAGTGCCATTAGCTTCCTCTGCAGTCATATCACTCCTCTGTGGTGCAGTTTCTGTAGGAAATAGAGTACCCTTTGAAAGTATCTCCATAATGATCATGGCGATTTTAAACAGGGTTGTTTTTTATGCACGCTTTCCTCTGAAACCTCTCTGGAGTCTGCCCAGCTATTAGTTTTCTTCTGATGTCTTTTTTTATGTTTCTTGTCATCCTGTGTACTGTTTTGCTTTAACATCCTGCACTGCCTCTTGACATTTTAAAAAATACTCATTATGAAATATTCCACAGTAAAGATTTCCACATATTCTGTAATTGTTAGGGGCCTTCACAGGTATTGACTATTCAGAATGTTTTTTAAATAGTTACATATTCTGAGAGGAAATGGTGTTTTGATGCCATATTTGTGTTGACAACTTTTTATTGTAAAGAATACTTCCAAATAAGTTGCTGACACATTGTTTTTACTTTATGGCAAAAACATGGTCTTAGAGTTGTGTTTACAGGCACCCACTTCTGACCATACAGTACTGTCACTCCATCACTGTATGTTTCCACATCATGTATCCAGTGCTACTCAGACTGAAATTGCTGGGTATGTAGTTACTGATTTCAAGCTGGCAGTAGCAGCTCCTGATGTATTTTCTATATAAGGTAGATAGGACCTGTGTAAATTATTTGACAAGGATGCATTTAATGTAAATGAGAGATGAGGATGCTCAACACTTTATGAGGATCAGAGTTGTGGAAATGACTAACCATGTGTCTTTACTATTGATTTATTTTCTTTTGTATTTCTTGTTTGTTTTTTAATATATAGGCTTGACATGACCCTGAAATAAGAAGCATCACTGCCAGATGTTTGACGAAGAGGACTTTCATCACTCAGACACCCGTGATCATAATGTACAATAGGCGATTTCGTTCATTTTGTTTGTGGTATAGTTTTTCAGTGCCATTTGGCAATCAAAGAAACCAAACAGGCCCATCTTGTTGCCATGGAAACAAGAGAACTTTGGACCTGTTGATTTTTTTACTTTCAGATACAGAGTTTTTGTTAGAAAAACTGTAACACCTAGCATTGGTTTCTGTAAGTGTATGCAAATTCTGTTTAAAATTATACACTTTTGCGAGCAGTATGCCTCATGAATAAGTCAATGAGGATGTAGATTTTTATTTAACTTTTATCTTCAGCATAGTATAGTTTCTGATTAACAGAACAAAATAGTTATTATTACGATAAATATTAGCGTAGTTGTTTCACACAGCAGCAGCAACATTACTGTTCAAAAATAATTCTACAAATGATGCAGGACTTCAGTGAGTGTGTTTTTTTCTTACAGTATGAAAAGTCCTTCATGTTCCTTTAAACCCTATGACTTTGTATTTGGCCACAGGAAAGCCTGATACACTGAAAAATAGTAAGTGAATGAAGATACTTCCCACATCAAAAATTACTAACAAAAATTAGTTTTATTTTAATAATTTAGTTCAGTGCCTTTATTTTAAGGATATGTTTTATAGAAGCAACTAATCCTTTAGAAGTTTATCAAATGATCTAAAATCCTTGAAACTTTGTTATTATTATTGTTTTATAAAGCATGTTTTTTCAGAACATTTTTAAGTAATGAGTTTCCAAATGGCATCCTAACTGAAATCACAGAGTCTGTTCATGCTATGAATTCAGAACAATTACTTTGTACTTCCCACAATCTTTTTTTTTTTTAGGAAGAGATGTCAAAATATTATTTGTAGTGTTACTTGTATAAAAAGAAATGTATTGCAGTGCCATTTGTTGTCTGTAACATCAGTATAAACACAAAAAGGAATGAGACTCATGCATTTCGTTTTTTGCTGCTGTCCTGGATACCAATATGAAATACACTTCATAAAGTTCTAACATTCAAACGGGAAGCAACTGCAGTGTCTCAGGCTATTCTTCTGCAAAAGAGTACAGATCAGTAGTTGAGTGAATACTAGTTGTCTGCATTTGAAGGTTGAAAGCCAAGGGTATGACTGATGCTTTCTTGTTCCTGAATGAACATAATGCATGCACTTTCCAAACCTCCTGACTCAATTTCCTTTTGAGTTTAATAGTAGACTTTCTATATGAACAGATAATGATAGGATATAGGGGAATAGTTCTAAACTGAAAGAGTGAGGATATAGACTAGGTGTTAGGAGGAAATTCTTTTCCTAGAGGGTGAGGCAGTGGCACAGGCTGCCCAGAGAAGCTGTGCGTGCCCCATCCCTGGAGGTGTTTGAGACCAGGTTGGATGGGGCCCTGGGCAGCCTGAGCTGGTGGGTGGCAGCCCTGCCCATGGCAGGGGGTTGGAACTGGGTGATCTTAAAGATCCCTTCCATTCTATGATTATATGTTTTAGTGGAAGTAGCAGAATTATGTACTCCTGAGATACTGTTCTCATCTTCAAGAGATTTTCATGTGCCTAAGAATTGCATATTGTGTTTGCAAAAAGGTAGTCTGCAGGGAAGGGACCAAGTATTCATCACTGTGTCCAGAGTTGTCAGCAACAAGATTGTCAGGAAGGCAGGAAGTTGCCAAGTGCTTATTTATCTGCCAGTAAAACTAAAGTATCTGTACATCTACAGTCCTTCTCAGTACTGACAGTCTGTCATTCTAGGTAGCCTGTTCTATCACACCTTTCTGTCAGTTCCCTCTTAACTTTCACATTTAATGAAGGGACAGATCCTGCTCACTGTTGTTGCTGCTCTATATCCTGATCTTATCATTATTAGGATCTGATAGATTTCACAGTTTCTCAGATATTTGAATCTTGGCTTGTGTCTGCCTTATAAGTGCTGTCACTTAGAATATTGGGGATAATGCTTTATGTACAAATTAATATTTGTATTACTTTCCAGATGCTAATTAAGCTTGACCTAGAACTGAAAAGTATTTTATAGCATGAAGCCACATCTTCTGTAAACTTGTAGTTCAAGCAGTTGACTTGTATAAGGCTGTAAATGAGAGAGTGCTTCTCTTTGCCAGAAATTCACCACAAAGCAGAGGTTCAGCAGAAATCTTCATGTCTTTGGTGTATAAAATACATGTAAGAAATTACACCCCATTTTATGGTGGATGTCATCTCAGAGGTGAATTTCAATCTGAGGGCTTTGTATAAAATCACTAAACAGCAAAGTCACGTGCAGATTAATTTGATTAATGGTGTAGACTAATAATGACAACCTGAGATGGTAGAAGCTTGTTTAAGCCAAATGTCAAATTGTCAGTGTGATGGCAGATAAATGATTTCAAGAACAAGATGTGGTTATCTCTGCTTATTAACATATTTTAAAAAGTTTTTTTAATGTTATGGTATGGCAATTATATATTATACTAACAATAATATACCAATATTAATAAATAATTAGTTTGTTGAAAAAGAAATATAGTACATGTAATTGCACAGATATAATCTTTTATATACAGATTTTTTCTACTGTGTACAAGAGTGCTCACATCAAATATGAATTAATAGTTGCAACATCCTTCTTTTGTTAAAAGACCTATGCTGTCTTCAGTTATAGATTAAGCAATACAAGGATATCTGATATCATTGTATGCATATATTTATGTGAATCAAAAATAAAGAACTGCAATCAGCCACTGGAAGTGTGTTTTTTCAGCTTGAATTTTTTTCTTTGTTCCCTGGGCACATGGAGACACTGAATAGTTTCAATTTACAGTTCTTTGCATAGAAATATTTTTATTTTCATTTACTGCTCTTTACTTGTTCTTTCAAAGTTAAAATTAAGGCAGTCCTATTTCTCCTGACCTTACTCTCCATCTTTATGCATAATGTCTTTGCTGATAATAACAATATTGTTCTTGAAAGCATGTAGGAGGACCTCCTCAAGTTGCTAATTTGTGATTGTGCTGTTACCTAAAAATAAAATGGATGGATAGTCTCATTCCTTCCTTTATGATAGGATATATCAGAAATGCATAAACCCTGAAGCAGTGAGGACTTCAACAAAATTTTTGACTTCACAGTGAAGGGAACAAGTCAGGTAGAGCCGATGGCTGTTCAGTCCTGTTATCTACTTGGTCTTGTACAACCATTCCTCTCCCAGTCTATCTAAATCTCAGTCTGGTCAGTTTGCACTGTCAGTACTTTAAGGCCTGGCTGTCTTCTTTTACAATTGGTGCAGAGCACTGTCTGGTAAGATACACCACATAAGAGCTAAAAAGTAAAGCTAAAAAACCTATGGCTTCTTAATTGCCACCAACCTGAAAGCAACTACATAAATGCTCCTAGGTTATTTCAGTGTGAAGTCTTTGGTAAGCTTGAAGAATTATTAAATCTGAGGATTAATAACCTAGGGCTTATATTGGACCTCAGAAGAAAACTTAATTACATGTCAAATAAAAGAAGTGATAGATTTCAGGAATCTTAGCTTGTGTTTTGGTTTCCATGATCTTTCTGCAGGTTCTTCTGGTATAATTCAAATGCAGTTTAAATGTTTGGTTCTGGTTATCCCCTGGTATGTGGTAGTGTGGGATCTATTTATACCCTAAACCTCACAGATGTAAATGGTTACTCTTAATCCTGCTGTAACACTGTAGCTGGGAGAGCTGTGGGTCATCCTAATACCATCAGTCTTTGTTGTCCGATCTCAGATATTTTTCGTCTTCTGCGTGCCTTGTCACCTGACATTTATGTCTTCCAGTAATTATGCTAATGTTTTCAGAGTGGTGATTAATGGCTTTCAGATCTGGGAGCACTGCTGCAATAGGTACATCTATTTATATATTCAAGGAGAAGCTGAAAGTCTTGGTAAGCGGGAACACAGAAGCCATATTCTCAGAAGAAATCCTGGTAATTTACTGTCCATATCTTCCTGTTCTCTAGTAGTCAACAAATAATCTCTAAGTAGTCTGAGTAGAGAAAACTTGGGGCATCTTCACATTTTTCTCAATAAAAATGTGTAAAAAGATGAAGAATTTAAATTACATTCTGCTTATTTGCTGCTTTTTCAGAGTGGATAAAAATGGCATTTTAATTTCAATTTTTATTATTTTGGTGTAGGTTTCTCATGAAGTAATTTTTCAGCAAAGTCCCATGGTGCAAAATAAAGAAAAAAAGTTTAGCATCTGAAAGGAAAATACATCGGTGCATGGTAAATTAACATTGATCTTTCACTGAATTTTTCATTTTTTGTTTCCCTGCCTCTCAAAGATTTATACTCCTCTTAACTCAGGCCACCAGAGCTAAAACAGAAATTGATGTCATGGATTGTTTTCTGTATTAGAAAACTACTTTAGTAAGTTTGGGTGTAAGGTGAGAGTGGTGTCTGTTGTCTACCTGGACTTCAAGGGAGGTGATGATTAGAGAGCATCCAAAGAAGGTCTGTGAAGATGGTGAATGCTCAGGAGGAGTCTGCGATGGGCAGCTGAGGGCACTGGGTCTTTGCAGTCCAGAGCAGGGCAGGCTGAGGGGAGGCCTCATGGCTGCTGCAGCTCCTCACAGTGAGTGGAGGGGCAGCTCTGAGCTCCACTCTCAGTGACAGCCACAAGGCCCGAGGGAATGGCACGGAAATGTGTCAGAGGAGGGGCAGCTGTGGGTTCCTCAGAGGTCAGTGCTGGATCTGGTCCTGTTCAACATGTTCATCAATTGCCTTGATGAGGGGATAGAGTCCATCCTCAGCAAGTTTGCTGATGCTACGAAGCTGGGAGGAATGGCTGACATGCCTGAAGGCTGTGCTGCCATTCTGCAAGACCTGGACAGGCTGGAGAGTTGGGCAGAGAGGAACCAGATGAAGTTTAATAAGAACAAGTGTAGAGTCTTGAACCTAGGGAGGAATAACCGCATGCGCTGATATAGGTTGGGGGTGACCTGCTGGAAAGAAGCTGCGAGGAGAGGGACCTGGTTGTCCTGGTGGATGGACAGGATGGCCATGAGCCAGAAGTGTGCTCTCATGGCTAAAAGGGCCAATGGGATCCTGGGGTGCCTTAAAAAGAGTGTAGCCAGCAGGTCACGGGAGGTGATCCTCCCCCTCTATTCTGCACTTGCGAGGCCTCACGTGAAGTATTGTGTCCAGTTCTGGGCTCCCTGGTACAAAAAAGACTGGGATGTCCTTGGAAGAGTTCAGTAAAGGGTTACAAAGATGATAAAGAATGTAGAACACCTCCCTTATGAGGAGAAACTGAGAGACCTGGGGCTGCTCAGCCTTAAGAAAAGAAGACTCAGAGGGGATCTGATCCATGTCTGTAACTATGTAAGGAGTGAGAGGCAAAGGGAGAAGGCTGGACTCTTCCCAGCAGTGTGTGGTGATAGGACAAGTGGAAATGGCCTCAAACTGAAGCATAGGAAGCTCCTCACAAATGTGCATGTGAACTACTTCACAGTAAGGATGATGGAGCACTGGAGCAGGCTTCCCAGAGAGGTGGTGGAGTCTCCTTCTCTGAAGACATTCAAGAATCGCCTGGATGCCTACCTGTGCAACCTGGGCTAGGGAGCTGCTTTGGCAGGGGTTTTGTACTTGATGATCTCTAGAGGTTCCTTCCAACCCCTACAGTTCTGTGATTCTGTGGTTAGGGAAAGGCTCTGCACCAGAGGTCAGTGGGCATGGCCCTAAGCGTTATAGATCAGGGCTTGTTTGTGTAACACTCAGACATAGGCTTTGAATTTTGGGTGATCCTGTGTGGATCCAGGATTTGAAGTCCATGATCCTTGTGCGTCTCTTCCAACTTGGGATGTTCTGTGATTTACCAGAGGATCATGCTGTCATTCACAGAATCACAGAATTACAGAATGGCCCTGTCCCTGCTGGCCACCCCTCTCCTGATGGAACCACTGCTGGCTCATGTTAAGATTTTCATCCATCAGGATCCCAGGTCCTTCTCTGCAGGGCTGCTCTCAAGGATGCTCCTTTCAGTCTGTGTAGATGCCTGGGATTCCTCTGCCCCAAGTGCAAAACCTTGCACTTCGCTTTGTTGGACCTCATTAGGCTCACCTGAGCCCACCTTTCAAATCTGTTGAGGTCCCTCTAAGTGGCATCCCTTCCTCCCACCGTTTCAACTGCACCACTCAGTTTGGTGTCATCAGCAAACTTGCTGAGGGTGTACTTGATTCTGTCATCGATGTCATTGATAAAGATGCTAAAGAGCACCGGTCCCAAGACAGACCCCTGGGGGATGCCACTCATTACTGACCTTCACCTGGACATAGAACCATTTATCACCACCTCTGTCTGTGGAGCAGACCCAGACAGACCTGGACAGACTGGAGACATGATGTGACAAGAACTGAGGAATACCAGCAAGGACATGTGCATGTAGGGGGATGAAGTCCCATGTACATGCTGGGGCTACCCAGAATTGAAAGCAGTTTGGTAGAAAGGGTCCTGGGATATCCAGGTGGATGCTAAATTGACTGTCAGCTGGCAATGTGCCCTTATCATGAAGCTTAACAGTATCCTGAGATACATCAAGCAAAGTATCGCCAGTAGGTGGAGGTATGTGATCCTTCCCCTCTGCTCAGCGCAGGTGAGGCCCTACCTGGAGTCCAGTTCTGGGATCCCCAGTACAAGAGAGATATGTAGATACTTCATACTGTAGATTCTCTCCTGTGAGGTCTGGCTGAGATAGGTGAACTGGTCAGCATGGAGGAGTCGCGGGGAATATTATCAGTGCCTAATTCCTGAAGTGAGAGTGTAAAAATGATGGAGCTAGACTCCATTCAGTGGTGCCCAATGACAGGAAAAGAAGCAGTGGGTACAAACTGAAACACATGAGGCTCCATCCAGGCATTAGAAAACACTTATTTAGTATGCAGGTAACAGAGAGCTAGCACAGGTTCCCCAGAGAGATCGTGGAGTCTCCCTCTCTGGACATCTTCAAAAGCCTGGTCTTCAAGAACATGATCCGGCAACCTGCTCTGGGTTGTTGTGCTTGAGCAGATTGCTTGGACCCTATGGTCTCCAGAAGTTCATTCCACCTTCAACCATTCTGTGATGTGAAGCTCAATTAAGGTATTATGTGAGGAGATTATATATATATATATATATATATATATATATATATATATATACACATTTGCAAAATCGTAAGTTGATCTTTCCTGCTCACACTTCTTTTTTTCTTGCTTTCGTTCACTTAAACTATCATACCTGTATGCAAAAAGGCACTGGGATATATGTATTTAGGTGTTCTAATCATTAACAGTTGTTTAGAACAAGAACATTAAGGCTACCAATTTCTCATTATACTCCATTTATTATTAGTATTTACTGTATCTTCTTTTTTTCATTTATTTTATTTTACTTCAACTTCTGAGTACAAACTAATTGCTGGATGTAGTGATTCTGACTACTTTGTACATTTTGAAGTCTATAGCCATTAGTGGGTGGTCAGTCTGCCCTGTGAAGAATTTTGGTAATAAAATTGTAGCCTCTGAGGCTTAAACATGTTAGTGTTGAGGGCTGGTGGCAGTGCTAGCAGAGTATTTTGTGAGGAATAAAAAGTCTACAGATGTGGATTGACAGGTTTGTGGATTTTGACTCTTGGACATACTCCTTGATTTCCTAATAGTACCACTAATGTAAATACATGACAAATCTCGGATACTGTTAGCGATATCATTATACGTAGTTATTTCTAAAAAAAAAAAACTGGCCTGCCACTGTTGAAATCAACAAAGCAAGAGTCAGAAATTTTGCTGTTGTACTTCTTGTTCATACAACCCTTTGGGTACAGTGTTTGCATTGCAAAATTAATCTACCCTGCAGACAGATGCTGATAATTAGCTAAATGTTTACAAAGCTTTAAAATAAGGCTCTAAGTTCACCAGGAAACTCATAAATCCCTCTAATAAGTGAAGAACTCACTGAGGGCTCTAGACCACTGCAACTTTACTGTAAGCATTTAATATTTTCTAATCTTTCTTTGATCCAGGGTTGCTTACTTTCTGTGAGTGAACACTTTGAAGTTGGCAAAGGCAAATGTTTATGACTCTGATGCTCTGTTCAAACCTGTTTTAATTTCTAAACAACAGCTAATGATTTCCCATCTAGCTAGTTGATCTTGGTGCTTGTTATGCTTTTATTTAGTGGCTTTCTGGGAGTGGAAACAAATTTTTAAAAAAGGAAGAAAAAAGAAGGGAAGAAAAAAGCTATGTAAAAGACAGCATTTCCCTTTCAAGTTCTAAAATGAAAAGAAAAAATGTAATAAAATTGGCTTCAAGAACTGTAATAGCATCATTTAAATTTCTTTGTAAAATTACATTTTGGTAGAAAGGAGCACGTAGTAAGGAACAAGTTATTGTCCATTTTACTTGCAGGCTCAGTTCTGCATAGGTACTTACCTGTATGAAAGGCAAGGACAAAGAATGGGGCTACACAGATAAAACTTTAGCTGATCCTGTTTGCGTTCTTGGTTTACAGTTCTGCACTCCCTGGCTTGACAAAAGCTCTTGTACTACAGAATGTTGCCTTTCACCCGGAGAGATTAAATAGCTAATGACCCAAACTGAATAAAGTCCCCATAAAAATCCTGTGCTCTGTTCTTACCATGTTATTTTTCCTAGAAAGATCCATGAATTTGAGGAAAAAACATGTGATTTTGCAAAGACTGACCTCTCTGAACAGCACCTCTAGTGATGTTCTGTGTTTCTCAGTTAAGAGGGAACAATGGAGTTGCTGCGCTGAGTACTGCCAAATTTGAGAGCCTGAAATGAAATGCAGCCTGAGGCTGGTGCCTCCTTTTCATTATTCTTTGCTCTTCTTAGATCATAATAACCTTATTTAATGCACCTTTATGTAGAAGTAAGGCAAAACACCGCCCAAGGCTTATAATAGAAAACTAGGACAGGCTTTTTGCTAGCTCCTTGCTGGCTGCTTCTTAGTAATAATTGATGTTACAGAAAAACACATGTGACTGATCTGATAAGTACACTCAATTTCTTAATTTTAATTTGATATGGAAAATCAAATGTCTGCTATTCTGGAAGGAATAACAAAGTGAATTATAATTTTTTATTTTTATTCAGATTTCTTCTTTCCTTAAATCAAGGAATTCTAATAGGCATTTCATAAATACTATTAGAAAAGATAATTTCTTGAGCTAAGGTGCATGTGTTAACACTACTAGCAAGATGTTTGTTGGTGCAGTACTGTGCTATCTCTTAAGTTTGAGTCTTGTTGGATTGTAAGGATGAGTGACTCCTGAAATGAATATTTCTGTCATGGACAAGCAATTTGAACCCAGCATAGCCCCTTTTATGTGTTTTTTTAAATACCTACTGGCCACAGACCTATAGACTCATGCCTCTTCTCTGTCATTAGCTAGTAACCAAAAAGCGGTTTCTTTTGTGTTTGAGGTGACACAACTTCTGTGGTGAGATACTGCAGAAAAATGTGTACTGTGCTCATACTGCAACTAATCTGTCAGAAAATGCATTAAACTCTATGATTCTCAAGGCTCACTGTTCAAAGCAATAAATTCAGATGAAGAAGCTCTCTTTCTGATGTTACCTGTTTATTGGGAAAAAAAATTCCAAAAAAATTTTTGAAAAAAAATTCCAAAAAAAAAAAAAAAGAAAAAAAAAGAGCAGTTAAAAGAAAATTCAAAACAGAAATGTCAGAACCTCATCTCTTTTCTCCCCTAGTGTGTACTTCAACTGGTGGCAAGCAAAGTAGCCTCCAGCAAGGAGAAGAAAATAATCCACAGATTATTTCCCACTCTGCTCCCTGAGGCCTGAAATGTAAAACAGGCTCCCTCTGTGAGACAGTGGCTCATAAAATGAAGTGCTGTCTTTATATGACAGACCTGTGTTAAGCCATCACGACTATAAACACTATCTTCACCCCTTTGAAGTGTGGGTAGTGTTGCATTAAGCAGTCAACCTAGGAATGACAGAGAAGATGAATTTGAAATTTGGGCTTTTTAAAAGGAAAAAGGGAAGAGGAACAAGCCAAGATTATCAGAATCTGGAAAAGGACAAGGAATGACAGGTCAGATAAATGACTAGAAGAAGTTAACATTATAGACATCCTCATGCTTGTATTTCCAGCCCTCTTCCAAGTGCTGCTTCTCCTTAGGGAGGTGCTCCTAAAATACAGCAGTTCCTGTTTGCCTAGGAGTCTTGAGTCAAAAGAAGTGCAAATCAGTTATGTTCTAAATGTTTTCTCCTCTTCTAAAGAAATGATCAAATCCCTGGAAACAAATAGTTCTGACCTTCAGCAACACAAAACCAGGGAATATCGCAGAAATTTCAAAGAAATAAGGACAAGATACTCCTCTGTTTTCCTGTGACTTGCGTGGAACAAGCAATGAGGACATCATAGGAATTCCTAATTAAGCTAATGAAGTATTGAAAGAGCAAGAACTAGTATGGAGTCAGATGGAAAACAATATTTCATAGGACAAAGCAGCTTCGGAAAATAAATGACAGGACAGGAGATGAACTATACCAAGGATGAAAGAAATTAAATGAAAATGAATAAATGTTAATTTTCATGGAAGGGAATTCCTATGATATTTAAAGAATCAACAGCACTGCTCAATAGATAAGCTGCCATCTCCTGGAGGTGTCTCACTGGACTATGGTATTAATGTATACAACCGTAAAAGACCTCAGTTTGTCCATTCACCCATTTCCAACTCAGTCACCATGGGAAGAGGAAAGAAAACCAATCTGGGGAAGCAAGTGGATTCAGTATTGTGCAAATCTGGGGAGCAAGTACCAAAATCAGTTGGACCTCACAATTCCGCTAAAGCTGATCTGCCACTCTTGAACTAAAATAGTTAGTCTTGACAGTTTTACAGGAATTCGCATATGGTAATATTTCAAACACTCACTGCTCCTATAACCCAGCCAAGTGACACAACTGAAGAGGTCACTGTACTCCCAGGGCGAAATAATCATAGGTCCTGAACTGACATTTTCTTTGGAAACAGTTATGTATGTAATATTCTTCTTTGTTGTTCAGTTGTGGCTTTGGAATCTCTATTCTGTCTGTAAACCTGAAAGAATCTTTGAGAAGATATTCTCTTTTAAACTTCGTGCCCATCTCACAGAAGATCAAATCCAATCTGCTTCGAAACATTATAGTTTTGATCTACCATACCTCACTTCAGGCATCTTTCTCTTGAGGTGTTCCGTTATACGTGCAGCATCAATCAGCTAGACACAAGTCTAAATGATTTTGGTGTCAGTAGACATCTCTAGTTCATGGGATGATTGTCAGCCAAGTTCAGTACATGCTGTAGAGTGCTTTTCCTCTTGGTGTAATTGTGAAGTAAGTAAAAATGGATGAAAACAGTGACATGAACCTCTTCCTTCAAGTAATGTGGTTACCAATTCAGCTAACCTAATTGCTGGGTCTCTTCTATCGAGAAAGAATAAGGCAAACCACTGTTTTTTCCAAAGCTAAATCAGATAGGGGCAAACCAAGTTAAAGTGCCCTCAAAATCCCTCTCTTGAGACTATCACAAACTCATTTTGTTTTCCCCTTTGAATTCCACTGCTACACTTCCCACAAAGCCAGTACTCCACTCCCTCTGTTTTCAACGGAAACCAGTGGGAGCAGGAAAGAGAATGAGATGAGATTAAGAACAGGTTTTTTTTGTTAATGCTGAAAGTAATGAGAGAAACTTTATCTGCAGTTGCATACTTTAGATTTTTGCCTCTAGTTTCCTTAGTCTGAAAACCTCTCGCTGGTTTTTATTGTTAGATTGTTTGTTTTGTTTTGTTTTTTAATTCTGACTATTGCAGAGTAATTGTCACTTTCGAGTAACCATTCTGCAGCACTTCTTCCTCTGATAAACTAACATTCATCAAATGAATGGTGACTACTGATGAACGCCTTAGTCTTTTCATGTTTTTAATTCAAACAGGACTGTTGTGAATTGCCTTTTCTTTTAAATAGGAATGTGGTTCAACTGGAATGTCTAGAAGAGCACTAGAAGGTTATTTGAAGTCTTGAAGATTCTGGGCTAGCTCATTGCAAACCAGAGGGTGAGAGGGCGATGACAGCTCACCTGGTGGGCAGATGTGTGTGTCAAATATAAATATACAGGCACTCACACACGCATATATGGAGACCTGGCTAAATATCTCGGAGCAAAGCCAGAACTCAAGAAGATTATATTACATTCAATCTTTCAGGAAACATCCGTAACTCTTTCCCTGTTGCCTCACGCTGTGCTGGTTGTTAAGTCAGCTGTTCCAAGGATATAGCAGTTAAAATATTAGACGGTCTAAACTGCTTCCTTGTACAACATGTGTATTGTTCTCTGGTATGATGATACAATCAGTGAGCTGAGAATCTTGTCCTTTGAAGTTACAACATCAGGTAACAACAAGCTTTTGACGTCTTAATATTATTCACTCTCCTCCTAAGTGTGTTCCAGTATTTAGTTACCCAAAAGAAAAGAAAAAGGAAAATAGCAAAAAAAAAAAAAAAAAAAAAAAAAAAAAAAGAATAAGGATGAGGATGAGGAAAAAAAAGAAAAAAAAGAGAAAGAAAAATCTGTATGCAATTCTGATTCCTAGATCAAGTTCTCAGGACTTGCCTTCTTGTCACATTTAGCTGAAGCACTAAACCTTTACCTTATTCCAGAGTAACTTCTATTCAGATGCACACTGCACAGCCTTCTGCGTAGCTGTGGTAATCCTACTCTTTACAAATGACCCAAGAGTGGGCTGGCTAAACCTCAGGTCAGTACTGCTGAGCAGTTGCTAACAGAACAGCTGCAGGGTGCAGCCACAGGACAGGACAACTGCTGTGACATAGAATCATTGAATCATTAAGGTTGGAAAAGACCTCAAAGATCATCTAGTCCAAATGAACTCTGCAGTGTCCTTCCACATGTCTTTTCCCTCTTGACAACATATTCCAGAGTGCCTAGTAGAGAATTAAGCATCTGATTATGTACAGCAGGGCTTGTAATTCAGAGATTTGTTTCAAGAAGTCCATGTGTAGTGAGGGGCAATGCAGAGATGTGGTAAAAGCTGTGAAACTGCTCTGCTGCTGTTACTGGATCTGACCTCTGGCAGGAGAGCATATTGCCATTATGCCCTACAAGATAAATTTATACAGTTATTTAGGTGCACTGCAGAAGTGCATGTTCTGAGGTTTTAGTTCTAACTTCAGCTCAGAGCCAGTTCAATCTGGAAAGACATCTCACTGCTACTAGCTGTCTCTGTAGGAACTGCATTTGCTTAAGCGATTTTTTTTTTCATCTGGTCTTTCAATATACACTTTACTTCCTCTTCAATTACACTTGCTAAATCTGCTCTCTGCCTCGCAGCAAGGCCCTCATCATGTCATTCACGCCTCACTTTGCTATTTCATTTGTTTATGTTCATAAGGAACATCACACAATAACAGTGATTAGAACCTATCTTTCTTGTAATTTATTATACCTGTTGTGCACTATTGCTCTGTAAATAGTGTAGACAGAGAATATAGCTGATTAAATCTATTGGCCTAGCATCATTTTCTGATTAGTGCTGTGAAACATTTGCTCTTCTGTTCCTCACGCACACTCAAGGCCCTCACTCAGGGCCAGTTTCAGTGAAGCATATGTTTTGTTCCTTCACTGATAAGTCTTCAAAAACAATTTCAGACAGGAGTCAGCTTTACTCTTTTTTGTTGTTTTATTTTGTTCCTTTCAGTATTATGGGAATAGTTGGCAGTCCATGCACATGAGGCCAAAAACCTCTGGAGGAGATCTGCACTTCCACACAACCAGATCTGCCCATCTGGTGGCTGTGAGGTGCCCAGCTGTCTGGAACAGCTTTCTGACACAAGGGCAGCGCAGAGGAGGAGGCCCAGCTCCTGCAGCTTCTGTGGGGCTCTCGCAAGGAAACTGCTTCGTATACTAGCACCAAGTACAGCCAGCTTGACCTTCGTACCACTGTGATGTATTAAGCAAATACGTGACAAACTCTCAGGGTTATTGAAGAAGGGAAAAGAGAACATCTTTTCAGATTTTCCATGTCTCCACATGCTTTGTAACCTGTTGAGTGGACACCTAATCCAGGCAGTGAACTGTAGGGTGTCATCCTGGGCAGGAGCCACATGCTGTCATTGCTATTCCCATCTCTTCAGGATATTATTAAATCATGTGTTATAGCTAAACTAACTCTCATCCTATGTTTCCAAAATCTGGTACATTTTACTTGATATTGTGAAGGATGCAAGGTCTATGTGAGGGATGTTCTCTGTGTGCAGGAGCAGTAAAAATTCTTAAATAAAATAAATAATACTATCCTAAAAATAGCAGACTAATAGCTCTGCTGTTAAGTATGCTTTTCATTTTCACCAACTACTGTCAATAGAGTGAAAAAACAAAGTGTGTTTTGTTTTCTCTCATAGGGCCTCAGTAAATAAACAAAGTTTTGAGGTTTATTTGGTCAGAATACTTGGGTCCTAACTGGTGTGAAGAGCAGGTGTCTCAGTTTCAGAGTTGACACACTGAACTGGTGTGCAAGAATCCATTTGGTATAGATTATGACCAAGTAGAATAGTTTGCTGGACAGTAGGTTATAATTGCTTATCTGAAAACAAATAGAGATGTGAAAGTGTATGGGGGAGAAAATCTTGAGCAACGCTGTGCTGCTTCTACCTGGGACTTTCTTTCTGTAAATTACTGTGTGTTGAGTGCCTGGGTATTTTGTCTCAACTAAGAAGTGCGAATAAGGAAGTAAGTGCAAGCAGCTCTGAGAACACCTCGTAGAGATGATGGAGGAGAAAAGAGCAAACAAGACTAATTGTTTGATAAAGAGGGAGCAACCTGGAACATGTTCTTACTTGATTTAAAAAAAAAAACAGAAACGAGTTTATTTAAACATCCTCCTTGAGTTCCAAATTCAATACAAATATTTGAACTGCCATGAGTTTTTGTTTCGTTTTTTTTTATTATTTTTTCCAGTAACTCCTGTCCAAGAAGGCTCCAACATTGTGTTTCTTTGAACATGTTTAAAGTTGGAGGCACTCTTATTCAGTGTCTCTGCTTTGCTCTTGGAAAGTAGTGCCTACTGATGTAGGCTTCAAAGCTGGGGTTTTCCTCATTATGAGCCACAAGGATGAAGATCTGACCTTTTCTATCTGCTGGTAGCTTCTTCATTTAGAGACAGGCCACCACTTTAAAATAAATTCATGTATTAAAAAAACTATTTTTTTCTGTTCTTCAGGGTACAAGGGCAGATCTTTCTCCTCTTGCCTGTGAATGTGAAGAACTTGCCCCTCAGGACAGTCTGAAGTGTCTCAGACAACCAGAAACCTTCCCTTATGCTGCTCACCAGTAGCAATCCATGTACTCCATAGGCCAGGTCTGGTTATTCGTGCTTCCCCAGGCAGCCTGAAAAAAAGCGGTTGCTCAGAGGAAACATTTCATCTGAGCACCTCCTTCAGCAGCTGCCAGGTCCTCTCCTGCCTGTCCGTACACCGCTTGCTGCTGCCCTACCACCACCATGCTGTGCTCTCCTTTGACTTCCTGTGTGTTCCAAAAAACAATTCCTGCCAGAGTTACCCTTCTTTTCCTGCCCTCTTGCATTTCTGAGATTGCATGTACTGGGTTGTGACTATTAGCACCAGTAAAGAATGATGTAATACAAGTATTATACATCTACATTCTCTGGCTATGATGCAATAGCATTGTGGTCCTGTTTCCTGTTACTATAATGCTCCTTCAGGAGAAAAACTGCTAGAAGACACAGACTGGTTTTGGTCTTAGTGGTACAGGATTAGTCAGCTACCCAGTGAATTAAGAACTGCAGTAATAAATTTTGATGCTTTCTTACACACCTTCACTTGAAATGTTACCTGCTATCTATCAACTCCTGTAGTTTGCTCAGGAAATAGTGTTAATAAAACTAACCAAGCTCCTTTCAGCTTACAGTTTTGCTGAACTATCTTTCTGTCTGGAGTCCTGGGACAAGTCAGTCATTATGAGGTGGGGAAATACAGTGTGTAACAAATCTGAGGTAGTTATTGGCAACGCTGTTGAATTCAGACTCCTTGGCTCAATTTCTACAGCTATATACATCCCCCAGGAAAAGTCTGGTTTGCAAATTTTTCTGCCCTTCCCTAGTGAAACTGTTCAGTCTCATACTTCTCCAACCTCAGTGCTGACTGTGTAGTTTTCTAACTACTCAATGAGTTGCTTTCCCTTAAGCTTTCTTGTCCTTCCCACTTATTTGCTTTTTATGGATTTTTTTACTTCTTCCAATGTGAGGAGAGTGGTGGGAACAGGACCCCAAAAATCCCAGTGCTGCTCAGCCTGAGAAGTCCTCAGAGCATAGGGTGTCATATTGATAGAAGACAAGACCTCTGTGCACTACGTAGGTCTGTAGCTATCCTAAGTGAAAGGTCTACTTAGTGTTGTGTGGTGCAGCACACAGAATAGCATGCAGAAGACAGGGCCTTACAAACAACACCACACAAAGGTCTTGCGAGCCTTGCATTGACTGCAGCCTGGGGGCGAGGGTAGGGTGAGCGGCAGCCTGCAGACCAGTTTGGATAAACACCCACAGGGCCACTCAGTGCACTTTCTCTTTGGAATACTTCAGTGCATTTTAAAGATCAAACTGCTGAGCCAGAGTGGTGCACTCAGACTGGTTTAGCCAAAAGGTGGATTGTGTTGGCAGTGTTATGTTGTGTTGTTTTCCTCCTGTGGTGCTATCACAATCCCCTGACTGTTTGATCATCATTATTTTTAGTATTAATCATCTACCTCAGAGACAAGAATGAGCCTTTAATGATTATTTTTTTTTATTAGTTGTGTTAACGTGCTTAGAAGTGTTTTGCATGTATTTATCTACTGGTTTGAGGGGAGCACCCTGAAAAGTAGTGAAAGTGAGCATGTAGGTACTCATCTTGACAAAAACGTCCAGAAAGAGTCAATGCAAATGCATAAAGCTGGGAGCAAGCAGCTAACATTTCCTGTTTCCTAAAATGTGAATACTTAACACCAGTGAGCAGCAGCTGTATATTTGAATGCTACAATGAGGCTTTGCTTCATGTCGTACACTGATTACATTTGTGGTTCATTATTCAAATAATGAATACAATTTAATCTGCAACCTCAATAGCATGAATAGAATTTCATAAGTCCTGAAATGGTCAATTTATACCTTTTGAAGTTTCCTAACTATCAGTGTATGTAAGTGAAAATTTAAATCTATGCATGGATTTTGGTGTATAAGTTTTGGTAAAGCTGTGTCTGTGATTTTGTTGGTTGGCATAAGTGGGATGTGTAGGATGAGTAGCGTGAGAACAAAGCTGCACAAAACACTTCAGGGATTCAGTACACTCATGAGAGATTTTTTGTATGGGCTAAACAGTGAAAAAAGGTTCATGAATATTATGAGAGCATAGGTGCCGTGTAGTGTCAAGGTATTAATAATCTCATGTTGATCATTATGACCTACTATAAACTTTAAAAAACACAGTGTTACTGCAACTGGAATGTGTGCCAGCATAGGATGTAAGCTGTGGCAGGAGAGTAAGTCCCGGCATCCTGCTCCTGAGCACAGAGGCAGCCCAGCTGCCTGACTTATTTCAGAACATCCCACTAGAAGTGCATGCAATTGTTTCCACTCACGTGAGTCAGTTTTCTCCTCAGAGATTTACTGTTTCTGCTTTCTGTTCTGTTAACCAAATTTGGAAAGTATTTATTCAAATGGGCAGATACAACTCTTCTGAACTTCTCTTTTGTTGTACTCACACCCAATCTATACACAGTATTAATCACAGACTGGCTACACCCTGTACTTCAGAACAGGCATAATAACTGCATATTAGGAGTGCTCAGTTCTGGTGAGAGCATCTAATATTAATTTGGCTGCACATCAGTTTCAGCTTCTGCAGTCTCAAGCTGAGAATAAAGGCCTCATTCACTCCGATGGCCTTATTTATTGGACTCTTAGAAGTTTCCACAAGTATGCACTCAGGACTTCTCAACAGAACAGTTATTTTCATTCAGTTTTACTCCTGCTCATATTTATTTAGAGAGAAGGAAAGTCTGCGTCACTATAGTTGGGCCTGTGTAGCTGTTTTACTTCGAATGATCATTTTTGGATAAAAGCGAATAGAGCTGACTTTATGATCAAAATGTACTCAGGTGGGACACTTCACATTCAGTGAGTTCCTTTCAGGCGGATACAGATGAGACCTGGCTGGGTTTGAGATTCAGACATGGGAGAGTTGGGGTGCTCACCAGTGTTAAGCTCTGAAGCTGACTGACTTTTAAGGAGCAGTCCAGAAACTGAAACAGAAACTGGAAATTTCCTGCTCTATGTGATAAGAGTTTCCTGCTGTTCTCTGATCTTGTACAGCTTGCTTGCTGTGGAGCAGGGTGGTGTTCCAAGATAAGACTGCATATCTTTCTGAGGGGATGGGGAATGGAGAACCTCTATTTGTCTAAAACAAAGAGAAAAGGAAGTTAACTATGGCGTTCCCATCATTCAAACAATAGCTCACATCATTTTCACTCACATATTTGCTTGAATTATTTACAGTCTTGCATGTGGCAAGTGTTTGCAATGCTGTGCTCAGAACAGCTTAGCAGAGCACCATGTTGGAAAAACATGCAGCTTGATGACTCTTGTGGGATGCCAAAAAGAATTAAAAGTGTAGAGTTGATAGCCATTTTTTATGTGACTAATCCCTTCCAGGGGAAGTAGTCGTTAATAAAGCTGTATTTTCCCTCTAGCGAGTTACAGTTAACTGAGAATAGACCTGACAAAATAATGGGCAGCCTAGGGCTTAGACCTAAAAGTAGAATAAGATGCCCAGGTAAGTGTCTGCTCAGATACAAGTTTGATTATTAAGAAAGCAGAGAAAAATCTTCAGGAGACTCTGGAGACTCTGCGGGTGGTCCACAGAACTGTGGTTGTTCATACTTCCACATCTGCTAGGAGCACAGCATTTGCCTCTTGTTCAGTGTAACTGAGTTACAAATAGTTGTTACTTGCTTTAAAACAGCTCTTCCTTGGCAAGTTTGAAACCAGTACTATAATACATTTTGTTGTGTGCAACTAATTTTAAAGCCCATTTGAGACTTACTGGTTGGTGCCTGCATTATTCTGATTGTAAGCAGACTCTAAACACTACTTCATTTCACACTCAGGTTCAGTTTTACCTCTTTCAAGGCACCTGTGCTGCTGCTGCTCCCCTCAGCGCTGGGAGAGCACCCATGCTACTCCAGCAGCACCAGAGCTGCTGCTCCAGCTTGCCCACAGTGGCTGGCCTCAAGACTGAGGGGTTGAGCAGCAGCTGTGCTGGCAGCTGCAGTGTCAGCATCTGGGGCTGAGGGCAGAGGAGCCCAAGGACAGGCAGGGCTGTGCCCTGACACAGCTTTCTGGACAGCTGGGGAGTGTTGGGTAACAAAGGGTCACTGGATGTTTTTCTGTATCTGTCTGACACACCTTACAGTGGTACTGTAGGATATCTTTTTGCACATGTGTCTGTTCTGTTTTCCTTTTGTTTACAGAAAAAAAATAAAAAATAAGTCATCTTGTAATCAGCATTATGAAGTAAATTACAGAGGTTTGTGACTTAAAACCTGGCTACACCCACAGACCCAGTCGTACTCCAGCCAGCATGCTTAGCAGCATTCAGAGACATCAACTGCAGTGCCCAAGTATGGGCTGAAATGATCTGTTAAAGATGGCTTGTGCTGAGATTGAGTTTATCATTAAAGCAGATGATTTTCCTTAGTAATATTAATAAAAATTTAGAAAGATGGAAATTGCTGCTCAAGAAGTTGTGTCTATAAGAAGTCTAAGGACACATAAGCATTTTCACATTGTTCTTCAGAAAATAAGACATAAATGTTGGTTAATAAATATGAAAAGCTATTATATCCCATTCAAAAACAGTGCAGTTAAAGCAAACACACTGACCTTTCCTGTGTTGGTGGAACATCTGTGCAGCTGGAATTTCCGTGTCTGGGCTTGCATTAAACTTAAACATACCAAATAGTTTTCTGGGGAGTTTTTTTTAATTTATTTTTATTTTTTATTATTTTTTTTCCCAGTTTGTTTTAAAAATGTTATCTGGTGCAATTACTCTAAACTTCATATAAATAAATTTTTAATATTAATAAGTTCTTAGCTTTCTTCTCTGATGTCTGCACCCTCCTGATCTTGAAACAAACATGCGTTACACTGTTTCACACTTCTTTCTGCCAAGAGAAACAATTGTAACTCATTTTCATTAGTGAGGTTAAATACAAGAATTTGTTTAGACAGGTCCTTTTCTGTTTATGGGTAAAACAGTAGCGTAACCCAGGGCTTGCTGCAGAGATACTTTCCCTTTCAAAGGAAGTCAACAACAGAGACTGATTTCAAAGACTGCCAAAATAGATCTCCTAAGGTTCTAAGTGAAAATTAAATAACCCAAGAAAAACTGACATAAACTGGAAATAACTCATTTTTTAAATACTGACTGTTCTTATACCAAAATGCTTTTTGTTCTGAAAAGAAATTTCCTGAATCTATTGATGTTAAAATTCCAGGTGCGCAGTCGAAGAATAATGAAATATGAAGTAAGAAGAATCTATCTCTAGTTTGCCTTTAGTAAACAAGCTTATGGTGACGGCCCTTAATTTGTTTATTTTAAATTTAACTAGTTCCATAACGTTCATAATAATTTTCTACCATTTTGTTCAGTTCAGCCTCTTCTCACAGAATCACAGTATCACAGAATCACAGAATCACAGAACTGTAGGGGTTGGAAGGGTCCTCTTGAGATCGTCAAGTCCTACTCCCCTGCCAAAGCAGCTCCCTAGCCCAGGTTGCACAGGTAGGTGTCCAGGTGGGTCTAGAACATCTCCAGAGAAGGAGACTCCACCACCTCTCTGTGCAGCCTATGCCAGTGCTCCGTCACTGCACTGTGAAGAGGTTCCCACGCACATTTGTGAGGAACTTATCATGCTTCAGTTTGTGGCCATTTTTCATCCTATCATCACACACCACTGAGATGAATTCAACCTCTTCCCTTTGCCTCTCGCTGCTGAGATATTTATAGATGTGGATCAGAGCCCCTCTGAGCCTTCTTTTCTCAAGGCTGAACAGACCCAGGTCTCTCAGCCTCTCCTCATAAGGAAGTGTTCCACATTCTTTATCATCAAATTTGCTGAGGGTGTCCTCTATCCTCTCATCAAGGTCATTGATGAAGATGTTGAACAGGACTGAACCCAGCACTGACTCTTGAGGAACACTGCTAAGTACAGGCCTCCAACTGGACTCTGCGCAACTGATCACAGCCCTCTGAGCTCTGCCAGTCAGCCAGTTCTCAACCCACCTCACCATCCACTCATCTATTCCATACTTCCTCAACTTCATTACAAGGATGCTGTGGGAGACGGTATCAAATGCCTTGCTGAAATCAAGGTAGACTACATCTGCTTTTCTCCCATCATCCACCCAGCCAGTAATGACATCATAGAAGGCTACCATGTTTGTCAAGCACAACCTCCCTCTGGTGAACCCATGCTGACTACTCCTGATAACCCTCTTCTCTTCCAACTGCCTGGAGACAGCATCCAGAACAAACTGTTCCATCACCTTTCCAGGGACGGAGGTGAGGCTGACTGGCCTGTAGTTCCCTGGATCCTCCTTCTTGCTCTTTTTGAAGACTGGAGTGACATTGGCTATCCTCCAGTCTTCCAGTCATGAGTAATTCTCTGTTTATGAAGTGAGCAAACCTCAGAAAATGCTCTCACCTTCTGTACTCTACCTAGCTGGAACCCATGCAGGTACTGATTTCTTGCTCTCTGCAGGATATCTCTGCAGGTATGTTTCTTTACCCAGGATTTATAAATAAAGTTGGGATTATCTAATACTCCTGCAAAGGAGAAGAGGGGAATCCTTACCCTGTTCAGTCTGCTCCTGTGAGTACAAGATTTACTGCTGAGCCCAAAAGGTCTTTGAACAAGTAATCTGTCATCATAACAAATTACAAGTAAGTAATATGTATGACTTGAATTCTAGGCACCAAACTTCCCAAAGGTGTTGCAACTGCTGGTGTGACTTCCCGTCATTTATTACCAGACAAAGGGAGAATGGAAGCCAGCACAAAGCAAAAAGTGAGGGAATAACAATAAAAAACAAAAACCAAACCAAAACAAAAAAAAATAAACTGTGTGGTTTTCTCTGAGGCTATCAAGCTGTCCTTTTGAAGACAAGCAAGAAGATGATACACAGCTGAAGCACTGCTGAAGCAAGTGGGGTTAAACTGTCACTATAGCAGCTAGACGAGGTTGGCATAATGCTGGTATGTTGCACTGTAATGTGTCACTTTGACTATTGGAGACAAAAACAGCATCTCAGGTGTCCTTAGCCATCCTAATAAGGTGGTAGGTGAGATGCTGTCTGAGACCAGTTTGTTCCAGACAGCTTGTTCCTGCAGTCAGCACAAGGATAATAAATAAAGAACTAGAGAAATACGAAAGGAAAATGTTTGACTGAAGTCAATGGCACTTCATTCACATTCACCTAGGGAAAAATAAGTTATCATGCTGGTATTTTTAGGACAGAGTTTCTCCAGAGGGGTGTAAATCTAATCTTGACTTAGATTCACAAACACTGTGCCCAGGTAAAGCCAGATGTAGGCATACTGTTGAACGACACCTAAACTCTAATCTGTTTCTTTCCACAACTGCATCTCAGAAAGAAAATCCACAACTCAGTTGCCTCATAAAACCACTCAAGCCTGAGATGCTTAACACCTGTCTGTTACTTGAGTCCATCTGGGATCCAAAGAGGGAGACATAAATCCTAAGGATGGACACTTTCTTTTATCCGGGCCCTATCAACGTACAAGCTCTGTGAACAGGACATTCTCCTACTAATGATCTTCTCAGGCTCTGACTGTTCCACTTTGTATATGACAACATCTGTTATTTGAAAAATTGTCCTGCTCGGTGTAACATACAGGTTAACACAATGTTTGTTTCAGTTTCAGTTTTTGTGTTTTGTTTTGTTTTTAATTTTGTGTGTTTGCACAGGTAGGCAGCTAAGTAAACAAAACTTAATAATACATTGCTTCTCTTCTGCCTAACTCATAAAAACAGATTTGATGATTGAATTTAAAATGATTGCATATGTAAATTATTCAAATGACATAAACAATTATGAGATAAATATACAGTGATAGTATATCTAAAAAGTTTTCATTTAACAATTTTACAAATTAACTGCACAAAGGCACAAAACAATATTCACTGATTTTAGGTATTCAGTGAGAACAATTAATTACTGCATTTTGAAATGCTCAACTTTTCATTGCTATGCATGAATCCTACCACAAGAAACACACATATCCACAAGTGAATCTCAATGACTGAGAATCTTCAAGGATTGAGACAAAGATAAATGGAGGAATTTAACAAAGAAGGTGTTGGTGGAAGCACAGAGATGAGGCAGCTGGATGCTTTTAGAAAAAAGGTTTCTTTTTAAAAGTTGCTTGGTACTGTTAGACAAACACTATATTTGGTTCTGTAAAAATCAGTCAGCCTCCAGCCTGCCCTCTGACTCATTTGACAGTTAGCATGTTTGCTAAGAAATAATCAGTGGTTTTAGTGTTTCCTTAACTGTTTAACTAAAAAGAATACTGTCCTACCTTTGTGGCAGTGCTACTGGTAAAAGTGAGCAGCTTACATGAAAGAGAGTAAAATTTTGTTATATAAAATGAAATATACTCTTGGTGTTTCAGCTTTTCAGCAGTGGTTGGCTCTACCAGTGGCAGACTCTTTCAGTTCCTGATGCTGTTAAACTTTTCCATTTCCAATAAACACAAACCATTTAAACACAATAATTCTCAAGCTATCTAGGATTCTCTGACATTTAATTTTGGCAAGTTGAGTGCCTTTTCAGAATGGAGGGAGGGGGAAGTAGATTGTAAGTGATGCAGCATTGTGGCAGAGAAAAGTTTGTTTTTTTCACTCACTTGCTCACTTGCCTTGGCCAGATCCCAACAAGCATCATACGTCTCCATCTGCTTGCCCTTCCAACTGCCGACATTTCCATGTGTTTCTCCAGTGCTCATCAGCCCCAGATGGCCACCGCTGATCTTGTGAAGAGTGAAGTGCAAGGGAGCAGCCCCACTCCCATAATTACCTGAGGCTGCCAGATTTGCAGGGCTGGCAGGAAGGCAAGGGTGGTGATGCCTACCACCCAGACTCTCCCAGAGATCTCCTGGCTACGGCAAAGGCTTTTCTTATCTATATTCAGAATGAAGAGCTTCTGAGATCCAGAACATATTGCACTGATGCCAACTTTTGTTGATGCTGTTTTTTGTGCTCTTGTAACTCACCAACTGCTGCCTCACACCTTAAGATCACCTGGGCACTGAGTATACATAGAATAGTCCTAGAATCATATAATGGCTGATGTTGGAAGGTATGACAAAGGTCATCTGTTTCTAACCCCCCCTGCACCCTCCTTGCCCTCTGTATCAGTGGCTCCATAGATGGGACATTCACAGCTTCTCTGGGCAGCCTGTGCCAGTGCCCCACCACCCTCCGTGTAAAGCAATTCTTCTCAACATCTAACTTATGAACTTTCCTTATGAACTAACTCTTCATAAGGAAATGTTTTCCCAAATTGCTGCTCCGTTTTAGGTAAGATACAAATTTAACTTTCCAGGGACAAAAAGCTCTGAGATTCTGTGAGAAGATTTTACTTCTGTTTACTGTCAAGCCTTCTAGCAATGCCTGGAGTCATTTACATCAAATGGAAGTGTACTACACTGCAGGCTGGAGACTACATGGCAGCTGCACCACAAGCAGTATCTCCTACATCACTGCGCTGGTGCATGACATCAGAGATGGATGTTTGTGATATGGCAGTAGGGGCAGAACCTTCCCAACAGAAACCAGTTACGTGTTGTTGCCATGTGATAGATGGCAGCAGAGAGGCAGAGCATCTGACAGAATGTTGTCTGACATGGAAGTGCATGTGAAGCAAAGGTGTGTTACTGAACTTTTCTGCATGGAGGACCATGCAGAAAAAATGACATTCATGGACACTTGCTGAACATTTCTGGAGACCAAAGAGTGGATGTGAACATGATGAGGCGGTGAGTGGTGCATTTCAGCACCGGTGACAAAGACACAGTAGGACGCATTTGGTGCTGCACATTTTTGCAAATGCAGCATGTGGGCTTCTGTTCATCGCAGGTGAAAACGCATGGCTAATGCTAGTGATACTGGATTTTAATTTGCACCAGTTCTCACAGGGAGAAGCGTGGGAAAGACTCTGTGAGGTATCGTGCATATTGCTATTTAGTAGAGCTAACACTAAGGAAACTGCACAGGTAATCAATCCCATTAGATGCTGGGACTCCCCTAGCGCTCCCAGTCCAACATTTCTTCTATCAAAAAAGAAAGACCTTCTTGTGAGAACTTCTTGCCACTCTGTTCAGGAAAGGCTGTAGTCAGCGGTCACTAGGAGCAGGCTACATCTCTTCTAATTTTGCGACCTGCTGAAGCCTGTCCTGTGACTATGGGACAACATGGGTCTGCACACACTTGCCTTAACTGAGTCACTGTTGCCATGAAATATGATGGTCTCCTGGACAGGATCCTTATAGTCCCTTGTTGCCAAAACTTGTGGTTTTCCCTGGGTAACTCATCTGTAATACTGAGGTGCACTAGTGATGTACAGGACAGATTTTAACATAAATTAACAGAAAGAAAGGAAAATGTCTTAAAAACTAAGAACCTTATTACATCATTTTCACCATGTCCTATCATTTTACAGCTACATGCCCTTCTACTCTTACACTTTTTCTGCTTTGTTTTCTCCATCTTTCTAGTTCCAGTATATGTAATTCTACATTATTTTCTCTTTTTACATGTCAGAGTAAAAAAAATACTCTTTATCTCACTTACTTTTTAGTACTTCGTCCTTTGACCTTTTTATTGTTGGTTCTTCAGAAATGGTGGTCAGTTATCCTATTTGCTTACCCAGTACTTAACATGGTAGTGCATTTGGATAAAGTTACAATAAAATCAATAAACCAGTGATACTTGCTGCCTTTCATTTTCCCTAGGCAAGTTAATCTTTAACTCTACTAACAGCCGTGCTGCTAATATTTCCCCTCTAGTATGTGTCCATTGAGTAAAATACTGTGCCCAGACTCCAGAAAAAAGGGATGGTTATTTTCTTCTCCATCCCACTGCATTCCCAAGGTTTATTTGGGCTTTCTCTATACACTCTCTAATACTTGAAAAAGAGAAGTGTTTGTTTAAGCAGCACCTCATCAATGGTTTTGCATTTAGTAGCTCATTAAGACTTTTTTTTTTGGCTCTAAATTATTGCGGACAATTCTAATTTGCCTAGAGAGTTCTCTGTGCTTTCTAAATGTTGCTGATGATCTTTGACTAACAAAAAATGTACCGAGTGAGCATGCTTTTGCTTTGCTATAGAGTGCTGAAACTACATCACAGAATAAGCAGCTGGGCTCCTTATGGCAAAAATAAACTGATCAAATGGAGGCTGAGAAGCTCTACAGCAAGAACGTGCAGATGAACAGCAGTTCTGGACTGGATTCAGAGAGAGAAGGTGCCAACTGTTTCTTGAAAATTACTTACTTAGCATTTTATCCAACAACCTAATCCTTTCCAGCAGGTTGTCACTGAACATCCAGACTCACATATTTTTAATATATCTGCCGTTCTTTAAGTAAAGGTGGAGACTCTTCCATTCAACAGTATGTGAGAAGTATAAAAGTCAGAGCAGTGTTTTTTTTTTTTTTTTTTTTCTCCAGCTGAGAATCATTTGTGTAAGAATTTTGAGGGTGATACTCTTTTCTTACTGAAACTGTTTGGAGTTCAGAGTAGCATAGCTTTTATTGCTTTATTGCTCTTTATCAGGAATTTATACAAGAAACTTGACATCAGGCAGATAGTGGAATTGTGTGTTTTCCTTTGGCGCTTTGGAGGGCTGGCAGCATGCAGTATCTATACAGAGCTCTGTAAACCCAGGCAGAAGAAAACAGATTCACATCTTTGAGTGACGCATGAATGATCAAAGATAAGAGCCTGATGGAGTGGAGAGGCTTCTAACTTTAGGTGCAGGGGGGCAGGGATGTCATGTGATCTGGGACTGAATTATCCATGTTTCCACCTTCGGTGTTCTTTGTGCTTTTTGAAAATGAAAAATGAAATACAAAATCTATAATCATAGTCTACTGCAATTTAGACAGAACTATATATGGGGAAGAAAATTGGAGCTGGTACTGTTAACTGAAAAAAAAAGTATTTCATGCTCACTTTTTGTTACTGTTATTTTTCCTTCCATTACACTTGCCAACGAATGACACAAAGCACCCGGTAGAATGTGAAATCATTTGGTGGAATTATTTTTCCTTTTTTCCAGCAGTTAAACAGAGCAGCACTCAACAAACATTAACCATATACTGCCTTCTACAAAAAAGCATTTATGCTACTGTAACCACAGTGCCCATATATAAAAAGTAATAATCCCATTGATATATTCTTATGTAGCAATACCAATCAAATCATTTACATAGAATCGTTAGGTACGTCTTAGTTAGAAGCGGATACCAGCTTCAAGGCAGGTAAGACTGCACTGGGCAAGGGATCTAAAGCAAAAAAGGACAACCAAAAAGCTCTTTTTAGGGCTTTTTTGAAGCCAGCAAGGTGCTGTGCCTGTGCTGGGGCTGGCAGCTTATGGGCAGGCTGCTTAGCTAGCAGGGGTGGAGCTGATTCTGACCTTGACTCTTGGCTGCGAGGCTATTAACAGCCCCAAGGAGGGCAGAAGCTAGAACATTAGGTGAGAAAGGGCGCTGCTGCCCACCAACAGTAGAGAGGGGGAAGTCAGAGTGAGAGGGGAGCCCATACGGCCTATACAGTACTGTAGCGGCAGGTGTCGGATGTGGGTTGAGTGGCAGGGTGTATGAGTGCTGTCTGTTTTTGCTCAGGTGACCAGCTCTCTTACTGGTAGTGTCTGAGACTGTAGGTTTAACCATGGTCTCCAGCAGACAGGGGGCTTGCCACAAGGAGACTGTAGCGACTCAGATGGAGGACCTGCCTAGAAACGTGGTGGTTCAGGCCTCTGACTGTAGGGAGTGCCTGAGCCTGCTGCTGCTGGGGGAGAGTGGCCTGGATTTCACCTGCACATAGTACAAGCAGGTGGATGAGCTGCTCAGCCTGGTGGTGGAGCTCAGGGAGGAGGTGGACAGACTGAGAGCCATGAGGGAATGTGAGCAGTAGGATGACTGCTGCAGTGAATCGTTGGCGGGTCAGAGGGAGAAATGTCAGGGAGATGCCCTCAGTAAAGCGGTGGCCTCCCTGTTCTCTCACAGTTGGAGATATGATGTGTAAGAAAGGTTGGAAAGAAGTCCCAGATCACCATCAAGGGTACAAGCCCTGCCTGCCTACCCTGCTTCCCCAGCTTACTCCTAAGCAATAGGTTTGGGGTGCTGGAAACTGATGAGGAGGTGAGTGGGGAGGCAAGGGTGGATCCATCTATGAGGGGCACTAAGGCAAGGCAGTCATCCCCATGCCTTGAGACTGCCTCTGCCAGGAAAGACAGAAGGGTAATTGTGGTAGGCGATTCCCTTCTCAGGGGAACGGAGGGTTGCATATGCAGACCAGACCCATCAAGTAGAGAGGTGTGTTGCTTCCCTGGTGCCTGGGTCAGGGATGTTACTAAAAACTCCCAGGTCTGGTTCAATCCTCTGATTATAATCTATAATTGATAGTTCAGGCAGGTAGTGCAGAAATAGCTCAGGAAAGCCTGCGACTTATCAAAAGGGATTTCAGGTGTTTAGGGAGGTTGGCTGAGGGAGTGGGAGCACAAGTAGTGTTTTCCTCCATGCCTTCTGAGGTGCTGAGGGAGATGGTGCTGTCAGGTTCATGAATAAGTGTCTGAAAAGCTGGTGCTGCCACAAGAACTTTGGGTTCTTTGATCATGGGGCAGTTTACTTGGTGCCTGGCCTGATGGCTGTGGATGAGTCTTGCCTGTCTCCAAGAGGAAAATGTATCATAGGCCAGGAGCTGGCAGGGCTCATTGAGAGAGCTTTCAACGAAGTATGAAGGGAGAAGGGGAGAAAATGTCCCTTGCTAGGGTGAAGCGAGTAATTCGGAGTTGTCAGCTAGATCTGATGGGGGAAGAGGGTGGAGGTCAGCGGGACAGAGAAGGGCTTGGGGATGTTGATGTTGTAGGAGATAGCAGGGAAAGATCTCTGGATTGTCCTGTAGGATCTTGTGAGTACTCCCCAGAGGAGTGCCTGAAATTGTTTTGAGTTCCTTTATGGATACCTTCACCTGTTGCTTCCCTAAAGTGTCTGTATACTACAGACATATATACATGCACACAGCATGGGAAATAAACAGGAAGTGTTAGAAGTCTGCATGCGGTCACAAGGCCACAATCTCATAGTGATCACAGGGACACAATGGGACAGCTTGCATGACTGGAATGCTGCTATGGATGGCTATGTGCTTTTTAAGAAAGACAGGATGGCAAGGCGGGGTGGTGGAGTTGCTCTTTACATGAGAGAGCAGCTGGAATGTACCGAACTTCACCTGGGGGAAGGTGATGTACCAGTGGAGAGCTTGTGGGTGAGAATTAAGGGGCAGGACAGTGTGGGTGACACTGTTGTGGGGGTGTATTATAGGCCCCCTGATCAGGAGGAGTAAGTTGATGTGGCCTTCTACAAACAGCTGGAAGTAGCCTCACAATCTCAGGCACTGATTCTTAAGTGGGACTTCAATTATCCAGGTATCTGTTGGGAAAGGAAAATGGCCAGACAGGCACGCTCCAGATGGTTCATGCAGTGTGCTGAAGATAACTTTCTGATGCAGGTGGTGGAGATGCTGACAAGAGGGTTAAAACAGATGAGGTTTAACAAGAGCAAGTGTAGAGTCTTGAACCTAGGGGAGGAATAACCGCATGCGCTGGTATAGGTTGGGGGGTGACCTGCTGGAAAGAAGCTGTGAGGAGAGGGACCTGGTTGTCCTGGTGGATGGACAGGATGGCAATGCGCCAGCAGTTTGCTCTCATGGCCAAGAGGGCCAATGGGATCCTGGGGTGCACTAAAAAGAGTGTGGCCAGCAGGCCGAGGGAGGTGATCCTCCCCCTCTACTCTGCCCTGGTGAGGCCTCACCTGAAGTATTGTGTCCAGTTCTGGGCTCTTTTTTGTCCAGTTCTGTACAAAAAACACAGAGATCTCCTGAAAGAGTGCAGTGGAGGACTACCAAGATGATAAAGGGTCTGGAGCACCTCCCTTATGAGGAGAAGCTGAGAGACCTGGGTCTCTTTAGCCTTGAGAAAAGAAGACTCAGAGGGGATCTGATCCACATCTATAAATATCTCAGCAGTGAGAGACAAAGGGATGAGGCTGAACTCATCTCAGCAGTGTGTGGTGAAAGGACAAGTGGAAATGGTCTCAAACTGAAGCATAGGAAGTTCTGCACAAATGTGCGTGGAAATTTCTTCACAGTGCAGTGACGGAGCACTGGCACAGAAAAACACGAGTGGCGGTGGAGCCTCCTCCTCTGGAGACATTCCAGACCCACCTGGACACCTACCTGTGCAACCTGGGCTAGGGAGCTGCTTTGGCAGCGTGGTTGTACTTGATGATCTCTAGAGGTCCCTTCCAACTGCTCCAGTTCTGTGATTCTGTGAAGTTCCCAACAAAGGTCTGCATCATGTGGTTTCATTCTAAACTATTACATGTACCTTCTCTAGACCAGAGAGATGATCTCCAGGAACCCACTCAGACACATACGTACTTACACCGAACTCTTTTTACAATAGATTTTAAAGCAACCCCGAAAACATAGGAGGAGGCACCTAGAATAGTTGATCCTCTGAAATACTATTGTAATGTGCAGGTATCTTTACACTGCATGTGGTAAACAGCCTGCCAGTCTCAGCTTGTAATCTTTCAATTAATCTAGGGAAGTTTTTTCTTTCATCTCAGTTAGGTATAGTCATTTCTTGTGAAGAAAATGCTAACTTAAAAAAAGTAACACAATGGGTAAAATAGGGGAACTGGTTTGGGGTTTTATTAGGGCTGGTATTTTTGAGGGTTGCTATGGGGATATGCCTAACAAGGAAATGAATTACAGCGAGCCCCAGATACCATACAGTATTTAAAATACTGAATTAATAAGAATTAGGTTATCTGACTCTGGAAATATTTTGTTTCAGCTCTTATTCATTTGGAATGGCCTTCTAACTGTGCAACTGCTGGTGCAATAAAGAAAGACAGTCCTATTAGCTTGTGAGGACCACAGGAGGTCAGTCAGACCAAACCCCATTGGAAGACAATCCGATTGTGGATAAAGGCATGGCTGCTCAGGGCCTTAGGTGGCTGGGGTTGAAACCTCTAAGGACAAAGATGGCACAGCCTCCCTGGACAGCCTGTTCCAGTACTTAGTTATCCTTCCAGGGAAGTGTTTCCCCTTCTCTTCAGCTGGAAATTTTCTAGTTTCCATTTGTGGCAACCATCAGCAAAAGGTGTGGCAGCAGGTAACCTTTTCAGCAGCATAGAAGGTATCTCCAAAGTGCTATTCTCCAGCCTGGCTCCTGCAGCTTCCTCCAAGTCTCTGTCAAAGCCTTGCTCTTCACAGTCTGTTAAAGTCTTGATGGCCTCTAGGCAAGTAACTCCTTCTCATCCACAAATCCAGTCATTTTATCATGGAAGACTGTATGACCACTTAGCCTTGGTAAATCCATATGATTTGCTAAATCCAAACGATTTAGCCTTAGTAAATCCTTCCTGACTATTCCTAGTCATTGTTTTTTCCTTCATGAGCTTGCATGTGTCAAGAATTTGTCTTTGATCCATAGTTTTCCCAGAGGCGAAAGATGAGAACAACCAGGATGAATTTTCTCAGATCATTTCTTTACTTTCCTCTGATGATGGGTACAACATCAGTATTGTGTCTGGTTCTGGGTACCCCGGTACAAAAAAGAGTGTCATCCTGTTCCAGTATGACTGTCACTTTCCATTATTTGTTGCTCTTAAAATGTTTTCAATTTTTTGAGAGTCTGTTTCAGCCTGTGTCATTCAACTTCATTCTGATGAAAGATAGCCTTGTGGAGTATTTTCCTTCTTATTTAAAAAAATCCATATGTGACTATTTTTAGTGCTAGAAAGATGCTTAGTTAGCGGAAAATGCTTCCTGTCTCAGCACTCCAAAGTAGCTTCACCTGGGTTTACTATAGTATAGAAACAAACGTCCCATGCAGCAGTGGGATCTGAGCACATCAGGATGCAAGGATTATAAGCGTGTGTTTTTTCTAACAAGTGTTTCCTTGCTCTTCTCAAGCCCAACACTGACATGAAGTGCAGGTAGCTTGGGCAGAACTGCTTGGTGCAAAACAAACGAGCTCACTGTCTCCTTCTGGGCTCAGGAGCCCCAGCAAGAGCTGATGTGTTGTCAGCAGGAGGCCTGCTGGCTTTTGCTGAGGGCACAAGCAGGCAGGAAGGGTGGCTGGAATTTAACTCCAGGTTAAGGAGTTACACTCCTTTTTGTGGAGGAGGTATTACAACATCATCCTGATAATCTAGTAGTTCTAACAGTCTGTTCCAGCACCACTAATGCGATCCAGATAGCCAGTGACAAAAGAAGCTAAGAACTAGCAGCAACTTTCTATCATACAACAGCCAGTAAAATAGGCTTTGAATTCATATAGCAACTTCTGCTCCCCACCCAGTTGTGCAGCAAAGTTGACTGAAAGGAAGAGAGATAAAAGGATCTGCTTCAGACAAATTAGTATCAGTATCATTAGAAAGGACTATAATAATTAAACATTTTTCTTTTACAATTTCTGAAATACTGCTTATCTTAACAAGAGAAAAAGGTTAAGGTCAAGTACTGATGTTATTACTAGTGCACGACTAGATCTCCCAGTTGAACCAGGATCACAGATCTGAAACAAATTATTTTAAAAAAGAATAATTAGATCAGTATCTGTCAGAAAGAGTTTGAATATCCTTTCTTGGAAAGTGGGACATAGAGTTTTCACAGGGAATATCTTCACAGGGCCCTTCCTGACATTTTATGCCTAACTGAATATTTTTCAGAATAATCTTTCGTCCTTAGTTTTTTTATCTTACGCAACTTAAGTTTTGGGAAGAAAAACAAAAAACAAAACAAAACAAAACATAAAAAACATATTTTAAAATACTTCGGTTTGACTTGAAGCATTTGGTTGTGTTCTTAACTTCTTTGTGTTAAACTTTGTTACAGAAGACAGCCAAACTAAAAGAAGTTAATTTGAAAAGAAAATTGGGCTACTACATTTCTGAAATCTTAAGACGAAGATGGACGATATTACAAATTAGTGGAAAGCCATTCTACATAATACAGTTTCCCATATTTTAACTGACTGAGGAGACCCTCACTAATACTAGGACTTCAATGTATTCTATAAGTGACTAAGTAATCCACTACTAATTTTTTTAAGATTGAAGTAAACTATAATTAAAAAACTGAAATATTACAAGCAGATCTTAATTTTTTTTCATTATTTTTATTGTTGCCATTCTGAGCTTGTTGTACCACTGCAACTAGAGGAAGGAATTACATGCTTATCAGCACAATTCAAGGGCGTTGGGAGTGTAGGGCCTCTTCTTTTTTATTTTCTCATTCACACACATTATAGTTGTACGTTATAGTCCAAGTGGCTATTTTATTTGTCGGCTCCACTTCTGTCTGACATGCACCAAGTCATGGTAATCTGCCTGTTTAGTTTGATCATAATGTACTAGTTAAGAAGCAGTCAGACATCCTTTCTGTAAAACCAAACCTAATGCAGGAAGGAGACTTTAGGTGAAAGCATAAGCAATTAGGTTTCTGGGACAAAATCAGACTTTGATCTTGAAAACTTTCAGCTTAGTAATTCTTAGGGATAAAGATACTTGGTTACCACAACTACTTAACTGCATTTGTAAACCAACAAGTTTGCTAATAATGGTGTCAATCACAATGCTTATGTAGAAGCTGGGGTTGGGGTTTTTTTCCTTATTTATGGCTGAATCAATGCATTAAGCTGTTTTGGAAAATTTAGCAATGGAAAATTGAAAGACAAGATATGGGAATTTGAGAAAGGCATGTATTTCTTCAACAGCTCTTTCTCTAGGTACTCACTTAAAATCTACATCACTTAAAATCTACTGGATTGGATTGTTGCCCTTCTCTGAACACGCTCCAGGGCCTCAATGTTTTTCTTGTAGTGAAGGGCCCAAAACTGAACGCAGTACTTGAGGTGCGGCTGCACCAGAGCTGAGTACAGGGGGATGATCACCTCCCTGCTCCTGCTGGCTACACTATTTCTAATACAGAATTTATACAGAATACATATTTCTAATAATAATTATGTACCAACTGAGAGTCTCTGAACTCTTCCTAAACAGCTTTCAGGTAGTTTTAAAGATGGGAGTTGGAAAGAAAAGGCCTGATTTCATGTTAAATCTCTAGCCTCCTTAAGAGCTCACGTGTATGGTAAGCTGCTCATTGTGTTCACATCTAAATATTTCCTAGAAGAAACTTCATGAACAAACTATCTCTGTGAGAAACTCATGGTGCCTTCAAAGCTATCCAAGAAATAAAAATAACAAAAATATGTAGTCACGCAGTATGCCACTTGGTAGTGCTGATGATAAATTTCAGAAGTCAGGTAGTATACCTAGCAGTAACCACGCATGACAAACATGCTATGGAAAGAAATAAGAAATCCTCATGCAGTCCTGCTCCCTGATTACCAAACTTCTGTACTGTTTGTAGTACTTGTGCCATACCTCAGTAGCTAAGCCCAGTAGGGAACTAACCTGAAGCAAAACTCATTCAAATTTCCTCTTTTCTCCTCTACCAAAATAAGTAAATAAATAAGTAAGCAATTGAATATATAACATCTGCACCAGCTAAACTTAAATGATCACTAATGCATGACTGAATGGATGTGGGAAAGGCGGGTACCTGTCTCCACTGCAGCCTATAGTAAAGATAACTTAGGTTTTTATGGTTAGGATTTCTGGCAATGCTTTTCGAAGAAATTTAATTGTAGGAAGAGACAATGTCATTCAGAAAAATAACTTTATTTTTGCATACCTAGTGTTAAAATTATTTGGAATGCAAGTTGAACTTGACAGACTGTAGAAATCAGCAGTTTCATCAGTAACATGTAGACATTGCTGCAATTCTTTCAAGTTTTTAGAAACTTGAGTCATTCTGGTTCCAAAAGCAAGGCTCATGATACAGTAAGTGTAAATCTAAATTCTTATCAGGCACAAAACTGAAGTATCCCTGAGAAGATATAACTAGGAATATATAAACTTCTTATCACATTATCAGGGAGGGATTGAAAGTACAAAAGGAAGATTTTGTTACAAAAATAGAAATACATGTCCTTAATAATCCTTGATGAAGATTAACTTTCCAGAAGGACTAAGAATTACATATTGCAGAATGCAGCAATCATATTTAAGTTAAATGATGACCTTTGGCTTTGGTATATCCCCTTTTGTTTAGTTTTCAAATCAATTCATTGTTAAGTTCCTGAGATCTTCCAGCACTCAACATGAACTTCATGCAGGCCAGCTGCTGCTTTCCCCTGTTTCTCCTCACTTCTCCTTTTCAGCTAGCATTACATTCTCATGAAAAAAACAAAAAACCAAACAAACAAAAAAAACCAAAACAAAACTAAAGCAAAACACCAACAGCAACTCAGAAATAATCATGAACAACATTCATTTTCCAGGCCTTCAACAAATAGTTTAACCCAAGAAAGCCCAGTAATTATACCATAATGCATATTAAGATAATAAATATTCAGATTAGTTGAGCTTCCCCAAACACCGCTGTCTCTGATTTTGTACCCAAGTTCCAAGCCCCAGTGTGCAACATAAGGCATTCACATCTTCGTTTGAGGCCTGTCTTCTCTCCTCCTTGTCAATGCACAAAGAAGGGCCACATCACCAATGCCACATACCAATGCAGCGATACCCATCGTCATCACCACCACCACCAGTGTTGACTGTTAAAATATACAGCTGTATGCTATTTGGACCCGTGCTTCATAACAGGAGCACGCGGTATTTCAGTTCTTCTGCAGATACAAAGCTTTGTGTCGCAAATATTCTTCCAAACATTTCACTGCAAAAGGGTCAACATCAGTATCGAACTTATTAGCAAAGAAGTGGTGGTTTCGCAGCATCCAGCTCAGGTCTCCTACCCCAAACACGCAGACAGAGCGAACATGAACTCCACTGCATGGTGGGTAGGGCGCACCTTTAGACACGTCTCCTTCAAAGTACTGCCACTTGACAAACCTGGCCAGTGCATTCATATCAGAAACGTCATACTTGTCACTAGAAGAAACAGCACCCGGGACATCGGGGATTCTCTGAATTGTTGCCCACAGGTACTCATCAGGGCTGTAAGTGTCTTTTGCCCACTCAATGAATTTGAGGATTTTGCTGTTTTCCAATACGTACTCTACAAATCTTCTGCTAACTACAAAATAGGCACTACCAGAAAAAATAGGAGTATTGAGAGGCGGTAGTTGCTTGTCTATACCTGTGTTTTTCACTTTACCGTCAATAATTTCATAGTGTTTTTTCCACCTTACTTCTTTATAAACAGGCATTTTTTCTGTTTCCAAGCTGTTTTCACCTTTAAGGGCTTTCAATTTCTCTACTATTTCCTGGTTGGTCTTTATAGGAAAGTCCATGCCACAGAGGTTTATTAGATACTTCCAGTTTGAACTTCTTCTGTAGAGATCTTTCATGCAATTAATATCTGCTTGCACCCGGCTCCACGAGGCATACACAACACTCTCTAACTGGCTGGATATAAAGACATTATCAAAACATGAGACTATTCCTTTCACAGCTGTAAAAAAAGACTCTGGAGACTTTCTGTCAACATGGATGCAGTAAAAATTCTGAGGAGCGTAGATGGATCTCAGAAGTCTGTCCAGCATCTCAATTTTGTGATACACCACTATTGAGTAAGCAATAGGAAATTCTGCTTCTTCATTGCTGAGAGGTTCCATAATGTATTTCCTCATCTTGGTGAAAGAGGCACAGTCTGTTGTCATGTTAATATAGTCACTGGTTGTTAGTTTGGGACGTTTTTTAAATGACACTGATAATGTCTCAAGCTTTACCTTTTGAATTTCTTCTATATCGCCCTCCATTATCTTGGTGCAGTTAAAATTGCCAATAGGGTCTTCTTTAGTCAGCTCTAGATGTCTTCGATTTAAGAAGTTTGCTTTCTGGTTAACTTTCAAAACTGAAATGATTACTAAAACCAGAGTAAGACCCAAGAAAAGTCTGAAGCGTGAGTAGTGGAAAAAACGTAGTTTCCTTTTCAGCATTTCAAATACCAGGTAGCTTTGCTGGACTAAAAAAAATAGTCCTCCACTCTGCTTGTATCAGCCTCAACAATTTCAGAAAAAACAGTTCATGGCTCTTGGGAACTTGGAGCATTTGTCAAGGAGATGGAAGGAAAAATCCTAAAATAAAACAAAATATCTTTGTCACCGTGATATCAGATTTCTTTCAAAGGTAAAGGGATAATAATGGTATTGCTATTAACTGGCCACAGGAAGCAAATACTTCAAACAAAAGTATTCTACTGAAAATTAATTTTTTTTTAATAAAAAGATAGGGAAGAGAGGGAAAATACAGCTTTCATGTACGTTATTTCCTATAAGCTGTAGCTCTAAGGATACAGAACAAAGTTCTGAAAGAGAACAGAACATGTTTAGCTGCGTCTGACAAAACTTAGGCCAGGAAGTCAGCTATTTTACTGACAAGTGAGTATTTGATGTTAATTCATCTTCAGAATGAGACAAGAGAGTTTTATTTCTACATTAGCAGTGACATAGGTTGCATCGCAATTTTAGCTTACCTCTGACTTCCTAGATGGTACTGAATGCTATTAAGGATCCTTATCCTCAGTGGGGAGATCAATTACTGCAGACTTACAAGATTTTTACACGAGGTGGACTCTCTCCAACATCCTTGATCTTAGAAGTACTGTTAGGAAAGAGATGATGAAAAGAGGAGAAAGAAATTAATAAAGCACAGTTCCTCAGCTTTCGGAGTTGTGAAAGGTGCTGTAGCTGAACTGCTGAAGCACCTTTTCAAGTTATAAAGACAGAGGTTATTGCCCATAGAATCATAGAATCACTAAGGTTGGAAAGGACATACAAGATCATCGAGTCCAACTGTCCTCCTATCACTAAGAGTTCTCTCCAAACCACATCCCTCAACACAACATCTAAATGTTCCTTGAACACCTCCAGGCTGGTGACTCCACCACCTTCCTCCATCCCTCGTGGAATACTCCTAAGTAACATAAGGCAATCCATAAGCTGTGTATTTCTCTAAAGCTGATTCGTGTTGAGCCCTTACACGTGCAGAAATCTAATAGCACAGCAGTACTGCATTACCATGGTCTAGGCGCACTCCGTTATTACTATTCAGCAATTGCTTTTGATGTTGAAACTTACTGCAAGGCTGAGTTGCAACAAGATTTATGACTTGCCAATCTTATCTTCATCTTCACCTAGAGATGATACATTATTTTTGTTGGTCCTGCTTCCGTTCACACAGCGCTGAAACACTTTTGTTCTGCCAGCACCTCATGAAGACTGCTTTTACTGCAATCTTGAATGGTGTTGAAGGACTAGATGTCTTTTTTTTTTTTTTCTAAGTACCACTTCAAAGACTGCTCAAAGCCAGGACATTCCTAAACAACTCACACTGCTATGTAAATGCCACTTCTGATTAAAAACACATTATCTGAATAATTTTTATAACTGTGAATTTTTAGCTGTCACAAGGTGGATTTTGTTTCTTTAGGAGAGTTAGCTTTGTTACTTTATCGTTTCTTTAGAATGAGAGTTTGCATTGCTACTTTATCATATTCTCAGGAACACAAGTATTATCGATTAACACACTATAAGGACTGCCCCTCCACCCTGTTGTTCTATATGACGCAATGAGCCAGAGCCTTAATTGAAAGCTACCATTGTGATCTCCACCTCCTATGACTTCTGAACAATAAAGCTTACTATGAAGATCTTCTTACACAACTGAAACCAAGGTAAATAACCTGTTCCAGAACGGTCACCTATACCTAGCTTGATGCAATTCCTCCATTGTTTTGAGCTCAAAACAAACAAAACATGCATTTATTTTATACCAGAGAGACATCTGTAAACATTTACAGGCCAACAGGGCTCTTAATTTTTATGTGGTGTTTTTCCCGCAGTTAAATTTCTCTCATAGACACATTGCTACCACAGAACAGACCCAACAATAAGCTTCTTTTTGCTTATGCTTGCAATTCCTTACCCAAAAGTACTAAACTCTGGCTTATACTTTGCAAATGCTGACCTTTACAGGGTTAGGAAAGACTTGTTACCTGTCACTTAATTTGTCATCTAAATCTGTTCTAGAAAGATTTTTTTTTCTATTTTAGAAAATCTACAAGCCTACAATGGTCCCTGAAGTGCTCCAAACTGCATTCAGCGAATGTTTACCATCTCCTTCTCACGCTCTGGGCATCTTTATTGTGCATAGTGAAGAACACAGTGCCAGAGACACAACTTTGCACTGGAAGGAGCATGAGGTTTGCACAGACTCAGATAAAAGATTTCATACTGCAGTTCTGGATTTGCTCTCAACCAGGATTTAGTCTCAGAAGATACATACTTGACCCCCTTCCATCTTCTACTGTTTCCTGCTCATTAGAGCTTGTGCTTTTGATGTAGCAGTCATTCAAAAGGGAAACTGAAAGCAGTTGCTGTTGGAGGTGTTGGTAGAAAGGTTTGGTTACCTGCATCACTGCTTTCTGCCAAATTTATTCATCCGTGCCATATAGAAAGAGTGAAATATGACCAAACAGAACACACCAGTTCATTACAGCTTGATATTTACTACAGAGTACTGAATGTTTACATAGGCCTTTTGGAAGAGAAATTACCCTTGCTTATTTTCAGCCTTCTAGTCCGACACTTGTTTGTGAGGGTACATAACTTAGATCAGCTGCATCTACTCATCTGTGAAACAAGTACTCATTCCCCGGCAATCTGGAAGATATTTTGGGAACAGTCAGTTCAGATCTAACCTTTATATTAGTGTTAAGTGTGCTACTGTAAAACATATGGCTTTGTTAGTAATATGTTTACCTGGTTACTAGATAATTGCTAATGCAACCAGCATTACTGACTGAAACAAGTCAGAGACTGTATGGGTGCATGTGCAAATGAAGAGAACTAGGAATAACCCTCATCAAGAAAAGGCTGCAGCCATAGGCAGGAGGGAACAGCACTCAGCTGCACTCAGTGGGTCATTTCAGATAAGTACAGCTTCACCCATCCTTAAAAGCAAACATAAAATCCCACAAGAAATGTAAGTCTTCAGTAAGAATAATAATAAAAAACCATCAATGTCCCCGTCCTTCCTCCTACCCCAAAAAACTAATCCAACCATCCTTTACAAGACCCTAGATCAGTTCTGAAGGACACATCCACAGAAAAGAAATAAAAAAAATTAGTTGGACATTTTATGCAGACTGCTGTCCTGGAGCTGCATCCAGTAATGGCAGCACCTGCCATGAGAACCATGGTACCTGCACTTTGTGGCAGCACTTGTGCAAGGGGAGGGGGGGGGGTTACACAGTGGTTACACACAGTTACTACTCTGGAAAACGTGCAAAATGTAGGTCTGAACAAGCACACCATTCTGTGTCCCCTTAAAGGAGCGCAAGTGCATGTGTGGATTTGTTACGTGGTACATTGTTAAGCCTTGCTGAGACCAAGAACATGGATTGCCAGCTCTCCTGCACTGCAGGGCCTCCCTCTCCACAACCAATCTAATAAGGCAACATGTAGCTTAGAAAACAGTGTGAAACCATATTCTAAGTATATACATTTTTTGTATTTAAGATACTAATAAATATTCTTATCCTTAAAATAGGTTGCCCAGAGAGGTGGTGGAGTCTCCTTCTCTGGAGACGTTCCAGACCCGCCTGGACGCCTACCTGTGCAACCTGGGCTAGGGAGCTGTTTGGCAGAGGGGTTGGACTCGATAATCTCTAGAGGTCCCTTCCAACCCCTACAATCCTGTGATTATTACTGTTCTTTGTATTTTAGAAAAAGCAAGTAGGACTTGCTCTGAAATGCTATACAGTAAAGAAACTGTTGAAGCAAGATGCTAAACATCAATTCAGCAATAAAACAGAAGCCTCCAAAACACACCATGTGCCAGTACCAGCACCAGAAGCTCAGAAAAGAGAGAGTAATTTAATACTCTGGGGCATGTAGAAAGCCTGAACATCTTGTTTAAGTGCGACAAGAAGCAGTCAAGGTCTGGGCTGCACCACAGAGGAAGGCAGGAGGTCAAAATTAGCTACACACAGGGCACACAAGACCTACTGGTGTTGTGTATCCACCCACAAGGCCTTTGGGCCTGTCACTGATCTCCCAGCTTGCTAAAGTGTACCTCAGTATTCCTCTCCACTTCTCCTACTGCTCATCTTCTGCTTAAGATGGCCAGAGGAAGCAGATGTGGGTGCTTCCCCACCTGTAGTTGCTACAGTGACATAAATGCAGTTGCTTCTGGCATACGGCTCTCTGGAGATCCCAGCAGCTCAGACTAGTTTATGCCCACAGACAGGCTAGCTTTCCATCCAAGCTTTACTTCAGGTATTTGAAATCTTTCTGGCAGCTGCACTACAATCCTAAGTGCAACCATGACAGTCTGGAATTTTTATTTTTGTGGAAACCTATTGAAATAAGCTGAGTGGAAAATGTAGTGCTGAGTACACCCATTTCTGAAGTGGCAGCTGGGATGGGCCACGAAACAAGTAATGCTTGTGATGGGTGGGGAGTCAGGGGCAGAACTGACTAATTTTTCCTTTTTTTTTTTGCTTCAGATGCAAAGAGAATTGAATCACCCCTCAGAATAGTACAGGAGCAGTGTCATCCAGCCCCTTCCTCTTCATTTTTCCCATGCAAGTTCCACCTGAGACACAGAATCATACAATCATGAAGGTTGGAAAGATGTCTAAGGTCACCGAGTCCAACCGAAACTATGAAAATGCTCCATGACACTTAAGCAGAAGGCTCTCTACTGGGTGTGGATTTACTGAAAGTCCTCGAGTTTAGCAGGGAACACTTACCATGCGTCAAAGTATGAGTGCCCTGCAAGTGGTTTTCACAATTAACCGGCTTCCACTTAGGCTCAGCTATACAGAGCACTTGTTCTGAGGAAGAGGTGATCTTTAAAACCATAAGCAGCTTGCACAAACACCAACATACATAAGCATGACAGACTGCATAGTGGTGCAGTTATCAGAAGAGGTGTGCTACATACAGTGGAATCACACTTAGTCAGCATTTCCAAGGTATCAAGCAGTATGACCTTAAATGTAGATATGCCCCTAAGTGAATGAAAAATCATATGTTTATTCTATGTTTTCAGGCTTATGAAAAGAAAGCACTGGTCAGAAGCAGACTACTTCGGCCACTGTCACACTGCACGAGGATAAGACGTGAATAATGGAAGCCATACCCAGGCAGAAATGGGGCTACAAGTGGGTGCAAAGCCTGCTCAATAACAGCACTCTACAAAACCAGGACTTTTCTTTCAGAGGAAAAAATAAAGCAAAAATAAAAAAAGGGCATTTATTTTCTTCAGAAAAAAGACCACTTCTATGCCTTTTTAGAAGACAGCTTTACAGAAAATGCCACACCTACCACTACCCAGACACTGAATACTGAGAGTAAATAAAAGCAGAGAGATGCTCCTCAGGGGAAATAAATAAATAATAAAAAGTGAAAATAAATTCAAGATCATAGTTATTTTTGAGATTTTATGTTCAAATGCATCTGGCACACTAAAAATGTCCTCTTGAAACACACAGAAAACAAAAAACCCATACAAATACACACTCAATGTGTGAAATGGTGTTGAAACAAGGAAATCTTGGTAACCTTTCTATTAAGCTCGTCATATATATCTTGTCTGGAACCAAGTTCTAGGCCTGATTCCCATTTGTGTTCACTGAACACAACTAAACAAAGTAGAGCCACCATCACAAAGACTTTTAGTGACTATTTGCTATCTCAGGGAGTCTAAGACTATTAATACTTGAGAAAAAAAAAAAGTATGTTTTACCTCAAAATATCTGGCACAGAAGTACACTTACAAATCCCAACATAAAACCATCACAGAATCTTTAAAGTAATATTGCCCAGTTTAAGACTCTGTGGAAGTAAAACACAGAGCAAGATTTTGCTCAGCGAGTTGTTGTATTTTCAGCAGAGTAGACTGTAGATCTTTAGAATGTATGTTCCTCAGTGCATTTCACTTAAGTCTAGAAAGAGAATACAGACTTGGCAAAGGCATTCACATTTTTAATGTAAGTTTTAACTTTTATAGCTTCAGAAAAGGAATACTGCCCCAGATATTTCAGATTCATATGGAAGAGATTAATGCAGCTTACTGTTGTTTACTGTAGGCAGAATTGTGAATCACAGAGGGGATCAAAAGAGTATTATTTTCTATTGCATATATCTACTTCCAAAAGCAATGTACCAGTGTAACTGAGCTCCTACCTCGGCTCCAAATACTGTATTATTTTTCTCAAGAATTTTCAAGTTGAAGTTGAAAGACTGAAATGTTAGACTCCTCTTATTCTGACTCCCACGGGCTTTCATCCGCCAGCTCTGAGGTCACCTACATCATTTTCCATTAAAAAAGAAATCTAAAACTTCAGGCTCCAAAATGGCAATTCCTTGCTGCTGCCACTCCTCCTCTTTCCCACAAAGAAGTCTACTTTTCTGAGCAATCCTGAAATGGGGCAACATACCAGAGCACAACTGAGCCTCCTTTCAGACTTCTGAGTCCTCCCACTCAACTTGGGTCACAAAAAAATATTTACAAACTTCTGGACAGCTTTGCTTTTCTGAATAAATAAGTAAAGAAGTAAATGAGTAAATAAGTAAATAAGAAATCATGTTTCTTCAGGGTTTTTCCAGTTCTAGACATTTCAGTAGGAAAAAAAAATAAATTAATTAAAAAGAAAAAGAAAAGCCACAACCTAAGACTGCACCTCCTCAGGAGCATGAGACGTACCCTGTCCTCACCAACAGATCTGACATCAACCCAGCACCCCGAAACCAACAGCCTGCTCTTGCATCCTACCGTGGGGCCAGCGCTGCATGCACCGCTAGGGTAAATGGCAGACGGGAGGGGGAGACAGAAAGAGAGGGGGAAAAAAAAAAAAAAAAAAAGGCAAAAAGGGAAGAAAAAGTAACCCAAGGATGAGAAGAAAGAAAGGTAAGAAAGAAAGGGAGAAATGAAGAAGTTAATGAAATAACAGGAAAAAAAAAAGAAAAAGAGGAGAGAAAGAAAGAGAGAAAAAGTAACAAGAGAAGAAGAAAAGAAACGAGGTGAAGAAAGAAAAATGAAGGGAAGAAAGGAGAGAGGAGCAGAAGGATGAGGAGACGGGCACACAGCAGCTGCGTGTCTCGTGCCCTCCAGATCCGCACCTGCTCGGCGATCCCCGGCCACCTCGGGCTGCGCCCTGGGACCGGCGATGTCCGCCGCTCGCTCCACGCCGCTCCCGCAGCACCCACCTGCGCTGCCGCCGCCGCTCCCGGCGCGGCTCGCTGCCTCTCCTCCCGGCGCCCGCCGGCTCTCCCGCAGCTCCGCTTTCCCCCAGCGGCGACCAGCGCCGTACCGCCCCGTCCTGCACCGCACCGCACCGCACCGCCCCCTGCAGCAGCCCCCAGCCGTCGCCCGGCCCGCCACTGCCAGCTGCCCGCCCCCTCGCTGCGTCCCCACGACGGCTGCGAGCTGCCCACTCGCATCGGCTTTTGCGCTTTTTACGTCGGGCTTCCCTTGTCGGGAAGGTTCGGTCCCACTTTTGGAGTTCGTCCTCCGCGCTATAGGGCGGCTGTGGGGTTACTGCAGCGGAGACTGCCGGCCACGTCCTGTCGGTCTGAGCCGGGCTAGGTCGGGCGGCAACGGCAGCAAAGAGTTAAGCGGGAGCCCAGTGCAGACAGGAGAGTGGGGCTGGGAGGGAAGGAGACCCGCCTGGCTGGGAAGCTGGTTCCAAAACTGCAGCAAGCGTGTCTAGACAGAGTGAGGAAAACTTGGATAGGTTTGTCTGAAGATGTCTGCCTGAAGATAAATGCATTTAACTGGGTTTTGGAAAGCTGTGGTTGATTTCAGATTAAGCTTATTAATTCATCATAAGCCATGCAAGGATTTAAAAAGGAAACAGGACATTCAGTTACATCTTCCCCATTAAAAAAAAAAAAAAAAAAAAAAAGCCTAGGTTCTTCATCTTGCTGCAGCTCACAGTGCTTGCAGCACTGAAGAATCTTAGGAATCTCTTCAGATCAGCATTACCTGCCTTGCTTTGTGGTCTGGCAGATCAAGGCACGCCTGAAAGATCTCTTTTGTCACATCTGCACTGTAAGCAGGGTCAAGGAGCTGACAACTAACCAGAAGCCGAGATTTGGTTTCAAAGCTGTCATTAGGACACATGCAGGTGAAGAGGGAGTTGCTGCTGCAGGTGGTCAGTCAGGTCAGAGGCCTGGGAACATGCTGCAAGGACTGTTTCTTCATCTTGTCATTACTTTTTTGTTGTCTGTATGCCACCTGGGCTGCAAAGCTGCGTGTGACTAACTACATGCTGATTTGTCAGTCCTTTTCTTCTTCTGATAATGGGGAAAAAAGATACCTTTTCAGTGTGTCTGTAATCACTAGGGCTGAACTTCTGATGGAGGACAATATTTAAAGGTTCTTTCTCAGGGAAGCCAGTGGTTGTGACAGAGATTCCCAAGGGATTGAGAAATCTGGAGGTAAGGAGACAAGATTCTGCCCCCACCCCCTCCTTTTTTTTTTTTTTTTTCCCCCAAGGACAGTAACATTCTGTGATTACGGCAGATGACTCTCTTATCTTGTTGGTTCTGCATGCAGATATTCAAGTTGGAGTAATAAGAGAAGTTATAGAGTCAATAAATACTGTTCTTTTGTTCAGGTGTCTGTGAAGAAGCACTGCAGCTCAACTTTTAGATTCATAAGAGTGAACTAGTCTTAAAACAGGTGGTCTGTGGGAGGAAAAGTTTTCTTTCATTGTTTTTCACTTCCTCTGTCTCACTACTCACAGAAATACAGAAGCAAAGAGGTATGTAGGATCAAAATAAGCAAAGAACCAGAAATCATAAAAGGAGATCAGGAGAAAGTGTTTGATGGCTAGCTGTGCAACATGCTGTAGGGAGCTGTGTTGGCAAGGGGATTGGAATAGATGATCTCCGGAGGTCATAGAATCATAGGGGTTGGAAGGGACCTCAAGAGATCATCGAGTCCAACCCCCCTGCCAAAGCAGGTTCCCTACACCAGGTCGCACAGGTAGGTGTCCAGGCAGGTCTTGAATATCTCCAGAGAAGGAGATTCCACAACCCCCCTGGGCAGCCTGTGCCAGTGCTCTGTCACCCTCACTGTAAAGAAGTTCTTGCGCACAAATGTGCACAACCTCCTGTGCTGCAGTTTCTGTCCATTCCCCTTGTCCTGTCTCCACACACTGCTGAAAAGAGTCTGGCCTCACCACTTTGCCCCCCTCACCTCAGATATTTATAAACCTGGATCAGGTCCCCTCTCAGTCTTTTCTCAAGGCTAAAGAGACACAGCTCACTTAGCCTTCCTTCATAGGGGAGATCCTCCAGACCCTTCACCATCTTTGTGGCCCTCCGCTGGACTCTTTCCAAGAGATCCCTGTCTTTTTTATACTGGGGAGCCCAGAACTGGACACAGCAGTCCAGGTGAGGCCTCACCAGGGCAGAGTAGAGGGGGAGGATCACCTCCCTTGACCTGCTGGCCACGCTCTTTTTAATGCATCCCAGAATGCCATTGGCCCTCTTGGCCACGAGAGCAGCACACTGCTGGCTCATGGTCAACCTGTCGTCCACCAGGACACCCAGGTCCCTCTCTACAGAGCTCCTCTCCAGCAGGTCATCCCCCAGCCTGTACTGGTGCATGCAATAATTCCTCCCTAGGTGCAAGACTCTACACTTGCTTTTGTTAAATTTTATCCGATTTCTGACTGCCCAGCTCTCCAGCCTGTCCAGGTCTCACTAAATGGCAGCACAGCCTTCAGGCATTACAGCCAATCCTCCCAACTTCGTATCATCAGCAGACTTGCCACTATCCCCTCATCAAGGTCATTGATGAAGATGTTGAACAACACTGGACCCAGCACGGACCCCTGGGGGACACCGTTGGTTACAGGCCTCCAACCGAACTCTGCACCACCACCACCAACAACCCTCTGCGCTCTGCCAGTCAGCCAGTTCTCAACCCGCTTCACTGTCCACTCATCTATCCCACACTTCTTTAGCTTTGTTATAAGGATGTCATGGGGAACAGTATCAAATGCTTTGCTGAAATCAAGGTAGACTACATCCACCACCCTCCCCCATCCACCCAGCCAGTGACAACATCATAGAAGGCCACCAGGTTGGTCGAGCATGACCTCCCCTTGGTGAACCCATGCTGGCCACTCCTGATAACTTCCTTTTTTTTCCAATTGTCTGGAGATGGCATCCAGCACAAGCTGTTCCATCACCTTTCCAGGGACAGAAGTGAGACTGACTGGCCTATAATTACCCTTCCTGCCCTTTTTGAAGACCAGGGTGACATCGGCTATCCTCTAGTCTTCAGGCACATCCCCTATTCTCCAAGATCTATCAAAGATGATAGAGAGCAGTTCAGCAGTCAGCTCTGCCAGCTACCTCAGCATCCGTGGATGCACCCCATCGGGTCCCATGGATTTATGAACATTAGCATTGCCTAGGCGCTCACAGACCACCTCTTCCCTGACTGAAGGAAAGTCTCCCATTCCCCAGACCCTCTCACTAACCTCCATGGTCTGGGATTCCTGAGGAAGACAGAAGCAAAGAAGGTATTCAGTATCTCTGCCTTCTCAGTGCCCTCTGTTACCAGAACACCCCCATCATGTAGTAGGGGGCCCACATTCTCCCTTGTCTTCCTTTTACTGTTAACATACTTAAAAAAGCCTTTTTTATTATCCTTTATCAGTTTTGACAGATTCAAATTCGTATGTGTCTTCCTCGTTGCATCCCTGCAGGCCCTGACAACCTTTCTATATTCTTCCCAAGTGGTCAGACCCTTTTTCCACATTTCATGGACATTCTTCATCTCTTTGGGTTTGCGCATGAGCTCCTTGCTCATCCTTGCAGGTTTCCTGCCACCCCTTTCTGATTTCTTGCTCACAGGGATGCACTGATCCTGAGCTTGAAAGAAGAGCTGACCGGCTCTCAAAGGCCCCTTACCTTCTAACACCCTAGCCCATGGGATGGCTCCAAGTAGGTCCTGGAAGAGATCAAAGTTGATGCTCCTAAAGTCCAATTCTGCTTTTTGCTTTGCTCCTTTCACTCAGGATCTTGAACTCCACCATCTCGTGATCACTACAACTCAAACTGCCCCCAGCCTTTACTTCCTTAACAAATTCTTCCTTGTTAGTGAGAATAAGGTCCAGTAATGCCCCTCCCCGTGTCGGTTCCTCCACCACCTGCATCAGAAAGTTGTCTTCGACACATTGCAAGAACCGTCTGGACCATGAGTGCTTTGCCAAGTTGCTTGTCCAGCAAATATCTGGATAATTGAAGTCCCCCATAAGCATCAGCACCTGGGAACATGACACTACTTCTAATTGCTTATGAAAGGCCTCATCAACCTCCTCTTCCTGATCAGGGGGCCTGTAGTACACACCCACAACAGTGTCACCCTTACCAGCCTGCCCCTTGATTCTCACCCACAAGCTCTCCACTGCTATGTCACTCTCCCCCAGGTGGAGTTCAGTGCATTCTAACTGCTCTCTCACATAAAGAGCAACTCCACCACCTCACCTTGCCAGCCAATCTTTCCTGAAAAGCACATAGCCCTCCATGGCAACATTCCAGTCATGAAAGCTGTCCCACCACATCTCTGTGATTGCAGTAAGATCATGGCCTTGCAACTACACACAGATTTCCAACTCTTCCTGTTTATTTTCCATGCTGTGCACATTAGTGTACAGACACTTAAGGGAAGCTGCATCCCCCTGCTAGATAAACAATTTCTTTTATTTTTTTAAAAATATCTACATCTTGATAATGAATTACAAATATGAATCTTCTGACAAAGAAAGCTTGGCCTGAATACTTAAAGGACTTTTAGCCCTCAGTATAACTAAACATTTTAAGAATGCCTAACTCTTTTAATGCAGTAAGATCCTTCTTACAGATAACCTCTTGAAACAGTGAGACACTTCTACAGCAGATAGAAGTCCTGTTAAAAGACATGAATAAACATAAAAAGAAGGAAACGAGGCTATTTTCCAGGGAAAGTTCTTGGAATTTGCATTATGCTGTAAGATATTCATTAGTGAATAATGTAATAAACAAATATTTCTATATGGTTTTGTGTACCAGCTTTCTGACACATTCCTAAAACTCATCCCTGTAGCTCTGTAGAAAGTAGGATTATTGCTAGCATGAAGAAAAACAATTTTCTTTTCCACATCTGAAGATACGTGATGCATTCTCAGAAAGCCTACATTGCCCTGTTCAAAAGCTTTCATGATGAAACATATTTTCTTTTAATCCATGTATTTGACATTCTGCTTACTCTTAAAGTAGCTTGACCTGTCATTTGGCATCTCTCTGATTGGTAGGACAGCGTTCACCAAAACAGTTTAAATTAGTTCTGGAAATACGTGGACGTTGTTTTAATTTACCAAGGGTTCATAGCACATTCATTCCCATGTTGTCTAAATTATGGAAAATGAACATCATAAATCAAGTGTGATGCTAAAAATCTGTACTCAAGTAAACAGCAAGCTGTGATCAAACTGATGCAACAAAGATAATATTCAAGCAGATTATTTTTTTTCACTGTTCAGAAGTGAAAAACGTTATGTAAAAGATCCATGACCTTTAATGCAGTTGATTAAATTCCTTTGCAAAAAGAATGTTATACTGTTTTGAAAGAGCTACAGATCTTTCTTGAGCTACAGTCTTGTGTGCTTTCGATCTGGCTGAACTGAGAGTGAACAGGAGATACCAAATAAAGTAATCTTATTTATGTTGAACAAAACTTGCGCTACTGAAGGGTTTCACTGAGTGAGGCCACAAACTGTAAATCTGAATGTTATGTATGTTAAGTTTTAACCTAGTGTGAAAATAAATAAGGCTAAAAGGAAACTAGGTACAGTGTCAGAAACAATCCCTTGAAGTTATATTTGTGCTTTCTCTATGAGCACTGTCCTCGGTTTGTTTGTTTGACTGATTGATTGATGGTTGATTTCCTAAATTTTACTTTTTGGAGAATTATGAAGGCTAGCAAAAGCAGAGTTCCACTTTGTAGTTGGTAAGTATTGTTCCCCAGCCTCTTCAGAGTATATTGAACTTCTAAGTCATTTGGTATCATGTTCTTCCAATAGGCAGCTGGAACTTAAATTCTAGTTAACAGATATACTTGGGCAGTAAAATTGTATTAAATATTTAGCATGAAGGACAGAAAGTTCTTCAAAATGGGATTTTGCATAGGTTCTCTTTATGGCTTGTTTACCCATTACAAGAAGACTGTCCATTTAGTCATTTTGTTTGTTTACTTATGTACTGACTATGTGCTACTGTTCTGTAGCATAAGACAAAACAAAGTGATTACTCTCATGCCACTTTCATCTATTATTTATTTCTTACCTCTTGGGTATGTATGTCAGTTGTCTGATAATGAGAGACTATCAATCCAGAAATTAATTAAAAATTAAATGGACAAGTCCTTCTCTTCCATCAGAAAAGTGAAAGATTATTCAAAGCACCCCAGTACAATGCTCTTTTCCATCAACAACAAGCAGATCATGACAACACCACAGAATGTATTTTCCAATTTACTGCATTCTAGTTGCCACATAGAAGTTGAAGGAGAAGCACACAGAGGTTCCATACTGTAATTAATTTGTTTAAAATCTCATCAATTGCAGGATTTAGGTTAAGGTATTTCCACTCTTAGGGTGAGAAAATGTCTGAGCAACAGCTTGGAGAGCAGGTCTGTCCGATCTCACGCATGGCTGGATGGGGTCTGACTGGGATGTTCACTTTCTCCACAACAGTCATGAAGTGCTGTGCTATGTTCTTGTAGCTAGAACACTAATGTTATCACAGGTGTTTTTCCTATTGCTGAGCAGACCTCCATGGCATCAGACTCCCTCCAAGTCCTACCAAAATCAGTAGGCTGAGAGTGGGCAGGAAGACTGTAGGGCACGTAGCCTGGGCACCTGACCCAACCCAACTGAAGAGATACTGCATACTATCCAGTGTCATGCACATCAACAGAATCTATGAAAGAGGAAGGAGAAGGGGGCATACTGTTAAAATATCTGTCCTGAGCAATCACTATGCATTTTCAGGCTCCCTGCACAAGCACACTAGATGTGGCTGGACACGGCTTGTTGGTGGAAGCAGAGAATGATTATTTTCTCACTCTTTGCTACCATATGGACTTTGTTTACTTGCTTTGTTTTTTTTTTTTTTTTTTTTTTTTGTTCTTTTCTCGCTTTCCTTTAAATTATCCTCCTCCCCACAAGCCATTTTTCCCCAGTATATTTTCTCCTCTCCATAGTCCTTTGAGGGAATGACACACCAATGTGATAGAGCTTAGCTGCCCTTTGGTGTGAAACCACCACAGTAGCATATGAATTAGCTTTCTATATTACTGCTAATAGCCAGTTTCCATTGTCTATTAGATAACTTGCTAGAAAATAGCAGATCTCATGTGGTGTGAAAGTCATAGCAAAGGGTAAGCTGGAAGGAATTCTGTAAGACAAACTGGTGATGTAAAAGTGAAGGAATAAGGCTGATATCCCATTAGAGAGTACAAACTTCTAGATGTGAATGTAGCATACTAAACTCCAAGCTTGCGCTGATCTATGTGTTCTCTTCATCTGTACCCATTTGGCATTTCCCATGTCATCAAATCCAACATAAGCGCTGTTCACACATCTGCAATAATAACACCATAATAAGGTTTCAGACTTCTGAGTAAAACCTGGAAAGTAAAGGAAGATATGAATCAGTTTAGGAAGAACTACCTGAAAAGAATTTTTCCCTTTGCTTGTTACCTCTAAGTATTCTTTCTAATAAGAATTTTGCCTGTCTATGGGAGGAAGAAGTAATTCTAAAGGAAGCAGAACTTGAATTTGCCCTTACCTGTCTAACACATATGTTTAATAAAAAGTATTTGTGTCCTTTTCCTGATTTCCTATTAATATTTATGAAATCAGTATTACTTTTGTTTCTGTTATATAACAGGAGGGAAGTAATTTTTTTTGTTGACTCTGCACATGGGTAAAGTAGCATCAAGCCAGGTTTACTGGCAAGGGTCAGTGATATTGAGGCAATTTTTGTGAGACTCGTGTAGCAGGAGTTGCGTAACTCCATAGCTCAGACATTTCCTGTAAGCAACCTGTGACAGAATGCTGGGATCACGTGTACAGCAGTTGTAATGCAGCCCTAAAATGGAAAGTGGAAATTATAGCTTACCTTTCCCTCAATGTTGTGCAAATATTTCTAGTTCTAAAACGACACAGACAAATAGTGTTCATTGAGAAGGGTCACTTTGCAGGGGCAGGTTCAAATGATTATTAGGGCTGTTTCTTAAAATGGAGTGGAATGCAGATTGATAAGTGAAGAAGTGGTTGCCTTGTATAGTTGACAATACTATAACAAATGTGGGCATTGCCTGTGTGAACGTGGAGCATATTACTGATGTCAGGAATTTAATAAATTCTGGGTTGTGTTAGAAATCAGTAATTTTCACCAGTACCTTTTTTTATTATTTGTTTGCTCATTTATTTCTTAACATGAGAATAAGGATGTAACAGCAAACACAAGAAATGTAAGAGAATGAGTTTAAAACCTGATAATTAGCAAGAAGGAAGAAATGCTACAGGCACGTCCTTTATTTCTTCCTCCCTAAAATACAGAACTAGAGCCACTATTTTCATCATCTTCATGATACTATTGCATAGGTGAAATGACTTTTCCCTTGTAGCTTAAATACTAATAAGGCTTTCCATATAGAGAATAGAAGGGAGGGCCTCTGCAGGATATTCCTGGACATAAAAAATACAGAACTACCACTGGGGCAACATGACATCTGTGGTTTTGAGAGGGCATCTGTTGTACCCAGCAGTTCTATATAAAACCCATAAATTACTCTAGTGGTCACTGATTCAATTTTTTTTTTTAAACATTCATTTTGTTGTTGTAAAACAAGTTCTTGTGGTGAAGACAGACAGTTTTGAAAATCTGCCTCTGTCTTTTTATTTATTTATTATTTTCCCAAAGTGTTCCAAACTTCATGAGTATTATAAGCATTTAACAACCTTTTATCTCCATGCATGTTCACACTTAAGCTAACTTCCATTTAAGAAGATCTTCCCTACATGAGTTTAATCTTTTCCAAAAGACTTCTGCTTCTTGTCTTCTTCTCTTTCCCTGTGAAAAGTAGAAATTAAGAAACAAGTATTTTCCAGATTAGAAAAATTTAGTAAAAACAAATATTTGTCTGTATTGTTCCTTTCTTTTTCCTCTTCTTCTTTTTGTTGTTGTAGTTCTAACTCATTGTATTCCTAAATGATCCAATTCCACCAAGAGTTGAAGCAGAGCTCCACTTTAGCATGAGTTCTCTTTGCAGATGTTGTAAATGATCCTGATGCAGGACTTCAATGCATACTAAATGAGTTTGTGAATGGCAATAAATTAGGTGGACCTGTTGATTCCCTGCAGAGCAGTGAAGCTTCGTAGATGGATTAAGACAAATTAGAGGCTGGGCAATCACCAACCATACAAATTTAACATGGCCAAACATCACATACTGCACCTGGGGATCTGGGGTCTCTGGTTGATGGCAAGTTAAATGCGAGTCAGCAGAGTTCCCTCACAGCCAAATGGGCCAAATGTACATCAGGCCCAGGACTGCTAGCCAGTCAACAAAAGGGGCTGCCTGCTCTGCTCTGAGCTGTGTGGCCTCACCTTGAGAATTGTTTGCAGGTTCAGGTGCCACAGCAGAAAAAGGACCTAAAACCATGAGAAAGCTCCCAAAGGAGGGCTACAAAGATAGTGAAGTGTCAGGATGTAAGAGAAGCAGCTGTGGTCCCCAGGTCTGTCCAGCCCAGAGCAGGGCAGGCTGAGGGGAGACCTCATGGCATCTGCAGCTCTCCCAGGGTGCAGAGGGCAGTGCTGAGCTCTGCTCTGTGTGACAGCGACGGGCCGGAGGGAACGGCATGGAGCTGTGTCAGGGGAGGGGCAGCTGCGGGTTGGGGAACGGGTCTGCACCAGAGGGTGGTGGGCATAACCTGACAGAGTTCAAGGAGTGTTCAGACAACGTTCTCAGACATAAAGTTTGGGTTCTGGGTAGTCCTTTGTGAAGCCAGGAGTTGGACTGGATAGGTGATCCTTGTATGTCCCTTCCAACTCAGAATATTCTATGATTCCATAATTCTATCAAGTTATTTCTGTTTCATTGTTTTCTTGGTGGTTTTGTTGTTGTTTGGTTGCTTTTGTTACATTCAGTGAACTGGAAAAACCACAACCCATCCACCTGTATTTGCTTGTGATTTTCTTAACGTACCTCAGCTGCTTCCTGTAACACATTATCCCTCCTTACATGCCCTTTTCACAGGAGTCACGGTTGTGATTAAAACTCATGTCCTTAAGTAGCTTTAAAGTGTACAAAATTTTAAGTGCTAACCATGAAAAATAGCCATATGGCACAATGCAGAGATGTGCAGAGAGCCAGGAAAGCAGGTGAGCTGCTGAATGTTTTTCATGAAACCAATTCAGGGTTCAGTGGAGAAAAAAAATTAAGAATGAAAAAGCTGAGGACAATTTTCGAACACATGCAGACTTGTAAACTAGATACAAACTTTCAAAAAGCATAATCAATACATACATGCCTATGTCACTGTTCTGCAGCTTCTGAACTGCACCAGTAATGAAAGCTTTGCCTCCACACATTGATAGTGATATGTAAGTAGTAGCTGCTAGAATTTTCCACAATTGCCAGGAAGTGTACACTAGATAATATCAACCATGTCTTACTGTGCTGACATTGGCAGTGCTTGCTCCTTCAGTGTCATGTAACACTAGCCACCACTCCAATCTGCATCATTTTTATTTTTTTTTTTCCTAGAGGAACATAACCTCCCATGTTTTGTGATTCCAGACAAAAACTCGGAAAAATAATTTTGAAGCAGGTGTGTTTATAAGACACTCTCACAAGAGTTTTGTATAGAACTTTGTACTCCAATTTCATCCCCTGGTTTTAGCCCACTAGAAGTAAGGCATGCCAGTGTCCTTGGGCTGAACTCCTGAATCAATGAGAGTTTTGTCACGCTGGGAATGGAAACTTCCAAGGAGCTGGTTAAAATGCTACTAGCTTTACTACATTGCACTCTTTTCTCTGAGTCACCTCCTGAATATTTCACCAGAGCCCAGTGTAACCAGAATTTCCAGCTTGGCTAGAACAGTCCTGAAGTATCCCAGTATCCAGCAGATATTTCACTGCTGTTTTCCCCAGCTTTACGTGGAAGAAAGAGGATATTCCTGCTGTCACCTCAAGCCACATCTGGAAAGTACCTTTTGCAGTATTTCAGCAGGAAGCAGAGGCTCCGGCACAAGGTTGTGAGGTGATACAAATCATGAAATCTGTTATGAAATGATGAAGTGAGCACATTCTGTGTTGCATGAAATGTTGCTTGGAACAATGAGTTCACCAAGCTTCTATTTGATCAGGTAACCTACACAGATGACTTAACACTGTTCTCTTCATTCTGTTTTCTACAATTGTATATATACACACTAGAAAAATATTTAGGAACTTTTCAGAAACAGCAATTGTTAAAGGTAATCCAGCTTAAGCAAGGAAGTTCCTTTCTAGCTAACTGAAATAGTGCCTTTCAAATTGTGGGCAGGTGTGAGCTACCAAACTTGTTTTCTGGCAATGCTAGCAGACGATCGCCACTAAAATTCAGTTACACTTTTTTTTTTTTTTTTTTTGTAGAAAACCTCTTCTAACTAATAAATTGCAGTACAGGTAACTAAATACTACTCATGCAAGATTGCCCCTTCAAAAATATGAACTACATGCAATAAACAGCAAAATAAATATGTATAGTGTCAGGATTGCCTTAAATTTTAGTTGGATGACAGCAATCCAACACAGTGAGAGAAAAATGACTAGCAGTGTCAGAATGGATGTGGCAAATAGAAGTCATCAGTTAGACTTCTGCGAAAACACCGATCGTGTAGTTCTTAAATACTTCGTGGACTTGCTATTTTGCGAAGGTTTTATTTTTATTTATTTTTTTTTATTTTTGTTACTGAGAGAAGATTGCAAAAGTTATGCTCAAACCTACATGCGTGGAAAAAGAAGAGATTGCGTGCCATCTCGTGGACATCACAAGAACAACAAAACTATTCTGAAAAGAAGTAGATATTAAAGAAAAAAAGGAAAAAAGGGGGGGGGGGGGGGGCGGAAAAAACAACGTATGAATATGTCTCCTTAAATATGAATTATATCCTAATGCATAAGAGGAAAACACTTATTGTAACGTTGTTCTGCACGTGCTTAGGGACAGCAGAGCGGAGCAGATGGGGCAGCAACACTTTTCTTCCATTTTTCTTCCTACGTACACAGCCACCCCTCGATATTGTGCAGCTGCGATTACACCATACGGGTCTGTAAGGCAGACAATACGGATTTGTAAGGCAGACAAGGCTCCTGATGCTGAAGTAACCAACGCCTCACACCGCGACAAACCGGAGACCAACACCGGCCACAGGCGGCAGCGCTCCGACGAGAGGGGCAGCGCCGGGCTGTGGGCGAGCCCATCCTTGGGGGGAGGTCTTATCCTGAGCACATCGAGCACCCTCGGGCTCCAAAGCCGGGGCACTCCGCCTGCTCTCCCCTCCGCATGGTAGTGCCCAGCACGGGGAGGAGGCGAGAGCTAGGGCCCGCGGGCTGGGAGGTGGCAGCTGCTGGCGATGCGGGGCTGCTGCGCGTCCGCCATGAGGCACCTGCCGTACTTCTGCCGTGGGGAGGTGGTGAAGGGCTTCGGCAGGGGCTCCAGAGAGCTGGGCGTGCCCACCGGTGAGCGGGATGGGGCCGGGCAGCGAGCGGCACGGCTGGTGTGAGAAGGGAAACGTAAAGGCAGCGATGCAGGGGTTGGAAAGCAGAGAAAAAGGATGTGTGCTGAAGAGAACCGCCGCTCCCTTCTTAACCTGATTACAAGTAGAGATGTAGATCAGTGCATAAATTAGAGGCAGTGAAGCCAGGGGTTGTGCGGTGCCCATCGCTGTAGACAACAGAACCTCTAAGCAGGAGTCCTGAGGTATCAGGCTTGCAACAGTAGTTAACAGAAACGTGGTATTTTTCTTTTATTCACGTCCATACGACTTAATGGAATCCTGGAGAGTGATATTCTGGAGTGAGGGAGGTTGGTGACTGCTTGTGAACATTAACAGAAATTCACTAACTGAAAATTCTGTAAAACTGGCCTGAAACCCTGCATGAAGAGCTCTGTGCAAAGTTCGTCAGGGCGGTGGTTTTGGGAAAGAGTTGGGTTCATTCCCTTCACTCAGACGGGGCTGTATTTCAGATTCCTTGTTTTCAAAGGAAATCCTATAAATTCCCGGTTGTTAGTAACCTGAAAGGCAGTATGAAAACTCTGACGGTTGACTGAAACCATAACTTAATTTGTTTTCACCTGTTTTATGTGCTGCAAAAAGTGTTACTTCAGTGAATAATTCTGATGCCATTTTGCTGTGCAGAAGAGATTTGATTTTTTTTTAATCATATTAAAGCAGTGAAACTTATAATAGTGAAGTGCATTAATTAGTCACTTTTTATGAAGTTGTTTTCTTGGTTATACTTTGCCAATGGTGTGTTGTATCACTGTCATCGTTATACGTGCACAAACAGTGTGTAGGCAGAGCTTGCCTTCTGAGTGTTTGGGAATTCTGTCATGTTCTTGACTTACACAAATGTACACTTTTTAACATTTTGCAGCTAACTTTTCTGAGCAAGTAGTTGAAAGATTTCCATCCGATATCCCTACTGGTATATACTATGGATGGGCCTGTGTTGGAAATGGAGACGTGCATAAAATGGTTTTGAGCATAGGATGGAATCCTTTCTATAAGAATATTAAGAAATCAGTGGTAAGAACTTTGCTTTGTGTGGTTCTTTGACTATAGTAAATGAGAAGGACATTGGTTTTGAAAAAGATAAGCAGAATTTGGTCCATAAGTGATATTTAGAAATTCTGTTTGCTGTTAGAAATGTGTTCAGTGTATGTCTCCTATGTCTGTAATTTGAAACAGTAACTAGACAGCGTGCAGCTTTATAATAACTGAAGTTTAATCTGTATTTTTTCTCCCACCACTACTTAGATTCTTCTGGAGCAGATTTGTGTTTCCAAAGTGGTCATTGTTTATTGTTCTGATAGCTGGATAAACATAACTATTAAATTTATAACCTGTATTAAGCTTATAAGAGCCCTAGAATGAGGCAGAACATATTAATCTTCTGCCCTCTGCTATCCGTATGGATATAAAATAAGAAATTATGGAGCAGCTTAATTACTAGTGGTATTGCATTAGTTTTTCTTTTAAATTCTAGAATCCATACGTGTGGCATTCTGGCTTAATATGCAGAATCAAGATTCAAAAGTAAATAGTAACAAGATGGAGTTTAAATCCCAAACTGTGGCATCTTTATTTTCATAGTGTCAGCTCCTTGTGCTTTTCCTGAGTCTTGCAGAACTTGGTTTTAATAGGTAATACCTTGAAGCAATTTTGCTTCATTGTTAATCTCTTCTTTGAAGACAACTGCCTTCACTTCTTTTACAGTCGTAATATTTTGGTCCTAGGTGAACTAGCTGTGAAAGAAGTGTTTTTCCTGATTTTAACAGTCAGAATGTTCTTAAGTGAACAGCTTCTCTTAAACGCTATACAAAGTGCAACTCCCAACGTTATTGAAGTCTCTATCTGCTCAGTCTTGTGTTGTATGTGTCAGACTAAATGTCTCAGTTTTTCTGATAATGCGTAGGAGAGAATTTGAATTAAGTGTATTAGTTGAACATCTTTGCAAGAAAAGAAATAAACTCAAAATTCACCATGGTGACTGACAACTGATTTCTCTTTTTTTTAGGAAACACACATTATCAACACATTCAAAGAAGACTTCTATGGAGAAATTCTTAGTATAGTCATTATTGGATATATTCGATCAGAAAAAAACTTTAATTCTTTAGGTCAGTATTGCAGGTTTCTGTTAAACTAATCTTTTGTTTGTCATACTCTTGCATACTGAAACTACTGTGTCATCACTTTCTGTCTTCGTGATTAGCTATCATATCTCTGAACCTTTGACATTTCAGTAAAATGTTTTTATAAGCTGAATTACTAATAAATCCGTTAGCTGAATTAAAAAAGGAAAAAAAAAACAGACTTTAAAGTTAATCAGTACTTACTTCAGTCTAAAAATTGTGTTTTCGGTGATTCTAGTCTGAGTGTCATAAAAACATTGGTCTAATGTGATTATTACTTTTTAAAAATGTAGAATTGTTAGAACTGAAGTTGTTCAAGAGATTGTCGTCTTTTTTGCTAAAATGCCTTGAAGCAAGGGAAGGGTGATGCTCTGAGCACTGACAAAAGCAATTCTGACATTAAAACCAAAGCATTTTACTAACAAACATAATGTTACCTTCCCAACTTTGTAATAATAATCATATACTGAACCTGTGACTGTGATTGTTTTCTGGAACTCTGTGATGTGGTGGTGTGCCTTGCTGTTTTCTGTATTCAGAATTCAGATCAATTTTTAAATATTGCTGTTCTGCTTTTTGTTTTTTCAGAGACACTCATTTCAGCAATTCGGGAGGACATTGAAGAGGCAAAAAGACAACTAGATTTACCAGAGCACCTTAAACTCAAAGACAGCTTCTTTCATCTGTCAGAAGGGAAAATAGTAAACCACTGAGACAAAACCACTTCCTTTTTTCCTTGCTACTGACCTGCTCTTGACCTACCAATGCATCATAAATAATTTGATCCAACATAGACTTGTGTAGTGGGTTTGTCTGGAACCCAGTTAATTTTCTTCACAGCAGCTCATATGGTGCTGCATTTTAGATTTGTGACCTAACATCCTAATGTTTTATCTGTTCCTGAACAGTGTTTGCACAGTGTCAAGGCCTTTTCTATTTCTTACTCTGGCCCGAGTGCATCCACTGGGGCTGTGCAAGAGGTCAGGAGGGGACACAACCATGCAAGTGAATTGGACTAACTAAAGCAATGTTCTGTGCCATATAGCGTCATGCTCTGCAATAAAACTGAAAGACGGTGTGGTTCGGGTAGTTTAGCTGTCTGTGCTTGAGTAATAGCTGAGCATTGGTCTAGATGCTGAGTAATAAACATTTTTCTCTTATTCCACTTCTTTGCTTGTTAAGTTGTCATAACCCATAACTTTTTCTGCTTTCCCTCTTCCTTTCCTCTTCCCTTTCCCAGTGGGAGTGAGTGGAACTGAGTGAGTGGTGCTTAGCTAACCTCTTGTGTTAACCCACAAATGCCTGTTCATGTAATTGTGATTGGAACTGAGCACTGAAGCTGCTCAATAAGATTTAAATTTCCTTGTGTTGGCTGATTACTAAACAAGTCGTGCAAAAGAATGAGTAAGCTATTTTAGATCCTTATAGGTAAATTACAAAACCATTTCATAACAATTATTTAGAGATTTTAACACATGTGGAACATGACCAAAGTTAATTCTCTCACCTCTGCTTCCCCTGAATTGTGGACAGTTAAAACATCAATGAAGATTTTCTGCTTTTCACAGGCAGAATTTCATTCTAAACTGATTTCCCACTTTTGTGTCCTCACATCTGGCTTACATCTAGCAGCTTAGAATAAATGAATCAAAAATTGACCCGTCATGCACAAAGGCAAAGATTGGATAGCAGTAAGAAGAATAATTCACTGTAGTTCTGAAATTTGATTGCAATTATTTATTAGCTTTAACTGAAATCAGGGAAGTCTCTGTTACTGTCTGTGTTACTGCAATATGAATGCTTCTGTCTGGTTGACTGTACATACAACAATGTGTATGTAATACAGCTTCCTTCTGAGGAAATGTGTTTCTAATGTCAAAGTTTTAGACTCAAAGGATAAAGAACCAGTCTTCATAGTATTTCTAAGGCAGAGAAGGTAACCAAAACAACTTTGCAGTTCATTTGTTGCTGGCAGCTGCTTTGGATAAGGAAAGCCTTTGGATTAATCTTTATAGTGATGGTGAAATGACTCAGTAAAAAGTTGAATTTTGAATGTGAAGCAGGAATGTACCTTCAAGCCTCTCCACAAAGTACAAGCATAATCCAAACTTTTCATTGTAGATCAGTGAAAGTCTTTGGAAATTTTTAGAATACTGTACATTTAGAAAGTACTAAGGTTCTTACATAAAAATTACTGTGGACTTTTCTACTCTGAAATGTTTGCATAGGTAAGTGAGGGATGTGCTGTCAAAATTCATTGTAACTTGGAAAAGATCTGTTAAAATATAAATACAAGTGGTAGCACACATTATATACTTGGAAGCCTGTGCTTCTAAATCTACTCCCCTTCCTCTGTGACACAGATTTCTGAATTTTCTCCTGATCTACTCCTACTTTAATCTCTTATTTCACTCTAGCAGTTTAGAGAGCTTGAACAAAGAAGCTGTATGAGAGTTTTCTGTGTCAGGCTCTATCAGCATACCAGCAGTTTAGTTCAACTTCTTTTATTTTCATTTGAGGCCATTACCATGGGATATTTTTGGGAAAGATGTTGCACAAGTCAAGGAATCTACTGTTGTGTTAGGACTTTAGCAGAACTCATTGAAAGGAGTTGCTCATCAGTGCTCCTGATGGCAAGAAAGAGGAGATGCAATTCTTGAGGGAGGAAAGAGTGATTTCTAAATAAGAACTTACTGTACTAAACCACGTTTTGGCCTGTATTTACAAATTTAACTCTCCAAAGATTCTGACAATTTTGTCCTATCTGTTATCTGGATATTTTCAGCAAACTTCAATTTTCTTAGTAGGAAAACATTGTAAAAATTTTTTGCTGGACAGAGCAAAAAAACCAAAAAAACTGTTTAGTAGATTTTGCTGCACTGCATGTTGGAAATGTATGAGAAGTATCTTGGAAGTAGTAACTCTTTTTTTTTTTCCTCTTTAAGACCAAGAGATGATGGGGGATATTTTCACCTTTTTTTTTTTTCCAATGGGATACATTCTTGACTTGTAATAATGCAATGTAATAATAATGTAATAATGTAATAATCTTTTTTTATATTTTGTATTTCTGAAGGAACTATAGAAGCCACGCTAGTCAATAAAGTATGTTGTAAATAAAGTGTTTGAAAAATAAATCTTTATTCGTTGTGGTATTATATCTAAACTCATAGCTGTCTTTAACATATACACATATTTTTTTCCATGGATTTCCTGGTTCAGTTGTGAAAACCATGGTGCCTTAAGCTGATTGTCTTAGCAGTGCTGTTCTTTAACTGCTAGTGAATATTGCTGTACAAAAATCTGATCACCATTTGTTTTCAGAACAGTTGTGCTTGATGACAGAAAGCAGTAGCAAAAGGAAAGTTTGAGAATCTTATATTGGTTGCAGTTTTCACTTAAAGTGTGAAGAACAGTAGCTGTAAAACAAACTGTTCTTTGTGTTTGTCTTCATGTTAGAGGAAATGAAATTGCATTCATTTGATTGAATGCACCTATTTTGCATTATATAAGATCAAATATTTGATATAATTTTTTTTAAAGTTCAGTATATGATCCCTAGTACTGTGTACATTTTAAGAAGTGCTTTTTTTTTTTTTTTTTTTTTTTTTTTTTTTTTTGTATTTTGTACAAATTACTTTAATTTGTTGTGGTACTGTGCTATTAATAAAAGAATGCAATTTAAAAATTTTGTAATACTACTTGCCAATTTTCTGGTTGATTTTACTGTGAATATAAGCTGCATATTCTTTAGCATTCACTGAAAGGTACTCCAGAACTCTTCCATTGTCCTGCTTCTTTCAGTTTGAGGTGGGAAAATTGTTCATCTTGCATAGAAATGTAGCATGACACCTACGTTTTCAGATGCTGCAGGGCTTTTTTTATGATTAAGGCAATATGAGAATGCCAAGTCAAGCATAAAGCTCACTGAAGTTGTTAGTGTTCAAGCAAAGCAAGTATTTCTGTAGTTTCAAATAGTTTTTAAAAATAAAGCTTGGGTTTTTCTCATGCAGTGCATTTTTTTTGTTTAATTGTCTGTCACCTCCCGAAGTCTATTACTCTTGCAGTGTAAGAATGACAGTATAAGAGTTGTTTCAAGTCCTTGTGGAGCTGTTAATTCAGAAGAGAGCAGGGTCTCTACAACTACGTAAAAGGGGATAGGTGTGGCCTCTTCTACCAGGTAGCTAGTGACAGGATGAGAGATAATGGCCATAAGTTATGTCAGGTGAGGTTCATGTTGAATATTAGAAAAAAAGTTTCCTCAGAAAGAGCGATCAGGCACTAGAACAAATTGCCCAGGGAAGTAGTGGACTCACCATCCCTGGGGGTATTCAAGAAACATGCAGAAAATGCAGGGAAAATGGCTTAGGTGGTTGGACTTGATGATTGTAGTAGCCTTTACTAATCTTAATGATTCTATAATTCTATGTTTTTCAGTTCAGAAAAAAAGGGAATAGGAAATCTTGAATAATTAATTAATCATACAGGCTTCTTACATAGCTAGCTGTATTCTGAATTGACAATTTGAGTTCCTAGAAGCAGATTTGAAATCTTTGGTTAATTGGTATTCTTTTTACTTTGCTAGGTTCCCCATGTTATGATCTCCTCTGTAAATAATTTTTATATACATATATATTTATATAATTTTTACATCCTTATTTTACAGCTGTAAAAGTTAGAATAGTTACTGGGTTGAAATTTTTGATGATTACGTTAATCACAAAACTTCTGCAGGTGAACTTAGCGCTGAAAGATATTATCTACTTTGATGTCCTCAGTGCCAGATTTTGTTAACTTTGGTTAATTCTCTTAGATGGTCATTTCCTGAGCATAATAGATGGAAAGCCTTTTGAATACTTATTCTGCCACAGACTGTTAAACATTCTTGGAAATAATTTATTCAAATTCTGACCTGTGAGAATGACTGCTTTGGTGTATAGCAGTGAGGATTGTTGCCACTATTGCTTTTAAATATATTTTATTTTTAAGGAGGGTTCTGACAATGGCTCAGCCCTGCCATGCCAAGCACAATTAGGCATCATGGTCCTCTGCAAATCTTTGTAAGGGTGACTGCCTGTAAGGTTCTGGAAGGAAAAAATGTTCAGAGGTTGTTTAAACTAGTTAAAATTAAACTGTCTGAAAACTAACACTTCAGTTTATTTATTTGTTTGCTTATTTGTTTGTTTGGCATGTGTGTTCTTTATCTAAGATTTGTGGGAGTTACATCCTCAGAATGCCGTAATCTCCAAAGAGATCTGAGTGTATTCTTTTTCAAAATCTAAAACTACTTTGTTCTTTTAGAAGTCTGACAGAAAGAGCTGCATTCTTTTCTTACATTCTTGTTCACTTGTTTAAACATTCATCTGGGTCAGGGCAAAAGTCCATCTGCTACAGCTGCAAATGAATCAAACCTGTATCTTGAAACACATTAATCTGTCCCTGGTGACATAGGGAAAGCTTTCTCTCACACTTTCATGTTGTTTATATGTTGATCTTCATGTAATCTTTACGTGTCATCCCTGAATTCCCACCAGAAAAGAACATAATACGCTATGGTGGTGTGGATATGCCCAAAGGTTTCCTTTTTGTGTTATACACAATGGACTCTTCACTGTACCTCAGTATTTGTCATGAACAAGCTGTTCTACTGGCATTGTCTCCTGATAGCGTAGGTATAGATGTTAAATCCTCGAGTACATACAATCAGGTTTTTTAGTGCCTCAATACTGTTATTTTAAAGTATCCAATTGTTCTACTGGTTTCTTTTTTTTTCTTTTTCCTGGAACTGATATGAACTAAATTGCATTAGAATTGTTTTGTAATGAATATGGTCTACATAGGACAATGTACTTTTTTCCTAATTTGCTTTTATCTTTCTGCAAGAAGACATAAGATAAACAAAAAGTTGTGTTTGCTAGTATGTTAGCTGGAAGACTAGTATTATCTACAGTTCCAGGGGATTACATGGATAGATCTGTGACCTCCTGCGATTTTTTTAATAGAGTAGAATGTTATAAACATTTCTGTCCTTATCTGAAAAACTTCTGAGGTTTGTGGACAACTGGCTTTTACATAGTATAAGAAACCAAGTTATGAAGAGCTTTTGAGCTGCTTGTCAAACTACCTCTCTGTTCCTCACCAGGCTGTAGGTCTTACTACTTGAAGTTCAGGCTTAAAGTCACATGTACACGTAAGATGTTCAGGGGAAATGAAAAATTATATCGTTAGTACTAGTTTATTTTCTGAAAGATTCTTCTTCCCACCCTCTTCACCCCACCTTGCACTCAGATAAATGCCAGTGGCCTTTGGAAAGTGGTGACCTATTAATGATTATCAGAATTTTTCTATAGGTAAAATTTAAATTCGGACATCTGATTGCAAAAAAATTTTTAATGCAAAAACATATATTTCTCTTGACACACCCATTATTTTTCTTGAGAAAACCAAATGCCTCAATTTCCATTTGAAAGGCTATTATATTAAGTGTGTTAAACTTGTCTTAATTCCTATTTTTAGTTTGAAACTCCTATCTAAGTCCTCAGCCACTACTGCAGTCCTCATACAAGACCAAGAAGCAAATATGTGGTAAGCTGTGAAAGTGGTTGAAAGGTCACAGACGAAGAATTGTGGTCAATGGCTCTGTGTTCGGAGGAGGCTGGTAATGAGTGGTATCTGCCAGAGTTCTGTCTTGGTCCTGGTACTCTTTAATTATCTTCATCAGTGATATAGACAGTGGGATCAAGTGCAGCCTCAGTAAGTTTGCTTATGATACCAAGCTGACTGGTAGAGTTGATATGGCAAAAGAAAGATATGCCATCCAGAGGATCCATTATCATTGATAAACTCAAACAATGGGCCTGTCTGAACGTAATGAGTCTCGCCAAAGCAAAATGCAAGGTTTTGCTCTTGGATTGGGCTGGGGTAATCCCAAATATACATATAGTCTGGGAGAAGAAATCCTTGACAGTAGTCTTGCTGAGAAGGACTTACACTCCTGATAGATGAAAAACCTAACATGGCCCAGTAGTTTGCACATACAGTCTGGAAGGCCAACAGTATCCTGGGTTACATCTGAAGAGGGGTGGTCAGCAGGATAAGGGAAGTGATTGTCCCCATCTACTCTGACCTTGTGAGGCCCCATTTGGACTATTGTGTCCAGGCCTGGGGATCCCAACACAGGAAAGATGTGGGCCTTTTGGAGATGGTCCAGAGGAGGCTAGGAAGATGATTAGAGGGCTGGAGCACCTCTTCTATGAAGAAGGGCTGAGGGAGTTGGGCGTGCTTGTCCTGAAGAAGACTCTGGAAAGACCTCATAATAACCTTCTAATATTTAAAGAGAGATCATAAAGAGGAGGGAAATCAACTTTTTGCATGGGTAGATAGTGATAGGTCAAGGGGGAATGGTGTTAACCTAAAGGAGGGGACATTTAGATTAGATGTAAGGGAAACTTTTCACTGAGAGGGTGATGAGGTGGTGGAACAGGCTGCCCAGAGAGTTTGTGGACGCCCTGTCCCTGAATGTGTTAAAGGCTAGGTTGGAAGGCACTCTGAGCAACTTGATCTAGTGCTTGATCTAGTAGCAGTCAACTTTGCCCATGGCAGAGGGGTTGGAACTTCATGATCCTTGAGGTCTCTTCCAATCCAAGCCATTCTGTTGTTCTGCTAAAATGTAGAATTAGTAGAATTAGGGCTGTTCCTGGCCAGGGTATTGCTCATAGAGGAAGGAACCTTGGGTCTCAAGACACTTGAACTGTAGCTCCTACAATCCACTTTCCTCCACTTCCTTTATAGCAAAATTTCAGGGTGAAGTCATAGAAGACAAAACTTATTCCTATTTGCATATGTTCCTGTTCCCTGGAAAGAGGGAGAGTATATATGATAATCTACACTTTCCTTTGAAATCAAATACCTGGATTACATGAGAGGAAAGTGGTGATAGAACTATGCAGAAGATTCAGTTTTCACTAAATCTTTTTCAAAGAGCTTTACCAGTGATAGAGTAGTCAGAAATAGTTGCATAGAAGAAAGCTGGATAAAATAAAAGTAATCTGAGAATAATGAAGGACTTCAGAAACTCCATGGATGAATAGGAATGGCAAAAAGGCGTAGAGTGAAACCTTAAGGTAGGAAAAAACTGAGGGGCTTTGAAGTGAGGAAAAAAGACTTGAAAAGCAAGAAAGTGAGAGACATTTACTGAAGATCACAGGAATTTAGGCAGGTTAGGAAGAAATAACTAAAGAACTAAAGAAGACGGTCAGATGCAAGAGTTTCTGTAGCAGCCTTGTCTTTCTGAAATATACTGGTTCTGTTTGGAACATCTTTCTTACTGTGGCATGTGGAGAAGGAAGTAAGAGAGAGAATTGGCTTTGTTGGTGTTTGCACACTTTGGTTTACTCAAAAAAAAAAAAAAATTAATTATTCAGACTACATTAAAATACAAGAAACTCTACCTTAAAATGATGGGGGATATTAGGCAGAGATCCCATACACAAGATACTCACTACATCTGTCAGAATGATTTCAGAATGCTCAGATGCAGCTAGGATTAAGCCTTTGAAATGTGATGAGGGATTCCAGGTTTTCAAAGCAAATTCTTACAGATTTTAAATAAGTCATTATCAGTAATGACAAACCATGTTACTAATCCAAACAAGATTCTGAGAGCAAGATGAGGCAATCTTTCATTCAGTATGCCCCTTCAATCTAATTGTTCACTCTACTTTCCCTTCTTTTTTCTCTGAACTACTTCAGAGAAGAACTTGAAATAAAGTGACAGGTAAAATGCATCCTTCAGAGTACTTTCCTGTTGTGAAACTTTTGATAAATACAGATCCTTACTTTGACTTTTTTGAACTCACATAACTTTGCATTCTTTCTCTTGTTGAGGTTGTAATGATTAAAAGATTAAAATTCAAAGTGGAAACAGTGGTCTTCACCTTAGAACTTCTTTGAACATACAGATGGAAAGATCTGGAAGTATTTATAAAATCTTTTTGAAAGAAATACCACTTCAGAATTCAGCTATAAAAATTAGATATTCTCACGCAATTCCTTTGTAGACATTAAATCTGGTTGATTTACTGTTCCAGAGTTGTTTCTAGTTGGAAATCCAAAGGACCTCAAAGAAAGAGAGCAATCTTGATAAATAATGACATTTTCAAAATGATTTTGTGCAAAGAATTTATTCTTTCACAGTAAAGGGCCATAAAGAGCATCCTTTAATAGAATGAATTAAATTATTGTAGTAATACAAAAATCACATTACTGTGTTCCTTTAAATTACATTACTAAATAAATATTAGTTATCCCCTTTGCCATCCTCCAAGAAACTTGAGGCATTTACATCAGAAATGTGAGACTTACTTGAACAAATGGTATTTAAATCACTTGTAGCTTGAGAAGCTAATTAGAAAGAAGGAGTGCTGTTTTGTGGCTGTATTTATAGACAGTATTTGCAGTAAACCAAAAAGTCTGTGTGTGCAATGAAAGATTATTTAACAAGCTCTTGAATAAAGAGTAATCAGAGATTGCTACATAAAAACTTTTCATTATTTTTCATGCAAACCATGAAGATAGTGAAGCAATCCAAAGTAGTCACAATCAGAAGTCTTCAAAATCATGTTACAGGTGCACAGTTTCACTGGGAGCTATGCCACAAGATTATAAGCGGAAATGTGTTGGCTTTGAGGAGCACAGGTGTACCAGATGACATTAACAAAGAATATCTGGCTAGAATCAGAAGCCTTGCCCATGCTATTACAGAAACCTGTGTTACTATAATCACAATGTAGTGAACTACTGGCACATACTCCAGTGACATTTGTCATGTAGACAAATCTTGTTTATATCTGCACTATTTTAAAAGAGTGGCAAAGTTTGCTCTAAGTACATATGTATGGTTTGAATGGGTGTTTGTGTTTATCATAACACATGTGCATCCATATTGGGAAAGGATTTACTGCCCACAAAAATGCACAGGAATGTATTTGTTTAAACAGCCTACATCTGGAGTGCAACTTAAAAGCCTAAGAAGGATTTATGCAAAGCTTCAGGAAAAAAAAAATGCTTGTAGAAACTATTCTGCTCTCAAAATAAGCATTAGTTAAAATCTAAAAATCAGCCTGAAATGGAGTAAATAAACATACTTAACTAAATTGCTGCAATTTAATAGGAAAAAGCAACAGAGCAGAAAATCCGTAAGACAGTAAGGACTTATCTAAATGAATAACTTTCATCATCATATTCAAGCTCATCTTCTTCATCATCCTCCAGAAGTCCATATCTAAATTTACGATAGACTGTGCCGTCCTGACCCATATACACAATGTCGTCTTCTTCATCATCATCTTCAATGTCTCGATCTCTGTATTCAATCACTTGATCTTCCTGATAGCTTGTGCTCTCATGATAATTGCTCACATGGGTAGGGAGGGTTTTGGAGTCATTTGTCAGCCTCTCATACCTACCTTTACTGACAGTGTGTAGCTTCGATTTTGATTTTCTCCAGATGACTACAATGGCTCCAATGACAAGGATAAGTAAAATGCAGGTAATGACAAAGAAAGTGCTTTTGTTTTTGCTTGCTGGTGGTAGTGTGGTCCGTAACACACAATCATCTGACAACAGCAATAAAACAAAAAAGAAAAGATTCAATGGAGTTGTGTGTATATGTGAATTGGTGGGTTTTGTTTTAGAAGACTCGGTATGTTTTAATTGTGATGGTGCAAGTAAACAAGCAAGGTTGTTGAGACAGCTTTGTTTCTTTATTGGACCCAAAGTAATCAGGAAGAAGCTGAAAAGCTAATAGGTAAACAGACATAGTCTTTCTGAGTGTAGGCAAGAAATGGGAATCTCTCCCCCACATACTTATACTTTTCACTATCGGGCAGCTAGAAAGACTTGAAGACAAGTTGTGTACCCTGAGCCTGTTTTTCATAACTGTATCAGTTTGCTTCAATAAAAATATTTTTCCACCCTACTGATCATCAGTTGTGTAAAACACTATTGCTGTTTGAAGTCAACAATGTGATTTTGACTTAAGGAACTTAAAATGATGTGTTTCGAATTGCTGTTCATTGGAGAAAGCACTTCCCAATTAAATGTTTTATGAAATGCTTGGCCATTTTGCACGGTAGATGGGAGGGAGAGAAGGTGGCAATTCCTGCAGGAGTTGCAATTGCTATTATTTGTGTAAATACCTTCCTGTTGTAGAGATGTTGCAGTAGAAATACACCAGCATGTACTTGTTGCTGAGCAGCATGTTTTTGCTGTTTTCCACTTTTGAGCTCTAACTGTCAGCTTAGTCAGCCATAGTGTTCACCAGCAGCATTGCTGCCCTTCAGGATGGTCCTACCTTGTGTTTCACTGCAGTCACAGCACTCAGGGATGCCTGCTGGATCAGTGTCACTGCAGCACGGTAGGCAGCGGCCTTCCTCCAGGTAGAGCTGCATGCCAACTGGGCAGATGGTGCAGTTGAGAGGTCCAGGTCCCTTGCACTCCACGCATGAGCTGTCACATTTCTCACACTTTGTCTCATCCTCCTACAGACACAGAACACAAACAATGCACCTTTCTTTTCATCTTCCTTGGCCCTAACCTGATAGCTCTGCCCTACCATTCACTGAGAGCGTGGTGCGGCAGTTTGCTTGGGCATTTCACACAGGGAAGCCAAGCAGGGCACACTGTTCATCCCATTTGGGGCCATAAGGGAGACAGCTCTGTTAATGACAACATGGTGATTGCCCAGATTGGTAGACAGGCTGAGGCAGAAATGCAGATGTAGGGTCCACTGCTCCTCTGGGCTGAGGCGCGCACCCAGACAGACTTCACAGGGATTCAGAGAGCTGTCCAGACCTTTGGCCATAGGAGCTCAAGAATCTGGAAGTTCCTTCAAGGCCTGGGGGAGGAGGAGGGGTGTAGTGGATGCTGCAGGAAGAAATCACCAGGCTGAGAGGCACCTGGAAAGCAGGGAGAGGTGGTGTGGGAGGGAGTCTGAACTGATGCATGCTGACCAGGAGTCCCTCTCTAAGTCACTGCCCAGAGAAGCAGCTAGAAGGGCTTCCCTCCTGAAGGCTAAAGAGCATGACAGCGCCCAACACAAATGGAGATGGACCCTCATCTCTGCTCTGAGCAGGAGCCTTTTCCTTACCCCTATGGTTCCTCTTTGTAACAGATGCAAGACATGAGCTGGAGGCGAAAGAGCATCTGGATACCAGACAGCCCAGAAAGCAGCAAGCATGTGGAGCAGGGCCAACTGAGGAATCTTATTAAAATTAGTGCCACCTAAAAGGGGCCAAACAGTCTTAGGAACTGTGGACTCCTTGCTAGGGGGCACTGAGGCCTCTATTTACCACTCAGATGACCTCTCCAGAGATTTTTACTGTCTTCTGGGGCAAGTGTCAGAGATATTAAGAAGACTTTACCACAACTAATCAAACAAAAAGACTACTACCCTACCTGCTTGTTGTCATTCATATAGGGTCATTAAAACAGAACATTAAAAGGGATTTTTGTATCCCTTAGAAAGGTATTTAGAGGATCAGGATCACAAACAGTGTTCTTCTCTGAGTTCCCAGCAGGCAGCTGGGACCAAGAAAGAAGGAAGACAATAGGTCAGGTACATTTCTAGCTGAAAAGATGGTGTGAGGATCAAGGTTTTCAATATTATGATCATGGGCATGTCTTTGAGAGGCTGGGCATATGTGTGTCAGATGGAATGCTACAGAGCAGATGGGGAAAAAGTTTTCTGAGGAGCAAGCTGGCTGGATCTCACTGTGATCATGGAAACATGGTGGGACAGCTCACATGACTAGAATGCTCTCATGTTTGGCTATGTCCTCTTTAGGAAAGACAGACTGGCAAGGAAAGGTGGTGAAATTGCTCTCTTATGTGAGAGAGCAGCTGGAATGGACTTTAGGAGAGCCAACTTCGACCTCTTTGAAGACCTACTTGGAGGTATCCCATAGGCCAGATTGTTAGAAGGTAAGGAGGGGTTGGTTGACACTTAAACACCACTTCTTCCAATCTCAAATTCATTGCATTCCTAAGAGTAAGAAATTGATGGCAGGAGGCCTGCATGGATGAGCAAGGAACTCACAGACAAACAGAAAGGAATGAAGCTCCATGAAATATGGCAGAAGGGCCTGTTCACCTGAGAAGAATACAAGAATGTTTTCAGGGCCTTGCATGGGAGTTAAAGGATAATGAGAAAGGTGTGGGGTGGTTTTTTTGATTTTTTTTTCAGTGTTTTTTTGTTTGTTTGTTTGTTTGTTTGTTTGTTTTGTTTTCAACATTAAAAGAAAGATTAGGAAAAATGTGGGTACCTTACTAAATGAGTTGTGTGCCCTGGTAACAGGGGGTGCTGAGAATGCAGAGATTCTGAATGCTTTCTTTGATCAGTCTTTAATGCTAAGGTTCGGTCTCAGGAATACCCTGGAGGCAAGAGAGAGCCTGGAAAAGAGTATTTTCTGTTGGTCAAGGAGGATCCGGTCAGAGAACGTCTAGCTAAAATCGATACAAACAAATACACAAGCTCTGATGGGATGCACCCACATGTGCTGAGGAGGGCTGGCAGAGGTGACTGCTGAATCTCTATCATCTTTGAAAAGTCTCGGCAAATGGAAGCGGTGTGTGAAGACTGGAGGATAGCCTACGTGAGTCACTCCAGTCTTCAGAAAGGGCAAGAACTACAGGCCAGTCGGTCTCACTTCTGTCCCTGGGAAGGTGACGGGATAACTTGTTCTGGACGCCGTCTCCAAGCAGTTAGAAGAGAAGAAGATTATCAGGAGTAGTCAACATGGATTAACCAAGGGGAAATCGTGCTTGACCAATGTGGTATCCTTCTATGATGTAATCACTAGCTGGGTAGATAGCAGGAGAGCAGTGGATGTTGTCTGCCTTGACTTTAGCAAGGCATTTGACAGTGTTTCCCACAACATCCTTGTAATGGAATTGGAAAGTGTGGTATAGATGAGCGGACAGTGGAGTGGACTAAGGACAGGTTGACTAGGAGAGCTCAGAGAGTTGTCATCAGCTGCACAGAGTCCAGCTGGAGGCCTGTAACTAGCGATGTTCTCCAGTGTGAGACTCAAGTGCTGAGTCCAGTCTTGTTCAACATCTTCATCAATGATCTGGATGAATGGATAGTCCTCCCTCAGCAAGTTTGCTTGTACTAGGAGGAGTGACTCACACACTGGAAGTCTCTGCTACCTTTCAATAAGACCTATACAGTCTGGAGAGCTGGGCAGGGAGGAACCTGATAAGATTTAACAAGAGCAAGTGTATTACTGAGGAGGAATAATCACATGCATCAGTACAGGTTAGGGGGTGACCTGCTGGAGAGAAACTCTGTAGAGAGGGACCTGGGTGTTCTGGTGAAAGACAGGTTAACCAAGAGCAAGCAGTATTCCCTTGTGCCCAAGGAGGCCAAAGGTATCCTGGGGTGCATTAAAAAGTGCATGGCCAGCAGGTCAAGGGAGGTAATCTTGTTTTTCTACTCTCCCCTGGGGAGGCCACATTTAGAATACTGTGTCCAGCTCTGTACTCCCCAGTTCAAAAAAGATAGTGATTTCCTGTTCCTGGTAGGAGTCCAGTAGAAAGTCACAAAGGTGATGAAGGACCTGGGACATCTCCTGTGTGAGGAAAGACTGAAGAACCTGGGTCTGTTCAGCCTAGGGAACACTGAGAGAGGATCTGATAAATGTTTATAAATACCTAAAGGAAAGTGGGAGACACACTGATGAGGCCACTCTTCTTAGTGGTGCATAGAAATAGAACAAGGAGTAATAGTGTAAAATTGAACATCGCTCAAGGAAGTTCCATACTAACATGTGGAAGAACTTTACATCGAGGTTGACAGTGCACTGGAACAGGTTGCCCAGAGATGTTATGGAGTCTCATCCTATGGAGATATCTAGGACATGCCTGGGTTTCTACACATGTGAACAATTGTACCTGCTTTAGTGGGGGAGTTGGACTCAACAATTTCAACCCCTGAAATTCTGTGATTGTGTGATACTGTGATCTTATTCCATTAAATATACCTTCAGCTTCTTTTTTCACTAGATTTCTGCTAGGAAAACTGCCTATCAGGAATGTGATCTGACTTGTCATAAACAAAGCAGCAGAAATCCCTGTGGAAATCCCAGTTAAACCAGAATAAAATGGGTACTCTTTACTAACATAATTGATTTTGTTCATATGACTTTGGTGTAGCCTTTGGTAGAGTAATGTCTTTATATTTACCCTCAGAAAAGTTTTCTATTGCAGAAAGACCCAGAATTTTTTTTTTTTTGTTAGAAGAAGAAAAAAGTTGGCATTTTTTATGACTTAAAATCTCAAAGAAGAACATTGTGTGTTTGTGTTGTATTCAGAAGTTAAAGTTCAGCACACTAATCACAGAACCAAATGCCTATGAGTATTACCTCTTGTCCTGGTGCCTCCTGGACTTTGTAGTAACCTACAAAGCAGTCTGAGTTGCATATCCCATTTGACAAACTGTAGCTCCATACACAAGATGTGCAGCTGAGTCCTTCCTTCCCTAAAGAGGCAAATAAAACAACACCATTATTAAAACAGTAAAAAACTTCATCTAACTTCAATTTGAACATATACCAATGAAAAGGGATACTTGTCAATTTCAAGAATCTGAAGTGGGGAGAAAATTTCAGTTTTAAATACTGTTATGTTGCAATTAGACATCTGTGCTATTCAATATATCCACCATTCAAAACAATTTTTCCACACTGCAGTATGCGGTAGTCTGAGCCGTGGAGCAGAAGTGTTGTTAGCTGTTGATTTTCACTCTTTCCTTTACAGACCCAAAAGATCTGAAGTTAGATTTAAATCTCTTGGCTTTCACAGAGTAATACATAGCAGATTGGCTCAAAGATGGAGATACTATTCAGTGTTTGTGCAAGAAGCAAAGTGTAGCTGTGTAATCATCAGTGCCCTTTTATTTTGAAGTGGATGAGCATCTTTGTGTGAGGCCTGGTTGACTGAAAACATAATTATCATTGTCAGTTTATTTCTCTTCTCTACACTCCACTGTATGGCTGCTCTGTGCTCACTGCCTGCAGGCAGCCCTATGGGGAGCCTGCTGGGAATTCATATCCTTGCTTTGATCTTGGTTGAATGGTACGTTAAAGGCAAGGTGGCAACATGAAGCAGACGGAAGAGCGAGTAACACTGGGATGTAGGAGAAGCTAGCAGCCGCTGGGGAGGTCTTGGCTGCCTGCTGTGGACAGAGATTGATGGCTGGTAGGGTTATGCACAGTGTGCCTTTTTGTTGTGTGTTTACAGATCTTGGGGTGGGGGGAGGAAAAGAAAGGAGACAGCGATAATCCTGGCAGGTGTTTTGATAATCCTTTTCATGTTGCCAAAGCAGAGTGTATGCTTTTACCTTCACAAGTTCGGCAGGAAGGGTGGCATCTCTCACAGACATTTTCATCCTTGTTTTCATAGTAATATTCAGGACAAGAGCTAACACATTTGTTCTTGGAGTGCAGCAGGTAGAAGTGTGTATCGCAGAAAAGGCAGTCTGTTGGTTGAGGCCCCATGCACTCCTTACAGCCCTTGTGGCAGCGTTTGCATGACCCGGTGGAGTTTTGTGCAAAATAGCTGAAACAGATTTGATAGTTGTGGCTTTGCAAAATGTCTAACAATGGCAGAAAAAACAGAACATCCTTCATCATGAGCTCTTACTCTGTTTACATGAATATGTAAAAGTGATATGGATGTGATCGCAGTACATATTTGCAGTCCCAGTGAAAACAGAATGAATTTCCTAGGCTGAACTGAATTTGAATGCCAGCATGACTGTATTACTGCAAAATCAACTGGACCCGAGCCATAAATCATAAGTCCAATTTCCAGATTTAAATTTTTGTGACATAGTCACAAGAGCTAATTAAATTCACATTTAGAAATTAAATGTACTCATATTCATGAAGTTGCTGCCCCAGAGTTTGACCAGTCTGGTAAAAGATGTTTTAGTGGTTGGTTTTTTTATGATCAATTATAAACACTTGCTTAATGCAGAACAGAAGTAATCTCATTTAACATCAAGTTAGGCAGAGCCAGCCTCCTGTGCTCAAGCTGGTAGCTTACTATACTAATTCTACTCCACTCTTTTCTGTATAAACATAACTGAGGAACATCCTCAGAGTGTGAAAATGACCACATCATGTCAGGTGGTTCCAGTTTGGAAGTTTTATACTGTGAGGGGAGGTTTTTCACTGTCTCTGTACTGGAACAGCATACATTTTTCCTGGAAACGAAAATCAAGTCCATATGACTCTAAAATAAATAGGAGAGAAACAACCTTATTTTTCAAAGTGATATCTGTGCTGTAGCTTTTAGCTAAAGACATCGGAGCTTACCCCGTTGGACACTGGTTTACACATCCTTTTCCTTGTCTGTACAAGCCTGGTTTACAGGAAAGGCACTGTGAACTGTGTTTTCCACTGCAGGTGGCACAGGTGACGTGGCATGGGGAACACCGTCCTTCATCACTGTCAGCATAGTACCCAGCTGGGCATGTTTCAACACAGGTTGTATCTGTACAGACAGCAATGAAGAATAGCAGGTCATACTCAGTATTTGCTGCTATAAAATAATTTATAAAGTACTCCTAGAGTAGACTCTAACAGGAGATGCTGCTAATGCTTGTAGCAGAGCAAGAAAAAGGAACGTAACATCTAAGCCTTTGTCCTCATTTCTGTGCTTCGTGTACATCAGCAGGCTCTTCAGAACAGATTTTTATCTTTAGGAAATATAAATGCATAGCACATAATAATGAACAGCTGTGATTTCATTTAAAATACATGAAAGAAGAAATAATAATAAAGAAGCTGTCTATAGGCATAAATATTTCTCATAGTTATCATAGAATCATAGAATCATAGGGGGTGGAAGGGACCTCAAGAGATCATCAAGTCCAACTTGGGATCCCAGAACTGGACACAGCAGTCCAGGTGAGGCCTCACCAGGGCAGAGTAGAGGGGGAGGATCACCTCCCTTGACCTGCTGGCCATGCTCTTTTTAATGCATCCCAGAATGCCATTGGCCCTCTTGGCCACGAGAGCACACTGCTGACTCGTGGTCAACCTGTTGTCCACCAGGACACCCAGGTCCCTCTCTACAGTGCTCCTCTCCAGCAGGTCACCCCCCAGCCTGTACTGGTGCATGCAATTATTCCTCCCTCAGTGCAAGACACTCTTAAAAGTGCCAGTCTCATTGCATTCTGTGTATATGATGAATCTGAAGCTAAATTCAAAATGTAATGACTTCTATTTGCTGATCTTTACCCCTATATCTAGCTGCTGCTTTGTGTTAAAGGAATAAATGTCTCCAATGCTGTCAAATGTACCATGTACATCACACTACTTATCAGGGGGTCATTAGCAGCATAGGAATCTGGAATAAAAAGATAGATTGATTCAAGTAACTGCAAGCATGTCAAGCTAAGAGAGCAGTGATTACTTAACTATTAGCTTAGTACTCATTATCTAGCTTCTCTTTACGGTTCTGATGCTTACAAGTGCGGAAACACAGATACGTCTCTTTTTATTTATTTATTTATTTTTACCAGTGATAATTGTGCAAAACAACTGAATGTGTTGATATAAAACACAGACCTAATACAAAGCACCCACAATTTGAGAATGCAAAATCTGCATCAGATTAGACTCAAACATCTTGGGGTCAGTTTCACTTCAGAGTTTCTTTATATGTTCCTGGCACGAAAGATAATCAGTTTCTCTCCAATTAGTTTTCTAACTTTTTTCTTGAAAAAAAAAATGCAAAGAATTGAAGTTTAAGATTTAGTATTTTATACTCTTCACCATTTTTTTCCTGAGACAATAGTTTTTCACTCCACATCAGAAAAGTAAAGTACTTCTACATCTCAGCCATCCACTTGAGTCTGGCCTTGTGATCCATGAACAATTTTTAACACTTCTACTGAAGTACTTCTCTGCTCATCAGATTCCTGCAGGGATTAAGCTAGTTAACATGAAAACTGTGATCTTTCTGCTAACGCAAAGAAAATATAAGATTGTCTCTATCTTCTTCTTAAGTTCTTTACAGGAAGCAACAGTGACAGTAAATAAAATGTGAATTAAAAAAAACCCAAACATTTTGTTTAGCTGTGGTATTTGATGCTGCTTAGAAGTCTTCCTTTGGCCCAAGTGAATGACTGACCCAGAGGGATGATTTTGCCCTGTCTTTCAAAGTGTTTCCAGGTAGCTCTGCGGAAAGTAGTTATCACTGAACAAGTCATCTATTTCTCAGGTCAACATTGCAATATCTAGAAAGTCTAAAGCAGTCCTAAATGTTTTATGAACATCACATAAGCTTGTTTATTTCATGATATCACTGTGGAATAAAGCCCATAAGCACGAGTAAGACACTTACTGAAAAGGTAGCGGTTATTCGCACAGCTTACACAGTGGTGTTCAGTTGGTCCTGAGCAGTGAAAACATTTCTTATGACAAGTTTTGCAAGTCTCAGTTTTCTCATCATAGTACTCGGTGCGAGAGCAGTGTCCAGATAGCACACAGTGCCCGTTACGATTCAGGATCAGGCCATCTCTGCATGTAAGGCAGGCATCGGAAGCAGAACAAGTCTTGCATGTCCTATTGCATGCTGAAACGGAGAAACAGTAGGAATGTCACCATGTCTTGCTACATTTCAGTTATTCATTATTATTTCAGTTTTGTAAGGAGCAGCCTCCCCCTCAGAGTGAGAGGCTGAGGGAAATAGAGAAAAATCTCTGCTTCTGCATAGTCAAACCATTCATCACTTTATGTAACTGGTTCGTTAGGTTTCCTTTTGCACTACTTGAGTAGTGATTTTCAGTGTGGTAGTTTATTACAATAAACACATTCTAGTGTGTTTTGCAGCCTTTCTCTCTGGGCTTTCTCTAATTTCTGTAAACTGAGCTTGATACTTCTTCAGCCTTTGTTATCCCCTCCATTTTCAAGACATCGATAGCCATAGTCAGCAAGGGAAGGTCCTATTGGTATGGTCTTTAGCTAGTCTACTATGGTCTTTAGCTAGTCTACTTCTATCTTCTTCCATTTTGGAGAAAACAGCAACTACCAACCTTGACAATCTTCAGTCTCTTCTTCATAGTAAGTCTCTTCAGGGCACTCTTCGAAACACATGCCATCATAGAGGACGAAGTAGCTGATGGCACACTCAGTACAGTCATCTGAGTCCGGTCCATTGCAGTCTTTGCAGTCTCCATGGCAAGGAAAGCAGTGCTTGTCTTCAGCATAGAATTGGGAAGGGCAGTCCTCTACACACTTTCCTTCATGCAGGACAAACCCATCCACGCACTCTACATAAGACAACAAACAGAGTGAGTAAAAGTGCTAATGCTGATTTTGGTATGTGAGGAAGCAGTGTATGTTGTAACAGAAGATAAGCAGACAGCTTGGGAAGGTATTATATTACTTCCTCTTCTAACCCTTCCCTTCCAACTCTTCCATCATAGCCTAGCTCTCATGAAGCATTTTCCTGCTATATCTAGGGTCTGGGAAGTCAAAACAGCTGTTCTTTTCTGTTGGTAATAACCAAATCATTCTGCTACTGTCTACTGGTGGACATGGTTGCTCATTAATGAACTTCTGCTTTATTTGCTATTATGTGAATCTGGTTGGAATATTTGGTCAGAATGTTTGGCTAGAGCTAGGGTTAAACTGCTAACTTTGTTATGAGTACTTGGTATAACAGTGTTGTTTATGATTTTCTTTTTCCTCCATGTTTCTGTTTCCAGAGTAGTTTGCTAAATATTAATTATTTTGTAAATACTTTGTTGTGCATTCAGACTCATCAGCACATTGAATTTTTTCCTACTCATGCATTACTAGATAATGTTTCATTACAGAGGTTTCTTTCTTTGCTGTGAGAAGTATTGCGAAGAGACATAAACTTCAATTAAACTGGGAAAGCATTCTGTATTTCACGGTGGTGTGCATATGTATTCAGGTATTTCGACATTAATACACTGAGCCAGAATCAAACCAATATATATCTTCAAAGAACAACAATAACAAGCAAAGCAAGATAAAATCGCTTTACAGATACCTGGTTTAAACCAAATCTCCTCATAAAGCACCAGCTGCTTAGCCTCTGTCTTTGAGGAGTTTTTTCCTTGTTTTGGTTTGGTTTACTCCTTACAGAATTTCTTTTCACATCTGTTATTCTGTCAGTCTGCTCCTAGACAGATCTAGACAGATTTTAGTCAACTCACAAGCAGTTCTTTGTAATACCTTTGCACGTTTCACTGTGAATGCACTCCAGACACATCGCAGGGCAGCGTTTACAGATTCCATCAAAGGCAAAATATTTCTCTGAACAGGTAGGTTTACATTCCCACTGCTCTAGAAGCAAAGGACTTTTGCAGGACTGGCATTTGGTAGCACTTCCCACACATGTCTTACAGGAACCACTGCATTCCTTGCAAGTCCCAGAATCATCAAAGTATCCCCTATTGAGTGAAAATAAACACAAAGCAAACTGTTGGTTAGCATATATTCCAGTCTGTAAGAATTACAAGCATAAGCGAGGCCATTGTCTCTGCCAGTACACTCATTGCATTGGATCTGGTAGGTTTCTCACACATTTAGTTACCTGTCCTCCACTCAGTGTACATCTTGCATGCCTGCAAGCAGAAAATATGCATGGCTAGTACCATGAGGGGAGTTTGGCCTTCCCTTATTTTTATCCCTACACTAAGGGATATTGAAATTCCTTTCCCACCACTTTCTTGTTCTTCTGTTTCCATAAAATAGGAGGGTGTATAATGTCTGGGAAAAGAGACCCCCATAACTGACAACCAGTGGTGATAGCAGAGAAAGAATGAGAAGTGTCATCTGATTGGTCCCAGAGGGGAAAAGGAAGAAGCCCACAAATGTTAAGACTGGGAAGAATAAGGAAGGACTGGATTCAACACACAATAAACCCACAATGTTTGAGCACCTGTATTTGGTGACAGTAAAACAGGAAAGAAAGAACAAGTTTCACCAGCATCTGTTGTGTGAGAGCAGCCCAGACTGAAATGTTTAGTTGTGAAGAAAACAAGAAAGTAAGCTTTCATTTTAGAAGAAGAGGGGGATGCAATCCAGTCTGACTATACCCTCAAAACTATAATGTTATAAGATAGAAGGAAGAGCAGTTCTCTATTTTCAGATGATTGTTAATCCAGATGTATGCAGACACTGATGAAATCTAAGAAAGAAATCGACTTGGAAAGTAGAATGTGTACTTCACTTTAAAAAGGCAGGTAGCGGGAGATGACTTCCTAGAGATTAAATTTACGAAGAAGGTCTGAGGAGGTATGTTAGAAGCAAGGCTAGAGAAAAAAAAATAAGAGCTGTTCCTGTCATCTCTTCTCATCTTCCTTCCTTTTCTTTTCCTAATCTTTAGCTGTAATCCTGCATCTACTTCTGATAGTCCCTTCTCTTTTGTTCCAGTCTTGAGTGCTCTTCTAGTTCAATATTTCAGTGTTCTCTGTGAGAAATTATCAGTGCAGCAAATCAACCCTTTGTCTGTAGCATATGAAACAAACACTAAAAGAAATTCTCCTGGAATCCTCTGTCCCCATGGAGAGCAGAATCATAGAATTGTTTGAGTTGGAAGGGATTTTTAAAGGTCATACAGTCCACCTCCCCTGCAGTGAACAGAGACATCTACAGCTAGATTAGGTTGTTTAGAGCCTTGTCCAGCTTGACCTTGAATGTCTCTGCAGACTTTCAGTTATTCCTGCAGAACTTTAACTTTGAGGCTGAAACCACTGCTGAACTCTAGTAGACTTTGCCAAATAAAAGGAAGCCATTTTTATAGCCTGGAACTTGAAAAAAAAATCGGGGTTAATAGCAACTGAAAGAAGTGATAAAATCTGTAATATTTTATTATCTTATATTGACCCTGTGTGGAATAAAAGTAAGGAATAAGTACTTACTGAAAACAATCAAGAACCAAAAATAGATAATAGAAATAAATACGTTTAGAACTACCAAAATATTACTTTCCTTTTTTGTTTTGTTTTGTTTTGTTTGTTTGTTGACAGGTTTTGAATTCTTTTCCTCCTGGGTTAGGGCAGATACATTGCATTTATTCTGAACTATGCTGGCCAGAGTATGTTTCACTGGCCCTTGTGTACTTACATGACAAAGTTTGCATGAAAGTTCTGATGAAGAATTTGAGCTGATAATAAGAAAAGCAGATCTGCACATTTTTTCTTAAAAGAAAAACTCAATTACTCAAGCGAGAGTTTCATATTACAAAGCACAGATTTTATGCATGTATATACATATATATAACATTGAAGCTATATATATATATATATATAGCTTCAATGAATGCTAACAAAGAAAGCAGAGATAACAGGAGAACTTGAGATAGTGAATTAATTCTACTTGTTAGAGTAAGAATTAAAGGATGTAAGCCAAGGATAGAAAAGCCTCAGAAGTTATTATATTTCCAGATCAGACCTCTGAAACATTCACCTTCTTGGTTCACAGAATCACAGAATCCTTGGAAGAGACCTCTGGAGATCACTGAGTTCAACCCTCTGCCAAATTAGTTTCTCTAGTGTAGTTTGCACAGTAAAGTGTTGAAATGCCCAAGTGGATTTGAAATATACCCAGAGATGGAAACTCCACAGCCTCTCTGGGCAGTTTATTCTAGAGCTCTGTCACGCTCAAAGGAAAGAAGTTCTTCCACTCGCTTGAGGATGGCATCTGGAATAAGTTGTTCACACCCTTACTATGTACTACTCTGAGTAAAGTACAGGTTAGGAGAAAGACTAGACATTTATTGTCAGAACCCATAAACAACATTCCTGAAACACTGTGGTCTTTTTGGAGACAATGGGACCAGTAAAATTAGTCACAGCACTTCCTATCTAGTTTCACTTTTGATTTTTCACTTCTTCTCTAAACCATAGAACATTTTGTTTATTCAGGCCATCTGAAAATGACTTTTACTTTGTGGTATTTTTTAGTACCTAAGGTTGCATTAAGCTTTCTCTTCAAAGGTCTATTAAAGATTAAGGATTTAGATTATAAAGAGGAGGGGCAAAGTGAGGAAGTAAGGAGCAATCATGTAACAGGGGCTACTTACTCAGGACATTCCTGTAAGCATCTGCCATTGTGAAGGAAGAAAGGCTGTCCTTGTTCCGACTGGCACTTCTGGCAGTGCCAGGGATCGGTGCACACCTCACAATTGTCCATGCACATCTTGCACTCCCCACTTTCAACATCAGCAAAAGTTTGTTGTGGACACTGAGGGACACATGTATTGTGGACAAGAAATTTTCCTGGCGAAAGAGAGACCCAGGTGGGAATAAACACCAATTAGAAATATTTCCAAAGGGTTTTTGCCTCTGGTGGCTATAAAAATGCTTTCATCTACATGGAAGTCTGGCTTTCTGATGTCTGAAAACATGAATAAAACACTATTTAAAAAATTTCCCAAAGTAGCTGGGAAATGTAGTAATTCAACCTTCACTGAAATTTAAGGTTAGAAAGAATCATCAGGGTTATTTCGTACATCTCCCTGAATGAAGCCCTCATCAGTAATTCCTACATCATGTCTACAGATTTTGGCTGAAGAGAAAGGAGCAACATTTACTTCACAATGTTTTTACCCTTATTGATAAGGGTATGTGATCAGCTCCTAGCTGATGCCTGACTTCAGCAGCTAACGGTCTTTCTAGTTACCAAGATAGCACTAAAGTATGTAACATACAGTGTATTTTGTCTTCTGCAAATCTTATCCAAAGAAGCTGAAGTCTCTTACCTTCTGGACATGAAGTGCAGAATTCAGCAGATTTGATACAGGTCCTGCACAAAGGATCACATGGTTGCAACTGTTTTTTTTCAGCTGGAATTAAAATGAAACAAAAGGCTCTTTTAGACTGTTTTCCATATTTTTTTGTTCATTTTCCTTATTCTGAGATGACTATTTCCTTTGATTTTTTCTTAAGCTGTTGTTACAATGTGTCTCCTTGGATTTTTGGAATTAGAGCTCCAAAATGGAAAAAATTGATTATTGCGTTCAACTCCACTCTCTTAAATGACTAGTAAATCATGGCCTTTTGATTTTTTGTTATCGGTATTCAACACTGTAACATCATGTAAGGTACTGGAAGTTAAAGAATTAATGCTCCAGTTCCGTGGACTGCTGAACCAGCTACCTGGTTCTCAGAACTACATACCCCAGAGGACTTTGCATTCTCATTTATCCTCTCAGAGTGAAAGATAAAACTGCACACAAGTCCTGAGACTGCCTCTTTTGCTGATCATCTCAGCAGTGGAGGTTCCCTAGCCATCTCGCCTTCAGCTTTAGCATGAGGCCTTCAGTTTCAGACACTTTTTCTCTCACTTTATTTATTAGCTTCAATTCCAATTATATTGTGTTATTTTGTATTCTGATATCTTATTAAGTAAATTAGTTTTTCCTCCTCAGATAGATCATTGCTGCTGTTTTGTTTTTAGGCCCATCTCCCTTCCCTCTACCTTATTCCCCTTCCCCTTTTCCATGGCATCAGTCTGTGGATCCTGCACCCCATTCGTCACAGAACTGGGCTGAACTGGCCCATGAACTGTTGACAGAGTATTAATAAATGAAAACAGAAAAATTATTCTGAGAGTCACTAAAGCACTATTCTAGACTTCTCATTGCAATCAAGGAGAATTTAGCTAAATATTTTTAGTTTACGAGTAGTGCTCCAAATCCATATTCTGATCTCTATTCCTGAAAGATTACAAACAGGAAGAAAAGGATGGTATGTAAATTTGGGGACTTGATGTAGTGAGGTATTTTTGTTGAGCCTTTGCAGTAGCTGTTTGTCGGACCATTACCTTGTATCTAAGGGAGAAATCTCTGAGAAGGAAAGGGAAACGTCTGGAAAGATGATTAGTAAACTAATTCTCCCCAGTGATATTGCCTGCTATTTCCCTCCAAAAGAAAGGCTCTGGATGTGTTTCAAATTGAATTTTTATGCCTGCAGGAAGCTAAGACCTTGGTTATGCTTTGCATAGGCTCAGTGCCAAGGAGATTCAAGGACTGTACTAAATGCAAAGAAAGTCTGTTGCCTCAGTGTGCGAGTCTGCATTTTGAGCCAAGCAGTCATAACAATGGGATAATGAATGTGTGATGAGAAAGTAATAATGAGCGAGTGAACAGAAGACAGTAGCCTTTTAATTTTTTAGAAATCTAAAATAAGGAATAAAGCAGAAGAGGGATGCAGACAGTTTAACACCTCAGCACATCCAGCTTGTCCTGCCAATTAAATGTGTGGGCTTGTATAGGCTAATGGACTGACTGACACTATCTGCTACCACCTAAGTGGTATTCGATACACTTTCTTGTTCTCCTGTTGCAGCAAAATAATTTTGAAAATTGTTATTTTGAATGAAATTCACAAAAGAAAAAGCTCTTGATCAAAGTAGGAAATAGAAAAACTGGCAACATATATACAGTTGTTTCTCACAAGAAGAAATGATATGGATTTTACACAATGAAGAGGCAATTAGGAGAAAAGTGGTATATGTATAGTAACATGGCACAGAAACAGGAGGAGGAATTAATTAAAATAGTAATAATTGTTACTATTTAAAACCATACTGCTGGGTGGGTTGAGCCATAGCTATCTCTGAAAGAGTTTCACATCAATGTGGCTAAGAGGCAGTCCATAACAATATGTCACATTTACAACTGACCGTGCCAGTGGCTCAGAGCACCTTAACAACTCTATTCTACAAAAACTCTCAATACGATATCCTTGGACAGCGCAGGACAAAGCAGGGACACAAAGCTGGACTCTTTAACAGCAGGGCACTCAGTGAGAACATAGCCATTCTTTATCAGATCTACTCATGAATAAATTTGAGCAAGACAGTGAATGACTGTAGTGTTATAAGTCTTGATGATCACTGGCACAATACTGAAGAGCTACGGATATGGTAGGAAATTAGTAAGGCTTTCCTCATTATCATCATTCTGGCTGTAGCATCTCTGCGCTCTCTGAACAAAGGTCTGAGAGAATTTCCAGGGTTCAGTTGGGCACAGGCCAGAGGGTCTGCAGTGCAATGTACGTATAAAAAGAAAGCAGCTCATTATCAGGGCTGGGCTCTTTGTAGTCAGGTTCATGCTGTTGGGATTTAGATTCACTGAGCAGTTAGAGTGAAGAAAGACTTCTTTAAAACTCCTGATTTGGCTCTGTCCCTTGTATTACTTATGCATAAGCTGTATATTTACATATGGATTAACAGTCACGTGATTTAGAAAGTAAAGTGCTAGAGGTGCAAGTTAATTTTAAAATACTGGTTTTAGTTGCATATAAATTTCATCCTTCTTGAGAAGAATGAGCATTTAGATCTGCTTTTCTTAGCCCTTTGAACTGGGAAGGTGTGGTTGTCATGGCATTTCCTGTGAATGTATATCCATTCCCTCAGTTACTGATATATTTTCTATGGCTTTTTCCTCTGCTGAAAGCCTATTTTCTCTATTTCAGGTCTCAGTATGTTGTTTCAGCAGATGAAAGTATGTTTAAATGTCCCTGGGTGATGAGGGCAATCCAAGCCTTTGTCAGATCTCTAGATGCACCTAACCATACCAGCATGCAAATGTGTTCACTTTACTTATCTAAAGAATACTCAAAGAAACCTTCCACTTGGCCATTTCTCATTCTGTAAGATACAAAAATTTACTGTCAGATGATTACTTGCAAGACATTAATCCCTAGCTATATATAGTTTTCCTTACTAAATTATTGAAAAAATCCTTACTGGATGTTCTTCTTGCCATCTGTAACATAAAGAATACTCTGAGAAAGCTAAATATTTGGTCTTAATTTTGCTAAATTGAGCAGCACTCAGGATTTTATTCTCCTATTGTTGTGGATCATAAAATTATAACATAATTGAATCATAGAATAGCTTGGGTGTGAAGAGACCTTGAAGAAAGACCTTCAAGAAGTTCCAGCTCCCTGCTGGGAGGGAGCTGGGTTTCTACCAACCAGCACAGGCTACTGAGGAACCCATCCAACCTGGCCTTGAACATCCCCAGGGTTAAGGCACCCACAGCTTCTCTGGCCAGACTGTGCCACTGTCTCACCACTCTTGTTACCCAAGTGCAGAATCTTTATTGAACCTCATCAGGGGTACATGGGCCTACTTTTCAAGTTTGTCCAGATTCCTTCTGATGGCATCCTTTCTTTCTGTCATATCAGCTACATCTCTGAGCTTGGTGTTGTGCCTGCCACTAACCCACCTGGCCTGTAAATTGTAAGCACTTTCACTTTACACACTTGTCATGTGGCAGTCTCTGAAGCTGAACATTGTTTAATTTATGGAAGGCCATGTAGTTTTTATTTAATATATTTCATTTTGTCTCTAAAATTATAACTGACGGAAGGACCTTCCTGAAGCCTGCCTTCAGTTGCACATACTCAGTTCCTTCATCAGTTATTTGATTCAGGATTTTCCCATTCACTGATCTATAAATGTGCAGTAAAAACTACTTTTCATTTCCCTTTTCAACAGCTTTGCATCTAGCTACCTTACTCAGGCTGAAGTTTTATTTTATTTCTTTGAAAATCCCTACCAGGCAGTTTTAAGTACTGTAATTTAGTACCATTTATGTGTGGGAAGAAGCAGCTCAGAAATATTATTGAAGTGTGCGTTGCCAGGGGAAAAGGACCTTGATCTTGGCAAGAGAGTTGGTGCAGTATAGAAAATAAATAGCAGTAAGATAAAGCTACGTAGACAGGTTAACTACTATTGAAGAATGTTTCAATGAGTTCACTGTTTCAAAATATTTTAATCCTAAGAATTGAGAAATAAGGATTTTTTTTTTTTTGTTTTGGCAAAGTATTAATTCCAGTTAATCTTCCCCTTTGGCACCGTTTACTGCTTTCTGCAGTGTATGCAATATACCACCAGAGGGGAACGTACACAAGCAGTTGTGCTTCTGTTACCTGGCGTGGGACTAGCTTTTCAACTGAGTATAAGCACTCACATGTCGCAGCTGGGGACTGTTAGGAGAAATATGAAATCTTAACATTCAATGATCTACTTAAAAAAATAATAATCTGGAAAGTTAAAATGAGTTTTTCCTCTGGAAACTGGAAATAGGATTTCATTTCCTGAAAAACACCACAGAAGACAAGTTCAGAGAAGTTATTAAATGTAATTTCTTGCATGGAAAATGTTTTCAAAACAGGCAAATATGATGCAAAATATTTTGCTACAGAAACTTGTGCAAATTACTTCAAAGAACAAGCTTTCCCAAGAACAGCTCTGAAAAAACATCAAGAAAATTTGTAGTGCAAACCATATTTCCTTGTCCTTTGGACTAATGATAAATGAAAGCTTCAACTCACAGTTTTTAGCCATTAGAAAGTCTTCAGTTCATCAGTGAAAACTTCACTCAGTGGACTATGACAAGCAAGGTTACTAACACATTGGAATAACTAGTTAAATTACAAATAACAAAGTTGCCTGTCTTCAAGGGAAGAGTTTGTTGGCCATCAGAAAGAACTGCCACCTCAGAGGCTTCAGCCCTCTGCTCTGACCTGTCACATTTCCTTACCCATATGCAAGTCTGAGGCAAGGATAAAGTTCATGGCTCAACACGATCTGCTTTGTTGTTCTTTGTCTTCCTCATGGCCCCGGAAGGCTACCATTGCATACTTGGGAAGTCTACAATATTCCATTAGTTCTTTTCTGTTTTTATCTCTTATGGTTGTGAATGAAACTTCTAAATGTAGAAGCTCTAAGTCTGTGATTTTAAATTGCAAACCAGCCATTCTCTAAAAATGAAATGTAGACTCTGAAAAAAATATTGTATTCTATTATTATCCTGTTCTGCTCTATTTTTTTCTTTAGGCCAAAATATATGACCTTTTCAGACCTACTGAGCTGTTTTTATCCTTATGCTAATATTCTTTCTTGGGTTTCTCAAACTAAATCATCTTATATTTAAAATTACTCAAGCCAGAATTTGACTAAATGTCACATTGATTCTTGTTTCTTTGTCAGAATGAGTAACAACTTTGACATATCCAGATCAATCTCCCCAGTTCCCTTCTGGAAACATAAATTGAATCATGCCATGCCATTACTTGAGTTAGGGCTCACTGCAGTTCTGCAGCTACCTAGTATTCTGCCTACTCAGTTTGTTTGAGGGCTTATCAAATTGAGAGACTGAGGTTTTGTCTTAGTTTGTTGGGGTAATTTCTTCAAATTGGCTCTTATGCCATGTTTTACCTAAGTATTTTATATTTTGAACTGTCTCTCACAGTTTTTCAATTTGACTTCTCAAAAATATTCAGGGTGAAAAATTTAGGTCTTTGGGGAAATAAGTGTGTTCCTCTTCACATGCTCACTGTTTGTTATAGAAAATGAAATTCTTTTTAAAAATAAACATCAACACAAAAAGCCCTCCAAAATCTCAGAGCATATGAGCTGAGAAATGTCCGTATCTTAACAGATATAGCTTTAAATGTAATGGCATTCAAAACAGCTTATGTTCCATCCTTTTATTTGTTTTAAGTCACAACTGCACTATAAGACTCCTTGCTCACATATACTCATGTTCACCACTGTCCATCTTGCTCTCTCTAGCACTCATAATGTACAACAGACTTCATAAGTAACACAAGAAGTAAGTGTTCAGGAAGATAAAAGTTGGTTTATTTTCTCTAGTTTTAGATCCTTTGATTCATGCTTTTCTTAAAATAAAAAGGAGGCCTACCTAAAATAGTTAAATTCTAAGTTGCTATCAAAGTAGCTACTGTTACATATTTCTAATTGTAATACCCTTGGCTTATAGCTTAGAAGACATTGGATTCTATAAAGGAGAGTATTTTTGCAAGGTATTTCATTGCTGGACCATGGCGCAGTTGTTGCAGGGAGGAACATGCATGTGTATTTTGCACTGTGTAGTGGGATGTGATTTGAGTAGAATCCAACTGAGATGCTACCTAGTTTGTCTGGTTTTATGCTATACGTGACACTGGCCTAGCAAAATCGATATGGTCAGGAAATAAAGACAAAAAACAGGTTACATATCTCCTTGAGGTAATTACAATTGCATACACACAATAAAACATAATGGAAACAATATATTTGTGTAATAAAATACTAGACCTATCCCATTTCAAAGACTACGTGAACTGTAAATTTAAAGAAACTTTAGGAGTGCTGAAAAGTAAATTACAGTCTGCAACAACGATTAATTCTCAGCCTGGTTGTCTTTAAAACCAATGGCAGTACTTTACAAATAGCTAGAATATGAAATCAATGTGGGATAGTGAATCATTTTTACTAGTCTCAGCAACTCAAATTTTCATATTTGGATGATGCTTAAAAAGTGCTCCTAACTCTTTCCATGATGTTCCGATTCTGTACTCTAAATGTCGTAACAAATTCTCATTTGGAAAACTACATCCTTTCCTGCTGCTGATTTCCCTTCCATCTTCTGCCCATCTCATTCCACTTTTTTCTACTTTTCTCTGTTCTGAGACCTTTGCATATTTATCTGCGTATCTGCATTAAGGTCAGCAAAACCTAATAATTCTTTTAAAGCCTGAGTTTCGCTCAATCAGAACTCTTTTAGCACACTGCGTTCTTACCAGTTCTTTTTAATTCTGTATTTAGGAATAGGAAAATACACAAGATGGATACAGTTGATCAGTGGCTGTTTGTAGGAGGTTGCTCTCATTACTGGGAGTGGTATGCAACAGAAAGAACCAGCTGCTATTTAGCATCATAATTTATTACAGCATATATAATCTACATGTAAAGAAATATATATTCAGTTTTGTGTTTGATCTCATTATTCATCTTTTTTTTTCCCTTTTGTAATTTTTAGAAATATGTGGTAAACTAAACCATGTAACCAAGGAATGAATGAATTTTCATGATGCTGTATTTACGGTCAATAGGCAAAACAAAGACCTGACCTGCAAAACTTCTTATCTAGTTGAAAAGGTGTGTGTTCATGTGTTCACTTGGTGAATCAAGCTTACACTGGTGTATCTCCTGATTTCCAAAGTCATTTCGTCATCTGGTACATGAGATAAAATGCAGATGTTTTGTGCTACTAACAGAAGCTCAATCTCTCTCTCTTTTTTTTTTTTTTTTCTCTCCCTTCTTGGCTGGCCGTTTCTTTATGAAAGCCAGTGTACCAGACAAAGTCTGCTCCATTATTTCTGACCTTGGTATGGCTTCTTAATGATTCCTGGTATGAACTGGACAGTTTGCCCAGCAAAATATACCCTCAAAGTAAATATCATTTTAGAGAACTGTTTTTTTATTTTTATTTAGTTTTGGGTTTTGGAGTTCGTACTCATAAATATTCATAGACTGACCTGTTATTTATCCTTGCATTAAAAAATAAAAGTGAAAGCCTGAACACTGGTGGAGGGAAAAGAGTATTTCTCATTCACAATGATTTTAATCCTTTTTTAGATGGACCAGTCTCTCAATTTGCAAAGTCATACTCTGTGTGTTGGTTTCACTGTGGCAGGCTGCAATGTGTGCCCTTCAGTTTTTGTTAGTCTAAGAGCCAAATAAAACAGTAGTTTTTGTTTCCAAAATCTCATTTTGTCCCATATGGTAAGTCAACACAGTCACTAAAATCACAGTGAAGCACACTGAATTCATGCAGCTGGATGAGCCAAAAGAAAATGGATTAATTCTTTGTAAATACAGTTCAAAGTCTAATACCTCAACTTTCTGTTGTAACGTTTCTGTAGAAAAAGAGTAAACAGAAGATGAACACGGTAAAAGCTGACGTAAACTGCTGGATTTGGAAATTCTGGCTGTCCTCCTAGTTGCGTTGTCTTCCTGTGTTGTCTGGGGCAGGGTATGTGCTGAGGATGAGCTTGGTGCAATTTCATCCTTGCTCCCATGACAGGGGTGAGGTTGTTTATTACATACTTGTCCCTCCACACCCAGGTCAGTCCCCTACAGTGTGAGGACTAATAATCGTCTGGCCTACATTATTTAATTAGGACAGCTCATCTGTCCACTGAAGCTCAGAGGTAGCTCTGCCATGGTGCTACACTGGAGTAAATGTGATGAGAACACTAAGCATCCAGTGGAAAAAGCACATTTTGATAAATAAGTAGAGAGAACCAAAATCCAAATCACAGCCACAGCTTTGCCCACCCTGGACTGGTGAACAAACACGGAATTACTTTAATATCACCTGAAGAACCCATGCTACATCACAAGATCCCCTTTTAAAGTGAATTTGACAATGGAAGAAAACATATTTTACCAGAAGAAATCACCCTGAAGACAACCAAAGTATCTGTAAAAAAATCCTAAAAAATAAAAACATAAATTATGAGAAATATTTTGGTGATTTTTCCAGGGTAAGCAGGGGAAAACCTTGGAAGTTGCCATGAATAGGCAAATGCGTAGAAAAAAAATATTGCTTAGTTCCCATCATCATCTCCTTTCAGATATGTAATGGAAAAGAAGAGGCCCAAAAGAAATGTTTAAGATCTGGAGATGGCCTGTTACTCCTGGAGCTTTTTCTGTATAATCATGATAGCCAGACTACTCATTGACTGTCAGTCTGGAGAAGAGCAGATAGATTTTCATTTTGCTCATTCTTGTGCTGTATATACTACAGAACTTTGCTGAACATTGCAATGAAAGGCAGTGGCTGCTTCGCCAATATTTTACTGGTTTTCAGAGATCTAATGGCAATTAAAAAAGTCTTTGTGACAGATACTGAAACCATTATTGTTTCTGTATTTGTTTTGTTTCTCTTTATTTTCTCTTTTTAAATTATCCTGGCATTTTGAACCCTACTCTGAGTGTGGATTGTGCTGCATTTTCTGATGAGGAACAGCTCCATTGGTGTGTGGTATTGTTTGAGTTAAATAAAGATGTTTCAGTCTTGCCTTCATTCATTGAATGTGGAGCAGTATTTTCAAATACAAATAACAGCTGGAAATTTAGAATCCGCTGGTATCTTCTTGAATGTATCAGCAAAATAATTGAGTGACAGTATACATTTCTAGGAAAAAAAACAACAATCAACAATTTTATTGCTAATTAGCCAATTAAAATAAATTGTTTGGAGAGACTGATTAATCCTACAGTATCTGAGCACGAAAGTTAATAAACTGATGGTAAGTGTAATTATTCAGAGTGTAACTTCAGTAAGGACAGTGACAATATCGTGAACATCTTTACTTGAAAAGTACTACAATTTGGGAAAATACTCCAGTGGGAACAGGCTCACACTATCACCAAGTTCATTGTCACTTTCTCAGCAGCTACATAACTTTTGCCTCATCCCAGCAAGCCTATTCAAGAGAAGGTGAAGAACCTCTAGTTACCTTTTGCGGTCTCCTACCACCGAGCACAGCAGGAACTGTTTGACTTTAGAGCAGTCATCAATGCTTAAGCCAATACAGCTCAGGGAGAAATGTGTCCTGAGGTACAAAAAATCTCTAAGCTGTATTTTAAATACTGTGAGTAAAGAGAAACAGAAGGAAAGGTGGAGAGAAACAGTTTCCACAGCACAATAGTGCTGATGCATAAAGATATACATCAGCTGCCTGCTCAAAAGAAAAAAAAAAAAAAAAAAAAAAGGCTAATGAGGCATCTCATCTGACAGCAGAAGTAGATAATCAGTTGATTAACAAAACTACAGACACGTTCTTTCCACAGCACAGAGTGCCTCAAATTGGGAAAATACTCATGTAGATGAAACACATTGAAAAGCGTGGAGGAGTCTGACTTTTTGTTTGTATCTCTCCTTCATTGGTCTTTCTGACCTTTTTCTAATGTGAAGAAACTTTCTTCTTTTTCATACAACATTTGTGTTCTTAAATAGGCAGTGACTAGAAATGGTCAATATTTTTTCTGAAAAAATTTTTAATTTATTTCAGTTTTTAATACAAGTTCATACAGATCCAAGGATAGTCATTCTTTGAAGTATTTGAGCAAATAAAGACATAGAAAGCAGAAGAAAAGTTTTGTTTGATAGAAAAATAAATCTATAAGAAACCATAAGTAATCTAGTCTCACACGCTCCTCAGTGAGCACTCCTGTCAGATGTTTTTACACATTATCAAGGACTTCTAGTAATGCAAATTACAAATCCTTCTCTAAGAGTCCACTATAAGTCCATCATTCTGTTTGAAAGTCTCTTTTTTCCCATGTCAAATCTTTTATTTTTTCTGCAGTTTAAGTTAAACTGCACATACAGAAACTTGACCTGTTCAATTCTTTGGAATGGACTGTGTTTCCCTTGTGGCTTTCTCATTTAATCCCAAGCCCATCATTTGTCTCACTCTTTAATTGTTAAGATTTTCTTTTCTGTAGACTTCTGATTATCATCACTGGTTCCTGTCTAAATGACCCACTTCTTTTTACACTGCTCCCTAAATGAATCTGCTATTCCAGCTGACGCCTTACAACTCTTAAAAGAGTGAAAAGATTGTATTAGTGACTCTTCTCTTTGTTTATAGTGATCAGCTAAGCAGACATTGAAACTCTATAGGAAACCTTACTCTGTGCTGGAGGGTGTACGTAGTGTTAAAAAGCACCAGTTGCAAGCCTTGCTGTCTACATTCACTGCAATCACAAGTTTCACTTCAAAAAATATGAATATTCAGAGCAAATGGGGTTTTATTTATGTGAAGGATGATAAATTTACTATCAGCTTGACTCACTTAGTAGCATAACCCATTTAATTTTACTTTACGTAACTTATATAACAGGAATATCAAATACTCTACAGTAGCCATTTCTTTTAATGCCTCCTTAACAAGAAATCTGTGACCATATTGGAAGGCATTTGCAGATGCTTTATGATGGAAAATGATTCAAAATATAATGCTACTAACTCTCTTCAACAGCTTTTGCTTTCAGAAGCATTTTCTCACCAAATATTTTTATTCCTTGGAATACTAAAGAATTGTTTTACCATGATATAGATAGGATAAACAAGAAAGGACTAATAATTTTGTAAAAATTGTTGAAATGGCTGAGGTAGGACAGAAACTCAGAATGTAACTTTACATTATGTGTTCATTCCTTTAGACATCGGTTCATGTGTAATGTGGAGTGTATTTCTTCTTGGAGAGAAGGGGTAAGAATAAATGTTTTAAGTAAACATAGATTAGACTTGAGGAATTTTTTTTTCTCTGAGAGAGTGGTCCGGCACTGGAATGGCCTGCCTAAGGAGGTGGTTGAGGCACCGTCCCTAGCGCTGTTCAAGAAGCGTTTAGATGAGGTGCTAAGGGATTTGATTTAGTAGCTTGGTGGGTAGGGATGGTGGTGTGAGGATGGTTGGACTAGATGATCTTGTAGGCCCTTTCCAACCTAATGAATCTATGAATCTATAAACACCTAAAGCATGCATTTAGTTCTTTTTGGTTTCCTCCAACTTATATTCATCAGTCAGGAGGGAATCAATAGCAGAAGTGCTGGTCTAAAATATAGACTGTAGAGCTCCCAGGGAATCCTAGTTCCTCAACCTTCTTCGTCTAATCCTTTTTGAGGAAAAAAATATCTTTTAGATCTTCATAAGTTTAGATAAAATAACACCCAGTATTTTAGATAAGACCAGCTAAGGTATATTAAAATGTCATGCTCTTTGCAAGGAAATTAATTTTAGTCTGTGATCAAAACAATGTTTTTAGTCATTATGTATTTTTTTTAAATGGTAATATATTAAACTGAAGTATAATTTTACTCAGACTGCATGATCCTGATGTCCTCTTTGTAAAGTTCTTAGCTGCTTCAGAGGAAAAATACAGGGGTCTGTTGCAACTTACCGCTCCAGAATTTCTCACTGGGTGGATAATTTCTTGGATTCAGACACCGTCCGTGAGAGAGCTGGAAATCTTTTGGGCATCCAGTGCAATTCTCATAGCTGTACCCAATACATGTTGTGCAGCTCCTATGACAAGGTTCACATTCTCTAAACATATCATCAGTGAAGAAGCCATCTCCGCACTCAGTCACACATGTGCCACCTGCAAAAGAAACAGAGCCTGGCATCATATTGTCAACTGAGCCCTATCAATCAGGACAAGAAGGTACCTCACCCAGCACACCAATTTGTCTCCAACAATAAACAGGTTAAGACACACAAGGAATATATAGAAAACAGTGAACATTTTGGTAGACATAAAAGCTAATTTTTTTTATGTTCAGCTGTTTCTACAAAATTTGTGGAGCTTTGAACAATCTGCACTATAATTGTTATCCAGGGGGGTTTTCATCCATATCTTAAATCTTGTATATACACATCTTATACAAGCCCAAGTGTGAATCAAAGTTATGTGATTAAATCATTTTTTTTCCTGTTTCCCCCCTATAAAATCTAAGTGTAGAAATTCCCTAAAATTGTTAGATGTATATTTTGAGGATTAGGTGAATCTCCGGTTTCTGGTGAATACAAAGCTAAACATAAGTGAGCCTGAACCAGTTTTGCATGGTTTGGCAAAGTCCTTAGAAATTGTTACAAGGAAAGATTTTTCAGTTAAAAGAAAAATAGGCCTCTGTACCACCTCATGTTTTGACCACAGAGCGTTCATCAAATGTGGTGCATTTTTTAGCTCACTATTGGGCACATGCAGAAGACAGTGCGTAAAAACACCATAACCTCAAGATTTCCTGTCTTTCATGTTTGGCACTATGTCTGAGCTAGACCTGACTGATTCATGTTTTCCTAATAAAATCATCAGATTCAGAGTCTTGTGTGAATTTGATGTGAAACTTTGTGGTTGAACAAAACTCCTTTGAGAGTGTTTAAGACTCAATTTATGTGGACCTTAAAGTCCTCATAAAATGAGGAAACGTTTCTATTTATGTGAGAGAAAAACCTCTCCTTTCACAATTAAATATATCTGAGATGATATGTATATATGTATATATATACATAAAATTGAAAAATTCCCCCCCAGCATTGGGCATTTGTTGTCAAATATTTGGTGTTGTATCATATATACATATACACCCCCAGCCTCTGCTCTCTGCGATAGATCTGTGAATTCAAGAAGTTGAATCGAGGCTCTTTCACTAGGGAAAACTTTCATGTATATGCCATATGTGTTATTTTGCTTACCTGAAAGATAAAAGCCTTCTTTACAAAAGTCACACTTGTCCTTGTCACAGCTATCACAGTTGCTAGGACACTCTTTACATTGCAGGGAATTTTCGTCTCTGTAGGTATTGTCTGGACAGTGCTTATAGCAACGCTGCTTATACCTATAACATAAATTATGTTATAACATCAAAAAGAAATCATATCTTCATCATATGTTTCTTTTAAGGTCATACTTCACTTTCTATGTACAGTAATGACAAGGGTCTACTATCTTCTCATAAACAGAAAGTATTCCTCTAATGAAGGATTCAAAATGTATCTGTGGTTATCTCTTCAGCTTCAATGAGTAATCCACATTATTAAGCGCAAATGATTTGATTTTTAAAAAATGTTTACACAAAAATGCATGCACATTTAGAAATTTAATTTATCATGGCAGTAAAGAATTCAATGCCACTGCTTACAACAAGATTAGATACCTTTTCATAATACCTTGCATAGATTTTTCTTTTTCTTTTTCTTTTTCTTTTTCTTTTTCTTTTTTTTTTTTTTTTGTCATAGTAACTGTTCCAGAGATCACCTAAACATCTTTTTCAAAAATTGTTGAATAGTTATTTTCCTTACTCTGTCTTTCCTTGCTTAGCCTTTTAATATTTTTAAGTTCCTGCTCATCAGCAAATACAAGAACTGGGTGTAACATTCTAAGAGCGTACTAGTTCCAAACCCAGAAGAAGTAATTAACTTGTCTACACTTTCTGTTCACCTCTGTTCACATATACGAAGATCACACGATTCCATAAGATGTAAATGATCCTGATTGTGTATGATTGGCTAGTTTTTCAGCGTTTTGCAAGCTTTTTCCACAGTTACTATTGTTGGATAGGCAGTACTTGCCATTCGTATACTGATTTGTGTGACATATGCTGTCAAGCACATATTTTTGTGTGCAAAGCTATACTCACATGTAGTAGTTCTGAACACACGTTATGCAGATTCTTGGGTCATCTGAAATTAAAAATGTGAAATTATGTAAATAACATTCAGAGTCAATACCAGAATGCCAAAGGACAATATTGCAACTTTTTAATATTAAAATTTCTTACATTGAGATAACAGTTATATCTTGTCATAAGTAGATTATTATCTCAGAATTCCCACTTACACTTTCTACAGATATACTCTTCCACTCTTTTTTTTTTTTCCAACAACTGGTAATTTTTGTGTCCTCAGCACAAAAGAAAGTGATCACTTAGAAAGTGATGAGTAATTGGGAAATGCTTTTCTGAAATGGAGAATCTTTTCAGGAGTTCAAGCTGGGCAAAATGAACCTTAGAAGGAGAAACTGATATGTTCAAATCTGTAGTTTCAACATATTTGTTTGTTTATTGGCTACTCTAAAAGCATCTTTCCTGAAAAAAAAAAAGTAATCATTTAATATTAAAAAATCTGAGCTAGAAAAACCATTTCTTTATTATGTGGAGACAGGAATTCTGGGTGAACATTCTCACCAGAAAATTAATTTTTGCATTCAAAAATTTTGTTGACTGAACAAATAATAGTAAAACTCTTTGAAGCTTTTACCATGATGGATATATCTTTGTGCTCACATGAAGGGGAGACTATGTTCTATAACCTTTCATTATCTGCTGTAAGCTTCCAATTTCTTTTGCCTTACTCAAGTATCCCTAAGGGAATGGAGTGGAAGGAAATGCAGCAACCTAGGCAAATGTATTTATAAACTGTTCTACCATGAAATGCCCATAAATCATTTTGAATATTATTAGTACTCGTAAGACAAAATATTCACTGAACCTCTTTGAATTGTGTCTACAATAAATCACACTTTACAAATGCAAATTTATTAGGCAACATGCATTTGGTTTTGTAAGTAGTTCTAGCAATTTATTTATGAGGTGTAAAGTTTTTCACAGAAACGTTACAGATTTGTGACAATATACTTTTTACTGTTGAGGGCACAATCAGAAACAGCAATCACCTAATCTAGTGTTTCTTGAATTAGATTTTATGTTAAGTCAGGAAATACCCTAAAAACATGAAAATATTTTCTACGACTTCCTCATTTACTCCTTTACTTCCAGATAAAATACATTTTGTTTTCTAGAGTTTCTTTCTATGCAAAACTATTTTTTTAAGTACACTGACAGAGATATTTGTTTTCCTTTCTCCCGCACCTCTCTGTTGGGAGCCATGCTTATGATTACTCAGTTGATACGATAGAACACTATAGAGCAAAGTGCGTCACTGTCCTAACCACCTTTTGAAAATTATTCTTGCACACACAGTTCTTATGGTTTGTTGATGGAAAAGATAGAGTTTGTGCTAAAGAGACATTATTAAAATTCCTGGGATCTCTTTGAGTTTTGGTAACTAACTCCACTAACTTTCTGGCTTTCATGCAGAAAGGGCTCTTCCCCCTTTTGTCTGTGACAGATTCTGATGACATCATTCTTTCTTCCTTCACTGTCAGTTTTTGCCCATACTGTTGACTGCTAGTGTACATCTCTTTGACAGGTTTCATCTGTGATTGCAAATGAAGGCACAATGTTTAGGTGTCCGCTGGAAAGAGTTTGGAAAATGTAATATTAAGAGGTGTTTAAGCAAAGAGGTGTTTTGAATCATATAATCATGGACTGGATTGATTTAGAATGTGTCAAGGGAACAGCTTGATGACTGCATTTCATTTGGGGTCTTTCTTCAAACCTAAGACTTTGGAGAAGATCCATATTTTCCTTAATAATTTTGCAATGTGAAAACTTCAGAAAATTATATAAAGTAAAACTAACCTCATGAAAATTTTGTCTGTATTGAGTTTCCTGTAGAAATAGAATATGGTTTTTTGCTGAACTTTGTGATTGCAAAATAAAGGGGACTCTGGAGTTGATTGTTTCTGGTTGCGCTGAAGAACCTTGTAACACACAGACCTCATGTATGGTAGGCTATTCAGATGGAGAAGCATCACTCATGGTGTGCTAATGCCAGTTCACCTGTGGCAAGTATCACAAATTTGTTTGCATATTGCTGCTGACAGCTTTGTATGAAGTTATACATGCATGTCTTTTCTGATTCCAACACAGAGTCGGGAACCAAACTGAAGAACTTTTACACTTTCTAATTTATTATCCAATAAACTTTTAAAACAGAGGTCAATTGCAGAGGGCACACATCTGGCTTTCTGATTATAAACTATGATCCTTCTGAAAATACATACTCTTTAGGAAATATTTTTTTCTCTGTCATTCAGAGTACAATTGAGGTTAGAGTGTCAGGGACGCCTATTCTTGCTGTGTCTTTCTCACCTATGTAAAGACCATCCTAGAATCTAATTAGGTCTACATGCTGTCATTAGGATAGTGAAGCCTAAGGCCATTTGCCAGTTATACTACTGTATTATTTATCATCCCTTACTGAACGTTGCACTTTCTCTTATAGGCATATCCTTTAAGGTTATTTATATGTAGTTCTTCAACGGTGGTTCCTATAAAATCTGCCATAATCAGCTCTTGGACTAGCAGTAATAAATGCCCTGCTAGGGCTGAAGCCAGCAAGTTCATCCTACATTCACTTAGAACTCAGTCCATGAACTGAGTAGGTTTCAGTGGTATAAAGTGGACTGATTAATAGGCTAGGCTCCGAAAGACTTCTTGCCATGAGAAATGCAAGTATTTTATCTACATTTGATAGCTTTCATTTGCATTGATTGTCACTGCATTGAGTCTAAGTAACTCTTCGAAGACAGAAACAGATGTAATCTCAATAGCACTGGAAACAGGATTGAATTTATTTTAAAATGTATGGCTTCATACACAGCTAAACTGCTTGGTGTCTTTCTGGTTTTATTGCAGTTTTCTTAGATAAGTAAAGATCATCTGGAGTTCATACAAAAGGTAATTTGATTCCTTTCCTTTTCTGTAAGAAAGTGATAGCCCTGTTCCCTTCTCTGCATCCCACTGCTCTCCAGTACAATACATTCAAATGTGCAAAGATTGCATAGTGGATAAAGACAAAAATTCTTACTTTCTGTTGAAAGGAATTAGTGTTGTGGTTTTTTTACCTTCTCTGTAAGGGAGTGTGGTCATTAATGTTACAAGCCAGGCGTTGTGCTAGAAGGGCATTTCTGTTTGAGTGTACAGGAGAACACTATAGGTGATTGCTGTTGTGTTACCTTAGAGGCTTAGTGAAATATTTACTACATATATCCATTTTGAAAATGAACTGCAGAACACTTTGAAAATCCCTGACTCTGTATCTGAGCATTTGCAACGTTTAGACAGATTCTAATTTTGGAAACTTTACACAGCTAGCCTACTGGACTTTAAAGTAGCCCTTACCAAAACTATCTTACATAATTATACCCAGACTGGTATGTATGCTAACTTTATCAACTGTATGCAATATGGCTGGGAGTTGAAGCTAAGTGCATAAGTACGTTTAACAGAGCCTGTGTTTATACTGTAACTTTTATTTCCACTCCCTTATTCATTTATGAACTGATTTTTTTTAAATTCAATTTCTTGAAGTATTTATTGGCCCAGCCATGAGCCTAAAATACAGACAATACACTCAACTACTTTTGCATTCAGGAAAATCTGAGGATATTCTGTGCGTAAGACTTAATGTCTAGTTTAATTTTCTTTTCCAGATTAATTAAATATAACGTCTGCAAATTATTTTGTATAACACTGTAGTTTTTCTTTAAGGGCCTGTCTGCAGTAATTGTTTGATTTCAACAGTTACTGTTAGATTTTATTTGCCTTTTACATTCCTCTGAACAATAATTTACAATAATGTAAAAAAAACCCAACACCTAAGCCTATAAGTGGTAATATATCACCAAGTGTTATTATATACTTTAACTAGACCACTCTTGTTTTAGTTTTATTGTTACTCAATTAAAATAACTGAAATGTACAGTCCAGCCACAGTGGGATTTCGACTAGACATGGGCCCAGCTGAAAATTTAGCAAACCTTGAAAATGAAGGAGATTTCTCTATTCCTGTTCTGCGACCCAGAACTGTGATTTGAATCTTTCACTTTATGTGAAAAGTTATTTATTTGCATATTCTTTTTTCTGCTGTTTTGTTGTTCTTTTTTCCATCTCTTTTTATATGTAGGGATTTTGACAAGTTATATAAACAGGAAGAGGGGGAAAGAAGAGAATGGGTATTTTAACCAAGGAAAAAGCTGAATTCCCATGTAATTTAGATTTAAAGGTGTGAAAAGTAGTTTCTTTGGTCAAAAAAAAAAAAAAACACCTCCAAACCTCAGATTTAATGAATTAAATATGCATATATTTTTAAAGCAAAAAAGAAAAATAAAAACCAAAATAAATAACAAACAAAACAAACAAACAAAAAACATAATTTTACTAGACTTTCCTCTATTTTTGGTAACTTCTTTGTTTTAATTTAAAGCTACTTTTAATTAGTATCAAAACAAGGAAATATAAAAGCAAATTTACCTGATAACTAGCTGTAAAGATGGTCAACTGAAAAAGTCAGGCGGTTCTAATCTCAATTATCTTACTTTAAAAGAGAAACATTTGCTGTTACTGTATTTCATTGATAAAGCAAAGAAAAAGAGGAGTATCTTCCTGTTCAAAAGAAAAATTTAATATTGTACTTAAAAGTAGTAACTACCTGCAGATAAGAAATGAAACCAAATACCAAAATTACAACATACATTCCATGAAACAGCTCCAAGGTTCATATGACTGAGTTAAAATGTTGATAAATATGTGAAAATTTGTGCATATATTTGCTGATACATGCATAGAGTTTTATCTTAAGCAACAGGAACTATTTAAAAAATAAATATGTACGGTTGCAGTGCCCTACTTTTTCACTGAATGTTGTGGATCAATACTGCTGTAAAATGTACACCTCGAGTGAACGTCCAAATTGTGATATCAGAGAGGTTATTACTTACATTGTTTCAGAGAAGAGCCAGTGTTTTATTCTTATTCTTGTTAAAATAAAAACTAAGTGGACTTCAACAGAATTGAAATTGGAACTTCAGCAATAGTAGTATCTAGCAATTAAGTGAGGATGTTCAGTGTAGGTGTTTAGAGATTAATCTGTCACTGACCTGATATGTTATCTTTTGTTGTTACTCTATTGTCCACTTTCTGCACCTGTGATGTGATGATTGCAAGTGGTATGAAAGCTATGTAATGAAATCCATAAAGTAACAAACTGAACATGCTGTGCATTGAGGAGTATTGTCAGAACAAACTGAAATGATCACTAATTTCTTATTAGTTTCTTACTGTAAAGGTAATTCCTCTGGGTGAACAGCATTACCCAAAGAGTTCTCTCCAACCAGCAGAAAAGCCAGACATCCTAGGTTTGCACAACAGACATCAATTCAGGTTTTGGCACTGATTTGAACATCTGAACGCCATAGGTCTTCTATTAACAAGAAAAACTGTATGCATATTGTAATCGTGTGGGTAACATCTCAGTATGAGGATACTCAAAAGTTTGCATTGTTCTCTAAAGAAAATTCCTAACTTGAAAGGTCAAAACACTGACCTTTAGCTCTGTGTGAACCTGAACAATTGAAACAAATACATACTGAAGTAAAATTACTTTAAATTGATTGATTTTATTTATTTTAATCTATTTGTTCTTCACTTATTCCAGCAGAATGATTCAGCAGTGTCATGGTTTTATGATTTTTGTTATTGGCATTCCACATCATGTAGTGCACTGGGAGTTAAAGGGTTAATGCTCCAGCTCCATGGATCATCAGTAGCTCTGGGTACGTCTGTCTCAGAAGAGAAGAACTGCGTACCCCAGAGGACTTTGCATTGCTTTCCATTTTTCTGTTTTCCACACAGTGGGAAAGACAAAAGCAGTTTGCGTGTCATGACACACAGGCTCCTTCCTTTTGGACCAACTCAGCAGCAGGTGCTCGCTGCCGTCGCCTTTGGCCCTCAGACATTCTCTCTCTCTCTCATTCTATTTGATTTATTAGCTTCAATTCCAATTATATTGTGTTATTTTTTGCATTCTGATCTCTTATTCAGTAGATTAGCTTTCCTCCTCAGATCGTTACCACTGTTTTTGTTGTTAGGCTAATCTCCCTTTTCCTTTTTCCCTTTCCCCCTTTCCTATTCCTGGGGCATGGGTCCCCCACCCCAATCATCATGGAACCAGGCCAAAACAATCTATAAACTGTTGACAAGCAGTTAACATTTCTTTACTGAACTATAATTTCTTTGTTTTTGTAGTTTTATAATTTAGAATTACATTTGTAATTGTAATGGATACATAGCTAGATGAAATTCTGGTCTAATCCAGTATTCTTCTTCCATGCTGTCATTGCTCCATCACCCTCGCTGTGAAGAAGTTCTTTTGTAAATTGTTGCAGAACAGCCTATGCTTAAGCTTATGGCTGTTTCCCCTTGTCCTCTCCCCATAGACCACTGAAAAGCAGTTGGCCATATCCCTTCTGTTTCCTTCACTTAAGATATTTATAATCATTAATAAGATCCCCTCTCAGTCTTTTCTCAAGGCGGAATAGACCCAGGTCACCCAGCCTTTCCTCACAGGGGAGATGATTCAGACCCTTTATCACCTTTGTGGCCCTCTGCTGGACTCTTTCCAGGAAATCCCTGTCTTTTTTGTACTGCGGAGCCCAGAACTGGACACCATACTCCAGGTGAGGCCTCGTATGGGCAGAGTAGAGGGGGAGGACCACCTCCCTTGACCTGCTGGCCATGCTCTTTTTAATGTACTTCAGGATGGCATTGGCCTACTTGGCCACCAGGGCACACTGCTGGCTCATGGCCAGCCTGTCATCCACCAGGACCCCTGGGTCCCACTCCTCTAAGCTGCTCTTCAACAGATATCCCCCCAGCCTGTACTGGTACTTGCAGTTATTCCTTCCCAGGTGTAAGACTCTACACTTGCCTTTGTTAAACTTGATCTGGTTTCTTACTGCCCAGAATTTGTATTGCCCAGACTGTATTACCCAGAGACGCAACCCAAGCAGACTGTATGTCTGTGTTTGTAAAAGTCATAGCTCAATCTTATATCTGGATTTTTTTTTCCCATTGATCCCCATGTCTGGATTTTGCAGAAGACATTTTCTTTCTCAGAGAAATAAGATTTTCAAAAACATATATATATATATATCTTATATCTTCAGGGTGCAAGTCAACTTACCTTCTGCCTATAGTTTGGGAAATACGAATCTCTAATGTGATATTCTGCCTTTTCTGAAATGTCAGTACTGACAATCAAAGAAGTGTTCCAAATGTTGTTGGGCATTCTTTCTGTACAGATTGCATATTCTTACACCAGAATTGTGTGGAAATGAGTCCTATTATCTGCAAATCTAAAACCCATCCTGCAAGATTGACCTCTTGAGGAAGATTTACTCTTAGATAAAGAAGAATCCTTATAATGATTTTCTCTGGTATTCTGAAAGCCAATGTCTCTTCATCATTAGGGAAGATTTGAAGAAATGAAGTTTTCCTTTGTGCCACTTAACGTTTCTATGGGAACCAGATCACTTCTATCATTAATCGTGAACACAACTGCCAGAATCCCAGTCTGTACACGTGAACTTGAATCTGCTCAGCATGCTACACTTCAGCAATATCATATATTTTTTAAATCTTCTCCAGTTATGTTTTTTCTCTCTCATGCTACCTTAAAGTCCCTTTTTTTGCCCCATCTTAGAATGTATTAGCATGTCACTCATTTCCACTTTCTGTCCTTATGGCTATATGTTTGTTTCCTTGTACCCCATACCAAACAAAATAGTTTGGTTCTGGAAGAATTTTAAGAGTTGCTGAGGCTTTATATTGTCAAAGAGAATAGTCACACGGGAATCAAAATGCCTGTTTTGAAGACATAATTTCAGGGTTACTGTTCCTTGTGGTTTCTTACTGTTTATGTTTTTTTGCAAGATATCTTGGAAAGATGAAAGTGTGATGACTATTCTCAAAATCCTTATCTTTACCACTCTGTGCCCTCACTGAGGAGCATTTTATTCTCAGTGTCAGTCTTTGAGAACAGGATGATGTAAATGTAATGAGAGCTGTGTTGTGCTGTTCTCTGCAAAAGCCTGGACAGATCAGAAAGCTATGGAATACATGGTATTTTATTACACAGAGGTGAGGTAATCTCTGGGAAACCTTGAGAAGCATTCATATTGTCACACGTCATGCTTCTAAAAGTCTGGTGAACTGAGTGAAATTGAATTAGGAATATGTCACCCTATGGAAGGACAAAGCTTGAATTTCAAAGTCTCTTGAGAGGAAGAATTATCATAAAATTATAGAATTGTAGAATCAAGGAATCACAGGATGGCTTGGGTTGGTAGGGACCCCAAGGATCATCAAGTTCCAACCTCCCTGCTACATGCAGGGCCACCAACCTCCAGATCTGTTACTAGAACAGGTTGCCAGGGCCCCAGCCAACCTGGTCTTGAACACCTCAGGGAACAGGGAACACCTCATTCACAATCTGTCATGAATTTCTAAATTATATAATTGAGAACTGTCAAAAATGTTTAGCTCCACAATGAGCTAGGTGCTTGTATTTAGTATTGCTTCTGACGTGTCTGTTTCTGTTTCTGAAGAGTATGTATCCCAGTAAGTAGATACAGCATATCAAGGATATTTGTCACTTCTTGTCTTCTGAAGTATTTGTACTTAGTGGCTGCATGCTGTGCAGATGCAAAAAGGTGAGTACAATTCATATTATTAGAAAGAGTTCTGAAAGGAGTTGAAAAAACTCTTTGTTCCACATGTTGTATTTTAGGCACAGCTAATAACAACCAGGGATTTTATGCTCTTTCATTGTCTTGACTTTGCAATTCTTTTAAAATATTTACATTAAATGGCTCAGTAATCTGCAGTTTTAACTTAACAATATTCTCTTGTCTTCAATGGGCTTATTGGCGGCTGCTTTTTAAAAAGGTAGAGCTGACTCTGAAGAAATTTCGAAATCTCATTACAGTTTTAAGAGTCTGAGGAAGGTATTGGCAACATTCTGAAGTGATCTAAATCTTGGAGTGGGAGTAATTGTGCTGAAGGGTGGAGTGCAGCTGCTGTAGCAGCAGGTTGAAAGCCCTCCTTAATCACATTATCTCAGAACTTTCTCTTTCAAATGATGACTCTGTTCAGGAAACTGGATTTAAAATTAAAAGTTTTGAGAACTTATGGTGTTTTTTGGTGCCATCAGACAACAAGTCATCAATATTTAATCATAGCCTAATGGTCCTAGCTGGAAGACACAGTTTCTTTAGATCTATCTGAATAAGAGGGAACAATAACTCACTACAGGTCCAGACAGTAGGTTCAGAGTTTCCCTGCTGGTGCTATAAACCTGAGGTACCGAAACAATAAACATAATACTAGAATTTATTCAGTACATTTTCAGAGACATTTTGTCCCATTTTTCATTTGTGTCCACTTGCAGTAGCAATGTATTTAAATGTAGATTGAACAAATTTAGGTTAAAACACATTTAAATCACCTTAAAACATCTTTTATCCTTATGTCTTATTTCCAATTGCAGTGCCTGTGTTAAAGCCTGCATTTAAATCTCATGGAATGCAATGTGCCTGTTAGTTGGGCTAGCATGGCAGAATGGTAAGATGCTTTTGGGAGGATGTGGGCAGAAGAAGGGAACTCTACTGCTTTGGCAGTTGCTTTGTGCATACAAAGCTATTGCTCCTTACAGAGTTTGTGCAGTTTAAGGCAATTTTCTGGTAACATATTCCAGGACTTGACAGTGTCTGTCACAGAATCAGACAATTGTAGAGGCTGGAAGGAATCTCTGGATATTATCCAATTTAACTCCCAGCTAAAGCAGGTTCCCAAGAATAGAAAATATATGTGTGGGTCTTGAATATCTCCAGAGAAGGAGACTCCACACCCTCCCTGTGCAGTCTGTTCCAATGCTCAGTCAACCTCAAAGTAAAAAAAAAATTCCTTGTGGAAAAACTTCTCATGGAGCTTCCTGTATTCCAGTTTGTAACTATCACCCTTGTTCTGTCACTAAGCACTTCTGAAAAGAGCTTCATTTCATCCACTTGACTTCGGTTCATTAGGTATTTATGAATGTTGGTAGGATGCCCACTCAGTCTTCAAACTGAACACTCCCAGGTCTCCCAGCTTCTCACAAGAGAGATACTCCGGGTCCCCAGTTGTCTTTGTGGCTTTCCACTAGACTCTCTCGAAAAGTTCCCTATCTTTCTTGAACTGAAGAGCCCAGAATTCCACACAGAACTGTAGATGTGGCCTCATCAGGGCAGACAGAGGAAGAGGATAACCTCCCTTGACCTGTTGGCTACGATCTCTTTAATTCATCTCATGGTACCATTGATGTTCTAGGCGACAAGGGCCCAATGCTGGCTCATGCTCAACCTGATGTCCGCCAGGACACCTTGGTCCTTCTTCTCTGCAGAACTCCTTTCCAGCAGGTCAGCTTCTAACCTGTATCAATTTGTGTCGTTATTCTTCCCCAGCCTTAGGATTCTACACCCTTGTTGAACCTCGTAAGGTTTCTCCCCACCCAACTAGCCAGCCTGTCCAGGTCTCTGAATGGCATCAAAGGCTTGTGGTGTGTCAGACAAACTTCCTGGCTTTGTATAACTGGCAAACTTGTTGAGTCAGTCCAGGTCATTGATGAAGATATTGAGCAAGCCCAGACCCAGCACCAAATCCTGGGGAACATCACTAGTTACAGGCTTCCAACAAGTCTCTGGTGCTGATCACAGTCCTCTGAGCTCTGACAATCAGCCAGTTCGGTTCTCAGTCCACCACACTGCTCACCTATCCTACACTTCCTAAGCTTACCTACAAGGATGTTATGAGAGACATTGTCAAAAGCCTTGGTGAAGTCAAGGTAGACAGCACCCACTGCTCCCCCTTGTCTACACAGCTGGTCAAGATTTCATGGTAGGCAACTAGATTGACCAAGCGTGATTTTCCCATAGTGAATCCATGCTGACTACTCCTGACAACCCTTTTTTCTTCCATAGCTTTGAGATAACATCCAGAATAAGTGGTTCCATCACCTTTCCAGGGACAGAGGTGAGGCTAAATGGCCTGTAGTTTTCCCAGATCCTCCCATTCTCCAAGACACTTTAAAGATTCTTTGTTTCCTAAAAATATGAGTAGCCCCAGAGTTAATGAAATGAATTAGAAAGAGAGGTATCCTCTTAATTTCAAAGAAAACATCTATGTTAAAGCTACAATGACTGTACCTGTCCTTGAGTTTGTCACTCTGAATGTCCCTATCTTTAATCTTGGACTTACAGTCTAGTCTAGATACAGTAAAGATGCATTGTTCTAAAAAAAACTTGGAGGAAAAGAAATGGATTTGACATTGTTCTCTGAGGATCCTAGCCAGTATTACAGATACTGTTTATCTTCTCCAGCATCTTCCGTACTGGAGAACACTGACCAGAAGTGTAACTTAAATGGTATGTTTTGCATACTTCTGTGAAATATCTGGCACAGGACATAAATCACTAAATTGATATAGAAGTATAGTACCTATGACATAATCCATTCATAAGGTTGCTACTGATCAAGATTAGAAGCTTGTTATACAATCCACCTCCATTGTTTGCTCTGTCTACAACAGCTGGCATCATGTCACAATAGAGTAGATCTTACTCAGTTGTTTGTACAAAGCTGGACAGTATCACTCAAAAACTGAAAAACATTGCCAAAATTGAAGGCAGTAATTAAATCTTTTTTTCTGGTTCTACACGGAAAAAAAAGAGTCCAAAAATTAGTTCAGGCAGTTCAGTTCTGAGACAGCATACCAATCTCTCCTGTTCTGATATTCCTCTTTTAGTTCATACAACTTTTGTAAGTGATCCTACAGCAACCATAAGCTGAAGAAGGTAATTACTTTTATCACTTACATTATATATAAAAGAACCTCAAAGCAACTCCAAAAGAGCAGGTATTTGACAACAGTTTTTGAGAGAATGATCTTGAGTCTTTTTGAAATATATGAATATTCATGAAATTGATATACATTTGTATATGAAAAAATACTTTTTAGTATGTGAACTATATAGTCTTGATTGCAGTTGATGTGATTATTATGTTTATCCTTTTTCTTCCTTCCATCTCTCCCTTTCCCTCTTTCTTTCTCCCTTTTCCCCCTTCTCACTTTCTTAAGCTTTCCCCAGAACTTCCTGCTGTCCTAATAGAAACATACACTACAGTGGAATGCTTTTCCACCTCCACAGTTCTTACCAATTAAATTCCTCAGTAGTAGTGAATGGAAGATACAAAAAATGAGGCTTTAAAACCATCCAGCATTCCCTTAATTTTAAGAAGGAAGGATGTAGAAAGATCATACAGCTGTGAAAATTCCATATTCTACATTTTCTCAACTTGAGTTTTTCTTTTTAATATTATTTTTTATTGGAGTGGAATTTATTTACAGCTTTCATAATTATCCATTTTTGTTTTCTAGGAGACACGCAGCTCAGATGTTTCTCTTTACAGCAGTCTCTAAATATATCAAGTTTCTGATGAGACAAGAGAAAGCTATTACTGTCCTTATCTTATCTATGAGTTGTTATTGATACGCCAGAAATCACATTGAATATTAAGAGCAGAAACACAAACAACATCTCTACCTGATTTATTTTAAGCCTGAAGTTTATAGGTCATGCTTTATTTCAGGAACACATGGTAATTTGCAAAATCTGTTTGGCCCCTTGGTTTTATACCACTGCTGTGTTTCTGTTCCAAATACAGCTAACATTAAACCAACCTATATAAACTCTCAGTAATATATGCATTATAACTGCCAAGAAGTTTTCTTAATAGCATGCCCCTTACCAGACTCTGGCATTCTAACCCTTCTGACTTCACTTAGCTGTAGAAGTGAACTTAGTCTTTGTTTTACTAACATCCATTCTGTCCACCTTTTAAGTTTTTGAAAAGCAGTTTTTAAAATCAGATATTTGAAGGTAAGAAACTGAGAGTAAATATGTAGTGAATATTATGACTGGGGTTGATTTAGGATAGGCATGTCCAACCTGAGGTCTGTGGGTTGCACACATCCTGAGACAGCTACTAATTAGCTCTACCTCCTGCCCTGCACCATCATGACAGCGGCTCTTCCCCACTGAGTGGCCCAGCTTGGCCCAGGCACATGCCCATCACTCAGCAACAAGCTGAGTGGATTGATAAAAGACAGTTTAACTCCACTTAATATAGCCAAGAAGTTCAAAAAGTTGGACATTCATGATAATCTCCCATGGAGAAGGTTACTGAACATTTTCTCTGCTTCTGCTACAAATGGAGGTCGAGAATCCCAGACCAAAGTGATGACAAAGTCTGGGGAAAAGAAGATATTCCCTTGATCAGGGAAGATTGTTCAGATGTCACCTAGGCAAACTCAGTGCACACAAACCCATGGGCCATGATGGTATGCACACAGAGTTCTGAGGGAGCTGGCAGAAGTGGTTCTCAAACTGACCCCTGTCAGTTTTGAAAAGTCATGGAAAACAGGAGAGAATAAAGAAAGTACAGGTGTAGTCAGACAAAGATGTTAGACCTGCTTCACTTTTGTATATGTCTGATCACCAGAGTTGTCAAGCATTTTATCATATGACTTATTGGACCAGAAGTCCAGTAGAAAAAGGATATTAATAGCTAAACTAATATGAAGCTTATTTAAGCTGGTGGTAGAATTTAGAATTGGTATTAAAAAATAAATACACTGTAAAAATAAACAGTTTAGTTGGAAAAGAGAAAGAAATGCTGTCTACTTCTCTGTGGGCTAATGACAATCAGGCTGGCAGCCGTTCACTATTTTGAGGCCAGATGTCTTCAGTGTTCTTTGTAAATGAATTAAATATAGGACTTGAAGGTATTCTGAATAAGTTGAAGAAAACATTAAATTTGGAAGAGCTCTCTCAAGAGCAGAAAAGCCTTGCAGAGATCTTCACCAATTAGGGGTGTGTGCAATCACCAATAAGATGAAGTTTAAAAAGAGCAAGTGCCATATTCTGCACCTGGAACATGTCAACTCTGAATATGTTTGTAAGGTGGGTGATGAGGAGAAGAAGAAAGGTTTGTAATGGGACTACTTACCCAACTGGCAGTTCTGGCATCCTTCTGAACAAGGTATGCAGTCTTCAGAGTCAGGATCTTCCAATTCACCTAAGTTTTGAAAGAAATAAATTTTTGTTTAATCGTGATAATGGAAGGCCAATATGTGAAATCACTCAGTAAGGTTCTTGCAAACACACTTTGTACAAATCCAAAAATCAGAAAGACATGCTGTAATTTTTTTTTTATCACTTGTTCTCTTGAAATCCCACTCAATTTGAGGAAAATATTCCAATTTTTCATTAGCATAGCTTAAGAAGAGAATCAGAGCAGGAGTTAAGGAGTTCAGGATCAGATTGCCTGTTTCAGAGCAGGAACCAAAATATTTAACTATATTTCATTAACAGTTTGAAATAAGTACTTTTCCCTTCCACTGAAGGATGCTTACCTTCTCTACAGCTATGCTTCTGACATATATTTTGGTTAAGGTAGTATCCTCTGGAACATCTTTTGCAGTGTCTAGAATCCAGGCACACCTCGCAGTGGCTAGAGCAGGGCACACAGGTGTGCTTTGAATGGTAGTGACCTGGGGGACAGCTCTCTCTGCACTCCCCATAATACAAAAAAAGCTCCATGCCTCGTCGGTCTGTGCCACAAAGAAACAGAGAAGACATCAGCAACACAGGACATTTTGACAGTAGAAGCTGCATTATTAAGCCACCAATGCTTCAGCTGATAGTATTGAACATTGCAAGATAGGTTCAGTTTTACACCAGATGAGCTAAAATGCACAAAACTTTTAGGATCTCAGATGTTCCACACTCTTGGAGATCTGTGACATAAAAATGTTGTGAATCATCACTGTTTACATCCTCCAATCTAATCAAGTAAGGATCAAGAGATTTCCATTACTGGGTTCCCAAAATTCCCCTGCAGCAAACAGAGTAGAAGGATTTGCAATGTATTGTACAAGTAGACGTAAAATCACCATTATGAAAGCAAATCTGCCCACTTCACCTTTCAAAAGGATCAGTCTGTTTCCATAGTAGATTAAAGTGTAATCCTCATCCTAGTCACAGCTAAGCTCTGGAAATGTTTTGATTTGAACAGGAATAGCAAGTGTGCATCTGTTTGCTATCAGAGAAACAGAAATTTCTACTGCATGGGAACTCAGCAAAACCCATGGTATCACCTGTAACTCCATGTGCCATCTACTGTAACTTGGGAAATTTTGTAATGGTATACTCTAGGGTATAAATTGCACGCATTGTTGTGCTAACTGTATTTTATTACTTATATACAGAGCCACCCTAGGTATTCACTTGTTATAATTTATATTTGAGGCTTCAGAGATAGGAATTGAATTAGGGAATAAGTATTGCAACGCACGAGAACAACTCAGACTGTGTTCCTTTTACATTTCAGGTAAAAATCTCCACAGTGATCTTTCTAACTTCTTCAGGGTGTGACCTTCATTGAGATCTTTTTACTTCTTGATACAGAATTACAGGAATTTATATTGCAGTTCACCACAGGGTTATATTTGGGGAAAAATCGTATAAATTGCTCTCTCATGTAGAAAGCTAGTTTGAAAACTTTGTCTATTCACTCACAGACACAGTTCCCAAAAGTGAGAACATTAATCTCATCAGTATGACTAATTACTACCAGTTATGTTAGTGTTTTCTCGTATCCCGGGCATTCATTACCAAACAAATCCTGGGCCATTAAGGACTCACACTGTTCTTCAAGAAGCAGCAAAAAAGGAAAAAGGCGGTGAATTCCCAAATCATCCCGAAACTAAAAATTCCTTTTTCCTAAATGAATTGAAAACTAAGTTCCAGATTCTCATTTCCAAGAGTTCCACGATAGTTACATGTAATAACCTCAAGTTATTTACCCATCAGGCATTAGAGAGGTGAGAGTGAATAATCATTTTTAAACTGTAGACAATACTGGATATTAGCAAGAAGAGTTGCTTTCTTGGAACAACTGTATATTTAATTACATTACCTTCTGTCTCAACCTCAGCTCTGCAAAACTCTGTCAAAAAGACAAATTGCTATGTGTGTCAGTGGTAATCTTTTCTTTGCAGGCCCCATTTCCCCACTATGGTCACTATAATGGGTTCCTAGCCTTCCCCAAGCACGTTTTAGAAAGGACCCTGTCTGTCTGCTAGCCTATACAACAAGTTGCCCTATTTCAGTGAAGCACATGCTTTGTAGAGTCTGGGAGGGGCAGATATGTTCCCCCATTTTCTAGAAGCAGATTATGTAGGATTTCTGTCCTTATTTTAGTTGTTAACACTTTTAATTCTGTTGCCATGGATCCCATTCAAAACACACTTAGGGGTGTGAGTATGGACATATGAATGATGCAGAGATGTGCTTTCTTACATTCTTTTTTTAAAAAAAAAACAACTGTTAAACTCCAACAGCCTTCAGTGTTAAAACATGATAATGATGCAGCAGTGCTTACTTCATTGGCTTTAACAACTGGCTTTGTTAGCAGAGGGAAAAGGAAACCTGGATGTCAAGCAAGGGGAAAAAAATGCAAGAAATTTTTCTCACCTGTTCCACATGCAGTGCATTTGTTAGGTTCACTTCCACTGCAGTCCTGGCAGGTATGATGGCACAAATGACATTGCTTTTTGAATTCATACTTTCCCCTGGCACACTGCATAACACAGCGACCATTATCAAAGAGTCTTTTGAGGAACAGAGAGACATAATTAAAATTCAGCCACAATTTTTTCTTAACATTTAATACTAACTTAAAAGAAAATCAAAATATTCTTCCTTTATTCTGTTACATGTGTCTTTTCACATCACTCCTCCATTTTTCTAGTCATATTCATGGTATTTGCTGAGGAAAAGGTCAATCAAGTTTGGACCGTGGACTTGAGAAATGAGTTAGAACATTTTCCTGGAAAAATTTGGCCTTAGGCCTAAATGTCATTCTACCACAATCTCTGAAGTGGACACTCGTGACTGTTATTAGAAAAGGAAGAGTAACTAGGTCTTTCTCTGTGAAGGAATGATTTATCTGTTGAAGTTTCCTATTAGTTTTGCTTTGAAGGCTTGCTGTGGACAGAGCTGCGGCTTCAGTACATTGACTACAGAACTGATTAAACAGACTTGTAAGGCAAAAGGCAGGCTGCTGAAGGGAAACAGGGAGAAGCACTTATGGATATATGGAATATTCTACAAAGATACCTCTCTGCTCTGGAGTCTGGTGGTAAGAAAGTCCTATGCAGATTGTAGTTCATAGAACTTTATTTGCATTATTGAAAAAGGGTACTCAGGTCTTGAACTGGGTTCCATTGCATACTGCTTGGTTTTTGTGCAAATGGGGCACCATGACAGAAGCACTGGAGGTAGCTGGGCTTTGTCACCTTGATCATCTGTCCTGATGGTGGCATCTGGGAGCTGAGGATTGTTGCGAAACCTCCTGTGGGGCTTATGCTGCTATAAACAGGAGGGGTATATCTGCTTTTTACACAGGTATATAGTGATATGACAAGGGGAGATGGTTTTAAATTAAAAAGAGGACATTTAGATTAGATATCTCAGGGAAGTATCTCACATGAGAGAGTGGTGAGGTGCTGGCACAGGCTGCCCAGAGAAGTAGTGGATGCCCCATCCCAGGAGGTGTTCAAGGCCAGGTTGAATGGGGCCCTGGGTAGCATGGTCTAATGCTTGTTCTAGCTGGCAACCCTGCCCATGGCAGAGAGGTTGGAACTGGATTATCTTTGGGGTCCCTTTCAACCCAAGTCACTCTATGATTCTAAACTTTGCACCGCACACCAGGCTGCCTGTGTTGTGGTTGGGTATATCATCTGTTCTGCAGGCATTCCAGGTCAGTGGTAATATTACCACCTGCAGAGTTCATACCTTCAGTCAGATCCTTCAGGTTAGACCTGCTTTGGATCTGCTAATTCCCTCTAAAACCTGAGTTTCACACAAGTTTTGCTATGTTCTTGATAAGCAAATCCACACTCCTATGGAGAAAGTAGGGCACTGGGGTCTCTAGCAGAGGTGGCTTGTCCTTCCAGGATGGGGCTCAGAGATGTCCGGGGGATATTCAAGGTGAGGCTGGACAGGGCTCTGAGCACCTGATCTAACAGTTGGTATCCCTGTTCATTGCAGGGGAGTTGGACCAGATATCCTTTATGAATCCCTTTCAAATCAGATGTTTCTGTGATTCTATGACATGTAAGTAGTACTGTTTTTTGTCACATATGCTGGTTGTAAAGATGTATGTCTCCACCAAAGAAAAAAAAGGTACTTTTTCTTGCTTTTTTGCTATATTGTTCTGAATGATAAATACCAAAAGGCGAGAGCTTGTCCCTAACCTTTGTAACTGAAACAATTATCAGGAAGAGGAAGAATTTTATGAAGAGAACTATTTGGACAAAAGATATAACAAAACTACTGTGCAATTTTTGAATTGAGGTTAGTAGCATTATGAATTTTCAGACAAGAAAATGATTTAACAGTGATTTTTAATATGAAATAATGTGATAACTCCAGATGAAATTTCTGTAATTACCCCCCATCCAAAAATCTTTTCATCCTTTTCAAAGAGGACAGACATTCCAGGATTGTTTTATTTTAGTCTGTATTATCTAGCAGCCTCTCATTACTGTCTTCAATAGGCACTATTGGAGACTCTAAAGAGCTACAAGATTTACAATCCTGTTTCAGTTCAACTGGTCTGTTTCAAGTACCTAACAAATAATGTTCATTGGAAGGACTTATTCTTTAGCTTCTGGTTGAGATTTCCCATCACTATTCTTTCTTTTAATAGTGTCTAACCTCTTCTAACAGCTTTTGGTAATGTGCAGAAGGAACTCAGTGAGCCCTTGAAAACCTTAAGTAAAAAAATTGAAAACTGCTGGAGGATTTGTTACAGAGGAGACAGCAGTATCCTTTTAAAAGGCCACAAGACTTTTTTATGGCTCCAACATCTTTACCTAATGACATTCTAACTCCTTTGTTCTGCACCTTTTTTGTTTTACAGATACCTTTGTGTAAAACCTACAAATGACATTTGGAAAATATCCAGTCCTCCATCCAAAATTCTGCCCCAAATCCTATTCTAATTCCATGTCTGAATTAATACAAATTAAATCCACAGATTCCTCAGTGATTATTTATTTGGACTCCACTGGTCCTCTATGGTATGGCCTTAGCATGGACATTTGTACTGTAAATGGTAGGATTGCTGAGGATGGTTTTCCTCTGCCTCACAGGACCAGATTCTGATTTCCTATCAGTTCAATATCAGATAACTGCTGTGCAAGGGAAACAGAGTCATTGATGTGAGAACAGAGCTATTGGAAGAACATGAGTTTGAAATGAGTAGGCTACTGTTCTTCAGACATCTCCTGTGGAAAAGTTTTGTTCTAGATCTACTGACTTCTCACAAGAAGTTATAAAAGTAAGTGTCAGGTAGGGGCATATATTTGGGTGTTGTGAGCATTTCCTGGATTTATTGATTGATAACTTCACTACTTTTTCCAATTCAGTAGGTATTGTAAAACTGCAGATCCCCCAGAATTTTGCTTTTAGAGTTTGTCATCCTCATGATTTCAATAGCTACAATTTTGAATGGATGATAATTCAAAGGAGAGAGTTTTATGTTAAAATAACATTTTCTGTGACAGTAGGAATAATCTGGTTAAACAAGGAATGCCTTTGTAGCCAGCTGTCTTGTTTACATAATGCTTGTCTTAGCTTCTAGCCCTGGTTCCTTTTACCTTAATCATCAGCTGCTTTTTCATTTGACTCTGCGGGACAGTGCTGATGTGAGCTCTTTGTACTGCATGCTGTTAGGAGACACATACCTTGTACTAGGGCAGCCGATGCAGTCATCCACCCCAGGCCCAGTGCACTTCTGACAGGATGCTGCACACAGCTGACATTCCTGGGAATCATCAAGATATTCGTCTGGAGAAAAAAGAGTTTGTTTATTAAAAATGAAAGTAAAATAACAAAGTACCAATCCATGCTGATAAACTTCATGAGTAAAAGGAATTTGATCTCTTTTGAATTACTGAAATGAGCAAATTTCTCTGCAGTATCAATAAAAAATATCTGCTCTCATAGGGCACTGGGGTATTCAAAATTTGCAGTTTGTAGTCCTTATTTATTTATTATTTTATTTTATTTTATTTTATTTTAATTTATTTTTTGTTTGTTTGGTAGGCTTTTTTTGGGGGGGAGCTTTTGGTTTTACTTTTATTTTCCATATCAACCTGACAGAAAGTGATTCTTCTCAGGCTGACACTATTACTTTTGCAGCAGTGCTACCTAGGAGCATTCATTACCTGATTTTCATTCGTGCAGCTGCAACATGCTCCTGATTGCAAGTTTAGACATAAACTATGTATTCTCAGGCATGTGAGGTATGTTGTATGTGGAGAAAGATTTGAGTATTTGTCATGGTTTTATGATTTTTTGGTACTGGTATTCCACATCATAACATCATGTATTGCATTAAGAGTTAAAAAAAAGAACGCTTCATGAATTTGCGTGTCATCCTTGCACAGGGGCCATGCTAATCTTCTCTGTATCGTTCCAATTTTAGTGTATGTGCTGCCGAAGCAGCATATAATGGAAAATGCTTGAAGAACTTTGGAACTTTGGAATAAACTGGCCTGCAAGTCTCTTTTCCTTGGTGCCTCCTTTCACACTATCCAAGATCACCTGGTCATAAAACCATGACAGTATTCTACGTTAGTCAGACATACTGGTGCTCCCCAATCTTTAGCTATAGCACCTTAGTTTCCCTCTCATACTGCTGCTACAATACTCAGCTCCTAAAGACAAAGGCACTTCTTCAAACTGAGTGAAAATTTGGTGCCCAAGTGAACACCTGGACTTGAGAAAAAAAATATTTTTCTTATACGAAAATCACTTCAGGAACATGAGTATCATGATATTAGTAGAGGGCTGAAGTAAAAATCTTTTTATTTAGTGAATATTCTCTGAAAAACAATTACTAACTGCTAAGGTACACTTTCCATAAATCTCAGAGCAGACATATTCATCTCTTCCAACCCAAGCCATTCAATGACACTATGCTTTTATGATTTGGTAATTGACTTGAGTACCAGATCTGTATGCAACATGATTTGGGGATTGCAAATAGGTTTACAAAGCAGCTTGAAAAAAAAAAAAAAGACAAAAAACAAACAACAACAACAAAACAAACACAAAGATTGAGTATTTTATGTTAGTTTCCCGTAGGAAAATTTATTCTATGGAGTTTATATGGTTGATAGAACTGATTGTTCCTGCATTCTTAAATCCATAAATAATGGAAGAGGTTGTACAGCGTCTTGTGTAATACATGTATCTTGCAGTTTCTTGGTTACTTTAATACTGAGAAACTCTTCACTTATGCTGCACATGGAAATACAGATTTGGTATAAAGCATGAATTTTAGGACTCAAAATACAAATATGCAGTGAGTTGGTTTGATTTCTCAATTTGCAGTGAGTTCCTTGTATTGAAAAACAAGAGCACTGTCTGAGCAAATATTGCTGGATAAACAACAGGAAATAAATATTTTATAACAAATTGCTGATTATTCTCTCTGTTCCTTGCCTTTTCTACTCCGTATTAAACTATATTTACAAAATTTGTAATAGTTGATGTCCCTGGTATGAGATTTAGTTTAGATTTAGATAGTACTCATCATGCTTATGAGTGGTATTGTTATGAAAGAAAATCATGAAAAAACTGGAACATCCATCCCAAAATGAGCCAGAGATGAGTTACACAAACATAGAGATGAGGTACAGATATAGTTTCTATTTTGTTAAGGTATGTGCATCTCTTGGAGAGAGGAAATAATAGACCAAAAAATGAGCCGGAAGCCAGTGATAGATGATGTAAAACAAGAAAACAGTGCTACGTAGAAGCTGGTCTGGGAAGAAGTTTGGAGCTGGAAGTAAATGAACTAGCTCTTGAGATGACAGAAACAAATCTCTGCATTTTTTACATGGAAACGTGTGCATCAAACATAGAACCCCTGTTATTTCTGCTGCTTGATAGAAGCCACCCATGCTGCAAATTTGGTTAATCCTGTCTAAAGAGTCATGATACAACACACTAGAAAGAGACAGACAGGGAGGGGATGTTGTACTATCGCAGCACATAAAAGAATCTGCAGCCTGCTGCCTAGTAGACCTTCAGGTCTCTGACAGCTTTCATTGAGGTAAGTATCTTGACTCCTTACACTTTGTATTTAGAAAGTGTAGTATGGAATCCCATAATTTCAGGAGTCCTTATGAGATTCTAAAATAAAATTTGATACTTCTTGCAACAGAATGATCACCAACTTGATATTTTCTAACAAGCTTTTTGGTAGACAGTGTACAAACATAAAAAATGCAGTACCTGGAAAACATTCCTCTTACAGGTCTGGTGGCTCAGTGCTTGGTACTACCGACCTTATGCAGCTAGATCACCTCTTTATGCAATGTTATTACAGAAGTGCTTATTTCATGTTGTTTTCTGATTCATGTTAGAAAGGTATTTTGTTTCTTCAGTCTACCTTCACTTTATTTGCCCCTGCTGCCTGTATGTTTATCAGTGGGACCTGAAACACTGATTCACACACTTTGGCTACACCTGGTCCCACACACCCACAAGGTACAGGCGCTGAGTTTTAAAAGGCTTCTGCTATTTCTTTGTTTCTTCTTTCGTTGGAAGTTCTGCGATTCATTTTAGCTGCCCTGAAACACTGCCAGGAAGACCATCTCTCTGCTGATTTCATGTTTGAATTGAAGTACTTTGAAGTATGTGATTATGAGAATGAGTGTCACACGTTGCTTACACATTTAGACATTCTGAATTGCAAGTCACATCTAGAGCAGCGTATCTGTCACTGAATGGTAAAACAATATATATATATTTAATATTCAAGGAGTTGAGACAGAAAGAAAACTGGAGAATTTTAAACCTCTCCACAGCACAGTTTAACTGACAGATGATACCTTTAACTTTCTGGATAACACCAGTTAATGAAGTCTTGTGCTTTATTTTTTTTTTCTATTAATTCTTTTTTTATCTGCCCAACATATGCCATGGAGAAATACCGTTAGCAGAGCATCCCATCTATGCCTCAATTCAAGCGATAGTAATCAGCTGCTCTGTATCTTTCTAGATTCAATTTTCACTGGTTTATCACTTCTGATACCTTGTCACATTGTTTAAAAATATTTGTCACCTTTTTAAAAAGAAGGAATTCAGAAGTATTATAGGAATAAACTAATGTTGACAGAAATAATGCCTCAAAACTGGAAGACTTCTGTGTAGAATTCCACGTGTTTGTAGTTAGAGTTGTCTCTTTATTGGGGTGATGTCAGATTTTATGCTGTGCCTTAACTGCACATGTATACCAAATTTCTGTCAGGTAGTACAGTGCATTTTAAAATGAGGAAAAAAGGATTATCTCCCATTTTGTAGGCATAAACACTGAATTGCAGCAAGCTCATCAAGTTATGCTAAGGGTGCAACTGCAAACCAGAACCTGCCTCTCCTGAGTCCCAAATTAGAGCACAGTCATGACTTCATCTTTGCTACATCTATGCGTGAGTACACAGCCCTCCTGCTTTCAAAATCTACCATTCATTGGTGGCACATGGAGAACAGTTGGATGAGGGTATGAATATCCTTACTGCATGTTAATTCCCCATTGTAATTAACTAAAACATTGCTGAATGTAATTAAAATGTAATTAAAAAATATTCTCTAGCATTGCCAGTGACCTTCCTTTGTAACCAACCCAAAACCAACCCTGTTTTGTCCTTTTCTTGTTTACTTATATGGAAACCTGTACAGATTTTGTTATTGGGCTTTTGTATGCAAAAGGTTCCCCCGAACAAATAAAGAGATATGGATTTGAATTATTTTTAACAAATTGGCAATGAAAAGCAAGAGAATTCAGTCAACAGAAGAGTTTTGCTTTTCCTATGTTTAGCCCTGACACATTTTATTTTGGCTAGCAGATAGGGCCAGGTCCTTGAGTTTTGATAAAGTTAATGCATGAAACTTAATACCATGAAGGACTGAGACCAAGAATGTAAGAAGCCATTTAAATTTATCCTGAGTATTCCTCTTAGAGTTTCCCCTCAGCTTTGTCCAAACACTTAACACCAGATAGGTTACTGCTACCTGAAAGAAATCCAATCTTCATCTTGAAAATGTTATGGCACAGATTCTGTGACATTGAATTTCCTCCCTAGCTTTTTGCTAGTCCTAAAAAACTTGAGCCTCATTTCCAGTGCTGGTATGTCTGACATCAGCTTTCAGCCTTCTGCTACTTATTATTCTCCATTCAGTCATTTTTCACAATGGCCATGTTACCATCTCCCTGTCTGAGTGAGCAGAAGGGACAAGAGAGAGATCCTTTAAGAACAGAATGTTTAGGTGATATCATCTGAGGTGCTGAGAGGGGTTTGGGATGAAAGCCTTTAACAGGGATGAACATGGAGGCTGGGGTGGGGATGCTGGCTCCTTAGTTGCCTCTTAGTGCCGAGGGCTGAGTCAGGATCTGGGAGAGGGCTGAGGATCTCTTCCTTGAATAGTAGTGTGTGGAACTGAGTGTGATACCATGGATTTCATGTGAAAGACCTGAGTATGATTATGATAAGCTGATATTGCAGAGAGCCTCAGGTTAGCTTTAATCATAATAGACAAGAGTAAAGTGGCTGGCATTATCAACTATCCTATCTGGCATAACTCTCTATCCTTTCTACAGATGAATAAAAACATTTACATCAGCCGAAGCTGCCCCTTTTCCTGACACAAAGGGATTTTTCCCTTCTTTTACGTGCATGTGTCTGTGCGTGTGCACATGTGTGTGTAGAAATGTGTCCCTCATTTCTATGTAGCACTTACACAATGGTTGTTAGAAACCCATTGAAGAGCCAAAGCCATCAGGGGTACTAAGAAGTAGACTCCAGAAAGGTATTTTCTGAGATTTAAAAATCAGCTTTAAATGCTTTTGTGCTAATAATAATGTGTCTGGAGGTGAAAGCTGGACAGGAATTGGGTTTCTCCCTTTCCTGTGTAAGCATAAAGATGAGAGCATGGCAGGGTTTTCTGCTGCTCACATGCAACCTGGAATTTAACAACCCCGTGAAAAAATAGAAAGGGAATGAATAATGAAATCATAGCACACAGAAACATAGAATGGCTGGGTTTGGAAGGGACCTTAAATATCATCCAGTCCCAGCTCCCCTGCTGTGGGCAGGGCTGCCACCCACCAGCTCAGTCTACTCAGTGCCTCATGCAGCCTGGACTTGAATACTTCCAGGGATGGGGCACCCACAGCTTACCCTGGCAGCAGTGCCAGCACCTCATCACCCTGAGTGGAAAATCTCCACCTAAAATCTAACTTAAATTTCCCTTGTTTTAATTCAAGGTCATTCCCCCTTGTCCTGTCACTATCAGAGCATGTAAAAAGTTGTCCCTTCTCTTACTCGTAAGCTCCCTTCAAGTTCTGGGTGGGATAAGTTTTTTACTAAGAGAGTGGTGAGGTGCTGGAACAGGTTACTCAGAGAGGCTGTGAATGCCCTGTCTCTGGAGGTGCTTAAGGTCAGGTTGGACAGGGCCCTGTGCAATCTGATCTAATACTTCATCTAGTAGTTTTCAGCCACACCTTTGGCTGAAGGGTTGGAACACCATGATCCTTGAAGTCGTGTGTGATTCTATGTTTGGAAGGCCGTAATGAGGTAACCCTGGAGCATTCTGGGAATGGAGAAATCCCAGTCCATACTGCTATCCTGTTAATGGTTTGCTCTGTGCCCTTCTCACTTCTCAAAGGAGGGGAAATGTTATGTCTTGCTATCTAAATTTCAAAATGACAGTGGTAAAAAACCTGTTTATCCTCTCAATTTCTGGACATTCTTAACTAGAGATTTCTCTGCCTGGTCTTGTCAAATTTCCTGGTTGTTTTATTTATTCATTCAATCATTCATTTATTAATTTAGAAGCTCAATAGCTGGGGACTTCTGGAAGGACAATGGAATGGTGACACTTGAATGTCACTGGAATTTATCTCATAATGATGATTGCACAGTGTTGGAAATCCAGATAACATTCTATGAAACATGCAAAAGAAAGGTAGAGGCTGTCTGCATATCTTGAATAACAGTGTTGTTATTTACACCTGGAGTGCACTCCGGATAGAATCTTTCAGTACTGGCAGAAAGCACATCATGATCCAGAGGCAGTAATTGCAGCACATGTCTATCTCTTACGTTACACAGTAAGAAGTATGCAATTGGTTTAAGTGAAGCCCTTTCTGACCATAGGATTTCTGCAGAGAGACATAAGGTTGTGGCTGTATGTCTCAGGACAGGATTTCATTCGTGGCATCCATCTTAAATGTAGTGGTGCCTGCTGATCATTTGTACTGAAGATCCCAAACTTAATCAGGATATCAGTGCAGATCTGCTGAAATAACCAGGCAGATTTTAATAGGCAAACTGCTGCCCTAACAAGATATAACAGCACAGATTCAAACTACTAATCAAATATAACGTTTGATATGTATAGGTGAATATATTAAAACCTAAAATAAATCAGTTCAAAAGATAAAGTTTATCTCCTTCCAAATAAGGAACAGATGGAACTAAGTATTTAAATGAAAGACTGAGTTTTATTCTCATCTCTAAGTCTTCAGCCAATTCAGTAACCCTACATTGGTAACCCCCCCATGCTTACACTCTCTTCCTGTTCTTAATCTCCACTGCAAGCACTTCAGGAATAGCCAAGGCAACTGCTTTGTATGATTTCTCAAGCAAACATGATCCAGACCATTCCCTGAGGATGCAGAAATGAGCAAATGATACATCCCCTCTGTTTTGGATACTGCTGGAGCAGTTTGAGTCCCTGGGAACCTAATGTGTTCAGAAGGCTGTCACACCTATGAGCTACTCCTCAGTACAGCCTTGCTCCTGGAGTAAGAAAAGGGACATTATTTTGGTAATGAATATTTTGAACCTGTGACAATGCACATAATTGGCACGAGCAAGGTCCCAAGCATTGGTGTTAACAGCAATGTAATGCATGGGGACTTGGAGACCCACAGCTTGGTGTGCATGCAAACACCAAGAGCACTGCAGTGGGCAGGGATGATTCTGAACGGAGGAAATGTGCGTTATCTCGACTGGAACTAAACCATACTTGTCAAGCTTCAGTGAGATTCAGTGCTTTTACTGAGTTTGCAGGATGGTCAGAAAATATTTCCATTTTGTCAGTGTTCTAGTTTCTCCACCCTGCACTGACTGTCGAAATGGGCAATTTATCAGAGTATTTTGTAACACTACAAGGCAAAGATCATAGAATCATAGAATCATAGAATGGGAAGGGTTGACAAGGACCTCAAAGATCAGCTAGTGCTGTGGGCAGGGTTGCCAGCCACTAGACCAGGCTGCCCAGAGCCACATCCAGCCTTGCCTTAATTGGCTCCAGGGACAGAGAATAAAGATGTCTACTGTGCTTTGTGATCACATGGCATTTTTTGCTTTGGGAAGTCGTGTTGTTATCCCAGAGGACCTTCAACAAATCCACCTCAAGACACTGAGAAACAGTGATAAATAAAGGATTGCATAAAGGACATTCTTCCAAGCCTTGCCTTGCCTATCTTTGGCAACCAATACATGATCTTCTCAGAAAATGAGATGTAACAAAAAGCATCCTTTGGTGTGGCACTGACAGGCTGCATTTGTTGCTTCCTGGAAATATCATGGCTGACTGTAATGCATAATCAATTTAATCAAAACTGGAACCTCCCATAACCATTTATAACAATATGTCAAGCAAATATTTTTCTTTCTCTCTTAAACAACTTGCTCATCAAAAATACTTTCTCAACTTTTTCTTTTTTATAAATACTGAAACCACAGATTCTTAAAAATTTCAAGCAAGTTCTCACTGGGGTCAGTTTCTTTCAAATGCAAATTTGACTAGGACATTTATTTTTATGTTGGAAAACTTTTTTAATGCTTGCTTAAAATATTTTGCACAAACATTTAATGACAGAACTTTTCTTGTTTTGTTCTTTACCAATGACATGACAATGGCATATGCAATATAAATATAAGGCATGGTAATAGATTAAAGACAATTTACTGTTCCATGAATTGCACTACAGATTGAAAACACTGAGTCACACAAGCTGTCACTTAAATGTCTTTACAGGAATCTTGAATTTATAACAGATCTTGTTACAGAAATTCATTAAAAAGTCTTTAAAAGTAGCACATAGTTACCTGAAGTGAACACTGATACAGGTAATGTTCGGGTTGTCTGTGATGTGGCTGCTAAAAGGATTAACTTGTTTATCACTGGCTGCAAGTTCTATTTAGTCACTACAGTTAGCTACAGTGTCTCTGCATGTAGACTTTCTCAGAGGCTCATAGTGTCACCATTCTTATCATTATTTCACAACGTGGAACAAGCAGCAGCCTTGATATTGTACTATATATTCAATATCAGATGTTGCTCAGAATTTCCCAGGACACTGGAAACTTGCAGTCCAAGTAGGAGCTATGGTAATCTTTCAGGCCTCGTAGGAAAATCTTTATTAAAAACCTGTGTTTTCCACACAGAGGGAGCTGCAAAGCCTCCCAGAAAAAGACAGGATTTGCCAGTGTGTGCAAGTAGACAGTGTAAGCCAAGAGCCACAAGAGCTACTGGAAAGGAGCATATGGCTCCCACTGGTTTCCACTGACACAACTAGGTGTGTCCCTCGTTTGCTGATGTCAGCCACACACCACATTGTTGTACGGCTGAGGTGGATAGCAGCATGTAGAAAAGCAGAAAGGCCTGATTACAGAAATGCATCCTCCACTTACAAAACTATGAATTCACAAACCAGGCTTCTGCAAACTATCTCCTTGTCTGGTGCACAATAACCTTTCTGGCTACAAACAGTGTTAATTGAAGTATGAAATTTTCTATGGTCCCCAGTGACAATGTGGCTGTTCAGTTTGCACTGAAATCAATGACTGTGTAAGGATTCTCCTACACAACTATGAACTGGCAGATAGATAGTTTCCCATGGAAGTGATTTGCCTTGGCTAAAAGGATGTTTGTAAAAAAAATTTTTTTATACTTACAAGCAAGGAAGTAATTGATGAACAGATTTGGACTGACATCAACCTGAGTCTTCCATACAGGAAGAAAAGTATCATTTTCTGTAAGTTCAGTAGCTTGCGGCCTTTCTAAAGTGCTCCATATCTGCTCTGCATGCTGACACAAGGTATAAAATACTGAATACTTCAAACTACTCAACACTTAATCAGAAAGACGAGATCAAAACAATTCTGCAGTGGAAAACAAACAAGCATCCTTCAGTTGCAATCTAACTGCTGATACAAGGGCTAAATACAGTGCTGTTTGCTAATTGTGCTTGTATCTGGCCAATGTCATTATGCTGTCAAGGCATCAACAAGCAACAATCTTCAAGGAGTCTGACAGCAGGCAGCAGGAGGTCCTGGTTTTCAAACTAAAACTCCACTCTAGGGTTGCTTCTCTGTGAGGCTTCACAGCCCAACATTTACGGATTCACCCTTTAGGGCAAACTGGGGCCAGAGTTGTAATGAAATTATTATCCTTCCCCCAAGGACACAGTAAATAAAACCATAGAAGCCAATAAAATTGATTGAATTTCTCAAGTGAGTTAAAATATGATGGTGAGGTGTGACCTGAAAAAAGCAGCTCTTTGTAGAGTATTGGTGCAAGCATTAAGACAACCTTTTTCTAACCGGCGTGGCTTAATTAAACTATTACTGAACATGTGATCTCCTCTATACATTTACTCCAAGAACGGACAGGAAAAATGCAGACTGGTGACCTAACTTCTTATTTTGAAACCAAGTTGGTGTCAAGTAAACATTTGAGGCTGAAAGCCAATGACTGAAAGGTGTCTTTTTTTGTTGTTGTTTTGTTTTGTTTTGTTTTTGTTGTTTTCAGGAACTTTACAGAGCTTCGGTGAAAATGCTTAAAACTTCATCAGAATATTCAAGTTGTGTGGATGAGTTGTCACTCTGGCCTCCATTCAGGTTATGGGACTAAGTGGGAAATGCATGAAAGCATCAACTAATGCCAGTGGAAGCTCTGATCCGACAGGCACCACACTGAATCTATATGTAGCCCTCTCCATTTAATGGGGAGGAGAGACAGCCTACTGTTCTTAAGTGCCTGTGCAGGACTGTGACTGAGGTGTACCAGCACTGGCAAGTGAACAGGCAACAGTTCTGCACTGTGCAAATGTCCAGGAATGACTACAAAACCACCACCTCCCTCCTGAACTGTCTGAGTCAAAATGTAGTTATGAATGAAACATTTTCATTAAGTCTGCAAGAGAAAAACTCTCATGGGTGGAAGGAAGCCAACACTGTTGCTCACCAGGGCACGGACATGGGTGTCCTCCACAGAAACCATTGCTGCTTACATCAATTCCATCACTTAAATCCACAAAAAATTAAACACCTCTACCCTTCCAGTTTGTGTCAGTGACTTGCATGTAGTATCTATACCATAAAGCCACCTGTGCCCTTCAACAGAGATATTTCACATGGAGATGATCAACATGTTTTTCCAGACCAAAGGAACAAGAAGTTAGGTTAATTTAATAGAAAAAATAAAATATGGAATAACACTGATTTTGGCCAATATCAATTACAACAGAACTACCCTATTTTACAAATAACAACTGAACATTTTACACATGTACAGTATTTTTTTTTTTTTTCAGTAAAAATGAATTTGGAGTAACAATGTGTCAGTTTGTTGGTTTTTTTTAAAGAAAACAAAGATATTAAGTTTTTCTCTACAATAGTGTTAGAGGCATTTTTAAGTACCCAAACAAACTCTTTACAATCTATTACATAATTAAATCTCAATTATGAATATATATTTATATATAATATATATATAATATTAACTTAAACTTTGAAAGCATTATGTTCTAGTTAAAATTGTTATACTGAGAAATGAGGCAGTAACAGACTAGTAGTTAAACTAGCACAAATTAAATTCTCATAATTTTGCATGTTTAGGAGAAATCTGTAATGGGCACCAAAGGAGCTTCACAGGCCTCGTCGTACAGAATCAGACATGGGTTGTAACAGTTTACCTGCTCTCTGGCAAAGTGAGCATAGGTTTATATTAATTCATTTGTAAAAGTTCCACAATAATTTTTGTATTTAAAGAGGAGGTTGTCTTTATTTTCTAACATTTACATGCTTTAACACCTGCAATACATTTTCTACTTGTGTGTCCTGGAGAAATAACAGAGAGAGACTTTGCACGTTTTAAGTATTTTTCCCACAAAGCAGTATCTTTGAAATTCAATTTACTGTTTTCTGCTAAAATGAATGGCTTCCAAACAGCAACTGATGGTGAAACTGAAGAATATATATTAAACAACTGTGTACCTGAGTACAGAGATGAGACAGAGACCTGCCTCTCTCACCACCCAGGATGGTTTTGCAGTGAGGTAACTTCATAGGCCTCAACAGGATTTTTCCTGCTGAAATTTGTACTAGGAGCAGTTAAAAGCAGATTCAGGCCCATCAAGACAAGATCGTTACATCAAGAAAACAGTTGATTTATTGCCCTATATGTTAATACTCCTGGAGATGTATTTGGCACAGTGTTACAAGCTCAATTATAAATCCAGTCCTGTAAACACATTCTGTCACATACAGTCACACTGGCATTTCTGTATGGGCACTATAAAATATCCCCACATACTTGCATGATAATATCCCCTTTTTGGTGAACGTTACAAGACAACAATAATTTATGAATACTCCTTACATGTTAGCAACTTTTCAATTTCCACGTATACATTACTCTTGCTTATGCAAACCAAGAGTAGCATCTTCTGAACTTGTTCACAACAGGAACATTTTTTATTTTTTTTTTAAGTTTATTTGAAATAGCTTTTACAATTTAAAAAAATAAAATAAAAATCCTAGCATATCTGTTAATAAGCTAGCTGTCTAAAAATGAGATCTATATGACCAAAAATCCACTTTGGGCAAAACATATATACACACTGCATGTGATACAAAAAAACAGCACACAGCAGAGTAAGTAGGAAAGAATTGTGTGCAGAAATGATCACTTTTCTTTTTTAAATACTGGTACAAAAGGGACAGAACTTAGTCCTGCAGCTGACAATGTTTCTGATTCCCTTAGGGACTCATTTCCTGAAGTTCCCTCTGTCAATTCACAAAAAAGACTAATGCAAACCTTTTTGTATTGTTTAGTTTTAATCCATGTAAACGTGTGTGTATTCTTGAAACACTCTTTAAACATCCTGAAGGGGAAACAAGGTGGAAAAAAAAGGGAAGAAAAAAGACCTTCAAAAAACAGAAATAATCTTAAAGTTGACAGGAATTCAAATCATGAGTTAAATGTTAATTTTGGCATCAAATGCTTTGGTCACACAATACTGACTCTGTGATCCTGGATGCTCAGCTCTAAACACCCAGTTATGAAAGGTAGGCGTGTTGTAGTTTTTCCATTTAAGTTCCAACAAACAGTTCACCATCTCCCCAGACAAATGGGGGGAGAGAGAGAGAGAGGTGTTTTTTTTTTTGTTTGTTTTTTGTTTTTTGTTTTTTTTTCCTTTTTCAATAATACGTGTTAATCTATAAGTCTACAGGAGCAGGAGGACTCTGGGAGGTGTGAGTTCACCCCTTGTGCGTACATGTTCTGCAACACAGTTGCTGGAGCACTTTCCGCTGGCAGAGATTGTTCTTTTTCACCAGCATACAGAATCCTCCCTCGGCCCAGGACTCTTCCGTGGCTTCCGGAGGGCAGCAGCAAGGGAAGAAGGGGAAGTTGAAGGTTTGGAGAGCATGGTGTTTACCATGGAGGGAGGTTTAATTGGTCAGACAGGTAGATTTGGTTGAAGAGACCATTCAGGATCAGGTAGCAAGTAGGAAATTTGGTCCATCAGAAGGAATTTCAGTCAACAGCATTTTATTTTTCAGGAAGAGATATTGTGTGGTCCGACAGGGAATGATTGGTATCCATTTGTGTAAAAGAAAAAAAGATTAGAAAGAGAATAATTAGAAAACAGTGATATTTACAGCAAAGGAATTTGTTCTTGATTTTCATGAATTAAAGAATAAAACTGTCAAACCATGAAAAAAGAATAAACATACTCAAACCCTACACAGTAACACATACCCAGCATCTGACTGTCAGGCAGTAGAATGAGAGCCTCCACACTTGGCAACTTAACAGAAGAAATTCTGTCCCTTCCTTGGCTAACCTACACTACTGAGAGAACGTGCCATGCAGTAGGATTCAATTGCACGCCACTGCAATTGCCCCACATGCCCACGTGTTGCACTGCAATTGCACTCTCAAGAACAGGACAGATGAGACAGAAGTGTCCTCAGCCCTGGCATGTGGACAACTATCGCCCCTACCATAATGAAGACCAAACTGATGTATATGTATATGCATAAGACTGTATTTTATATTGGGTGTCCTTCACACTGCTTAACAGAGGGCATTATTTCGGTATGATCACCCTCTTGGACAGCACATGCTGACCTGTTACCTACAAGTAATTCACATTGTAACATTTTCAGAGAAGAGTGACATTATCTCAGTGTCTCTGTAATTGTGATTTGTGAAAGGAATCAATATTAGTGAATAATTAAGCCAATCATACACAACATGAACGATCTATTTGCTGCCTCACAGAACTTGGAGGAAGTTCAAATCTCCGTAACAAATTGGGTGCCCTCTATTCTTTTCTTTCCTTGCTACCTTTTCACACAATTCAGGTGATACTACAGCTACTTAAGATCCTTTTTACTTACCATCATTTTCACAGTTTAAAGTGGTGAAATCAATTAATAACGTGCAATTCTGTTGACAGTACGCTAGGGTCACTGTATAAAAATCTTCTGAAAGCAATGACTTTTGAAAAACAGGTAAGGAAGCAAAAATAGTCTGTTGCAGGGAAGGGGGAAATTATTTTAGGAAAGTTTAGCTGTATATGTGATTAATCCCACTAATACACTACATATATCTGAAAAAAAAGTAAGACGTAGACCTAAAATAGATAATATAACAAAAGTAAAGAAACCAAACCAACAGAATACATGTAAGGAAAGCTGTCAGCAGGGGCAAAAAAGATCTTTTCAGTTTACTTCACTCACCATCCTTGCAGACTGTTCCCACCACACAGACACCAGAGTCTAGGTTATAGCCACTTGGGCAGATCGTACAGTTTCTGTCTCCTTGACCACTGCAATCCAAGCAACTGGCATCACATCTGAAAGACATTGGCCTTAACAAATACAAGAGCTCCCAGGAGAAAGATTCTGAATTGTAAAGGGCTTGTTTGCTGTTTACAGAAGTGTCAGCTGCTCTAGCAATGAGAATAATTAAAAAAAAAACCCTCCCCCTACAACTCAGTGCTGTTTTTTTTTTTTTCCTCCAACCACTTTTTATACTTTTTATCTTTTTTAGTAAACAGCTGCATCGTTATAGTACTTTAGGGCTATGCAGAAGTAATAAAAGGAAGTATTAAACTGACAGTGCATCCATGATGGAAGACTGACCTGCTGCCCAGTCACTTCATCACCCTTCTGACTTTGTTAGATTTTCACTGTGTATTATTTTATTTTATTTTATTTTATTTTATTTTATTTTATTTTATTTTATTTTATTTTATTTTATTTTATTTTATTTCACTTTAATTTATTTTATTTCACTTTATTTTATTATGGAAAACTGGAGAACTGTAACACATTGTTGAGTCCAGGCTGTTCAGCCTGGAGAAGGCTCTGAGATGACCTGATACTGGCCTTTCAATATCTTAAAGAGTGTTGTAACAAAGAAGAGGAAAGACTCTTATGCAGTGTCTGCTGTGACAGGATGAGGGAATACGGTTTCAACCTAAAAGAGGGGACATTTATATTGGATATAAGGAAAAAGTTTTTTTTCTGGTAAGAGTAGTGAGGCACTTGAACAAGTTGCCCAGAGTGGTGGTGGCTACTCCAGCCTTGTACACATTCAAGGTCAGGTTGGATGTGGCTTTGAGCACTCTGACTGAGCTTCAGTCCCTGTTAATTACAAGAGAGGACTAGATGACTGTCAGAGGTTCCTCCCAACTCAAATGGTTCTCTGATTCTATGATTCCCTTCCTGCCCTGAACTCAGTGTGACGATTCAGAGGACAAAAGTGGTATTTATTTAAATAAACAAAGGAAGGAATAAAAAATAAGTCCCTTCTTTGCACAGCGCAATCTTCTCCAAGGCTTATTCACCCACTGGTACATGCAGATGAGCTATGGTGGACAGCAAGTCTTGTAATATATTTATGACATGTTTCTGTGCATGTAGCTGAAGAACTTAAATGGTCCTCATGAACAGTAATTAACTTCATATAGAAAAATCCCATTTTGCCTTTTTTCAGTTTGTTGAGAAACACAGATCCTCTGTCAGATTTGTATACTCTGCATTTCTATGCATATTTACAAAGATTCTCACTACGGGTTTTTTGAAGTCAAGGAAACATACACGTACAAGAAAAACAGTCTCAGAAGTTCTGCATAAATGCAACTCAATATTCTTAAAAAATATTTTTTACTTCATTTGTTTTGAATCCATATTTTTTTTCTCTTCTCATAAATATTATCTTTCTCATCACAGTAGTTCCTAACATACTGCTAATCACCAGAAACATGTATTAGCACAGCTCATACCTTTTGCAGCTTTTGTATCCACTTTCAGTAGAGTGATCAAGGTAGTAACCAGTACTGCAGGACTGCACACATCTTCCATCTTCCATAAGATAGCCCTGTGTGCAGTTTATACATGCATCTACTCCACCACCTTAAACCACAGAGAAAATACACTCCATTATTGGCTAGTTACTCCTATTGCCTCCAGATGTAGCAAAATCTTACTGCCACTTTAGAGACAATGTATAATCTTACTTACCTTCTTTCAAATAATAATATCAAACTGTAATGGTGTATGGTTAGAAGAAATCATATTGAATAGTTTTGCTATCTCTTTTCTGAAAGAAATGGATGTTGGTAGTTCTACAGGTGCCACAGAACTGATAAATCATTCTTACAATCCAGAAAGAAAATGGAAGGCATTGCAGAAAATTAGAATAAGCATTATAAATGGAAAAATAAAAATAAAAAAAAAGAAATGTATTCATACTTTATGTTATATTTTTATGTTACCTGAAAGAATTCAGCCGTATGTATAATACATTAGAGAACTACCAAAAGAATTCAGAGATTACATGTCAGCTGTCACATTACGATACAGGAAAACAAAATCAGAGCTAAAAATAGAGAGTAAAGGAAACAATGCAAATAAATGTCAGTGAGATACCTGCACATGTTGCGCAGGAACGGTGACACGGTTCACATTCCCTGCCGTTGTGGTATTTTCCATCTTCACAGCGGATAGCACATTTCGTGCCATGCAAACTATTATAAAAAGGAAAAAAAACTCCACAGTGTTCAAGGAGACAACAGCAACAAAAGACAAGCTCATTCACAAATCAGTAGTTTCCTTTAAAAAAGAGCAGTTCATAGATCAGGACTCACTGGCTTCCTTCACAGGTCGTATTTTATAAACGGCAGAAATGACTTCGAGAGGGAATGAAATTCAGTTTTATCTACGGTTTAACACAGGAGCTGTTTACAAACTCATTGTAAATACTACCAAGTAGGAGAGGACAGAAAAAAATGAACAATGCCAGAGTCCTAAAAATTCAGGCATGTAAAACACAATTACCCATGAGGAATTTGGCACAGGGTCAACACCACTGCATTTAAAAATACACAGGACATCACGGTGTGCGTGAAAGACCAGCAGCACTTCCTGATACTGTGCTACAGCACAGGGCAAGAACGGATCGTCAAAGAAGGAAACTGCCACCGTTTTCTGACATGGCAGTTTTCATTGAAATCTCCTAACGCCAGTTCTGCACGGTGTGGGAGATTTGTCTAGATTCCACTCAATGGTATTCTGTCTGCAGGCACTTTTTAGAAGGAGCACAAAATACAGACTAATATAAAGGAATAGCACAAAGATTCACATCTCCATGCTATCTATGCTCCAAGTTGTGTTCATGCTTTCATGCTCTACATGCTGACGTAGGCCTTTTTTGTAAAGTTAGGACCTGTCTGCCATGTCTCCCATCTTAAAAAGAATCTCAGTTTTCACCAGAATGAACTCCTTCTCAAAAAATGCTCTTCATCTACAGGGATTATCACCTTAAGTGTGAGCTAATGCTGTTTTGCAGATTGGAATCAACAAAAGTTTTGTACACTCAGCATCACTAGAAAGCCTGAAGAGTAAATATGGTCCCAGTTTAGCAATCAATCAATCAATCAATCAATCAAGTCAGCAGATCTGAGAATATCTGCTTTCTTAAGTTTTTTTGTTCAGCCATACACTTCAAAGTGCTTCATGTGTCAGGAAGCATTATCATATTTTAACGGATGGAAGAACTAATCATTTGCTTGAGTTTAGTTAATGGGCCAATAGTAGGATCAGAATTGGGATATAGGTCTCCCAAGTCCCACTCAAAGTTCTGTCTACAGATATAACTGACAAAAAAATGCAGGAATCTTTGAACCACTATGGAATAGAAAATGCATATCCTGGAGGCAATATTGATTTCTGATTTCATACCCACACAGATGATGTTCTTTGAAAAAATTACCCAAATCCATTCTCAGCTCACTAATATTGTCCAAGTAAACACTGAATATGTTACTTTTTTTTTTTTAATTTTAATTTTTATTTTTAATTTATTTTTCTTTTTCTCTCACAGACTACACTTTTCTCTAGTGGTTAGGTCTGTGTGAATGGACAGACAAGTATATAAACTTAGTTCCTGAGATATACAGAAAATGTGGACACAGCTGTGACATATAGGACTGTGTTCTATAATGTCACAAATATGCAGTCTTGGGTATTCTGACATATATGCCAACTGCAGAAACTTCTGAACTGCTACCTTACTAAATTGATTTCACAGATACAGTGAAAGCCATGCTGAGTCTGTTAAAATTCTCCAAACTCTTAACTTGGATTGAAAATTTAATTACATTTGAAAAGGGAAGCAGATACTCATATTTCACAGAAACTGTAAACAGACCACATCCAGTCCTATGCTTTCCTCCCCATTAGATCACACTTCCTCTTCAAAGGGTCTCTTTTTTTTTTAAAGAAAAAATGTATTTGTAATAAAAATTGTGCAGGCACTTGAAAAATAGAAATCCAATATAAATACATAGAAGTGAAAAATCCTTTACAAAACGTAAAAGAATCTAGTTCTTCATGCCCTGTAAATAAACACCTTTCAGCTTTTATTACCTGAAAGACAAAATTCCACTTAGACAAAAAGTAAAAGGTCAGTGTCAAAACATTTGCAGAACACCGTACTCTGAAAGAAGAACCCCTACAGTTACTGAATACTGACTTCATATTTTTTGTGGCATAAAGCCAGCATATATGCCTTCACAGACTTTTTAAGATTTCTGACCTTAGCTGCTTGGATCAAAAGGTCATTCATTCATAAAGGAGCCTGGAATGCATACTGATGCTTTGTGGGCTTTACCTATCAGTTTCAGGAATGATTAAGTCCTCCTATGAAATAAAAATACCCACTGCCGTTTAAAATAATGCGTACACTATATTGTAACAGAATGGAGCCTGAGGTATTTGAGATAAGTGAATGACCGGATGCATGAAGAAACAATAAAGATAAGAAAATAGTTTCTAACTATCACAGGAATGAATCAAAGATTAATATGACTCATCAGCTCTACCTCTAAAATAATCCTTGACTGCCATACTGAAGGTCAAAGCAGTGAAGAAGTCAGTTTTCCACATGACTGTGGATTTTATTTTACTTAAAATGAAAGGTCTTTTAAAAGCCCTTTGTTGGCCAAAATGGCACACAGCTGTACAATAAAATACTATATTACAACTTAAACATCAATGGAAAACATGAAATGAGGGCAACTCAAGGTTAAACACCTATCTAGTGTTCTTCATTGCACATCCAGTCTCATAAGCCTCTTTGGGTATGGTGTTTATTGACAGCCATCTTTTCCTTACCTTAGGCCATGTTTGCATTCTGTGCAGATTTGGAATTCAACACATGTCTTACAGTTTTCACTACATTTTCGGCAAACATTCTTATCTACAAAGAAAAAGAAAAAAAAAAGAAAACAGCCCAGAAAACCCTGGTCAGTTGTATTTAATAAAATTATTTGGGGATATTATTACAGGTCTTACAGTTCTCTAGCTTGACACCAGGAAGCTAGACTAAAATGCCTAAATTCTGTCATTAGGCTTTTCCTTCAGACAGCATATCTATTTATAAACCATTTTTATCTTCACTGTGTGCTTTGAGGTTGTTAAAAAATCTTTCTGAATGCTGTATATTTAAATTAACTGTTCACAATATGGACTTAAACTGCCTTTTCATATAGTGGGTCAAGCAGTAACGACTACCACATGTTCCAGAAACTATCCTGCAATTTACTGTTTACACCTTACACACAAATAGTCTGTCCTATCTTACATGTACTGGTGTTCAAAGAAACACTTCTGATCTTAACAAAGAGACATAAATTACCTAACATCTGCCTTTTCATCTCAAGAGCTCCCTACTTTTAAGAGAAGTCTCTGAGATGCAGTGCCATGTAACTCTCTGAGGAGAAAAACCTGGTGGTCCCATTTTCCTAAATTTTCATTTACACATCTTGATTGGGTAGAAGGGAAATCCCTTCACTGTAGTTCTCAGACAGTGGAAAATGGAAAAATTAGAGTAGTACCTGCTTTTACTAATCCTCAAAAATGAACAGACAGCTTCATGGCACAGAGAGCAAAAGGTTAGGTATCTACGTAGGTCCCTCCAAAAGTAATGCCTCCTATTTATTTCCATGGAAGCTACAACAGATACAAAGAGCAAATAACACTATTTGATAGAGCAAATTCTCAGCTACAAAACACTACTTTTCAACACAGTCACCACCATTAGCTGATTCACGCAAATGAGCTGGTCAAGATGCTCTTCATTTCATGGCGTGACAGCTGTGCTTGGCCATCAGAACATGGCTTGTCTTTCACACTGCTGTTGCTGCTGCTGAAATGCACCACCCACCGCCTCACTGTGCTCACATCCACTGCCTGGTTTCCATAAATATTCAGCAAGCATCGATGAATGTCAATTGCTACAACTTTTTCTGCATGGAGGAATTCAATTCCACCCCTCTGCATCATTTGCACTTCCATGTCAGACACCATTCTGTCAGACTGCCCCTCTGTTGCCGTCTGTCGCACAGCAACAAAATGTAATGGAATACTGGTGGGAATGTTCAGCCTCCTCTGTCCTACCAATGTCTTCTGCCTCTGACATTGTGGGTCAACATAACACAAAAGGAGGCATTACTTTCGGAGCAACTCTTGCTCATAGCTTGTAGTTGAATCAAGCCCTTTGAGCACATGTTCATATTTTAAGCATGTTACTAAAGCTAACTGAAGTCATGTAGTTTACGCATTACATATGGCCGTTTTTGCTACCCAAAGTTGGAAATAAAGTGTGGCAATCGCAGGAGGAAATGGAAGCCCCATATCTCATGTTGCAGAGAAGTACTGCACTTGAGTAATCACATCACCGCAAGTCAGAAATCTGCCTGAAACATTAATTGCAAACGCCTTTTCCAGCTGAGAAGCCTAATTTTCTCAGTGATCCAGATTGGTAACCATGGTCACTTTCTCAGCTGCCTCTTCTACAATGGTGCCACAGCATTCCCACAGTAAGGGAGAATGGGGAATTGGGATGCTTCATGTTCACAAACTGGATGTCAACTTTCCCTTCTGGCGAAGCAACAACCTGATCTGTCCTGTAGCGGACTGTGCTCTTGGACTGCTTTCATTCTGCTGGTTACTCCCAGTCACAAGGAGAAATGAAATCCTGCCTCCAAGCATTATTTTTAAAATGAAGGAAGATTAATTTCTGAGGAGCTTCTTCATCACACTTAGCAACAATGTAATAAGAGGAGTAGGATAAGAGATAGATGCATTCAACATACTTTTCCTGCTTATCAGTATTCCATCAGCCTCCCCAGATCAAATTCTGTAGCCCACAATAAAGAAACAATAAGTAATACTAACTCTTATCCAGGTAAAACCCATCGGGGCAGGTGGTAATACAGCTATTGGTTACTTCATTCAGGTAGTAGCCAGATTTACAGGTCATGCACTGGTCACTATGGCCTCCAACACAGGTTTCACAATTGGGTGAGCATTTTTTACAGCGTTTCTTGTCTGCATTGTAGTGACCAGGTGGGCAGGTCGAAACACAGATCCTGCAGACAGCAGGGAAGAGAAGGCAGAGTCGTTAATGAAATAACCTGCCACCACATTCCTGGACCATGACTGCAAAGCAGAAGTATTTCTCAGCATTGCTGCTTTTGTAATGATCACATGTTTTCTAACGATCACGTAACCCTCCACAGCATCGCATCAGGCTGTTTGTGCATTTTTTTTCCTACAGCATATGCTATCTCACTGTCAAACACCTCGACAGACAGTCATACTGTACCATTTTTGACCATCTAGATCTTTTCCTATCTGACTCAAATGCAGTCACTGAAGTTGTAGTTGCTATCACAGTTACAAACAAATAACCTCTTACAAAGTAAAAATGAGGGAATGATCAGGGAGGTGTGTTTGAGTTCTGTACTTGAAATTTTGATTAGTTAGTTGTTTCCTTTAACTCTAAGAAAATTTACCAAATTCAAAAGAAAATAATTAATTGATGACTGCAGCAAAGAGAAGAGAAAAGTAAGTTAAGATACATACTAAGGAATCTTTGAAGCAAAGATTTTTTTAACTTTGGTCTTACCGTGTGTTGTTCTTGGATTTGTAGTAGTAGTGAAGACAGTCAGTACAATGATCTGGTCCTGGCCCATCACACCCTACTTTGCTGCATTCTGCATTGCACGGACCTGGAATAAAAGCAAGATACAGGAAAAGAATCAGAAATTCTTGTTTGGTACTTAACACCTGTTAACACATACTATTTTAATTCAGATTACTGTGTTTTTGTTTATTTGATCTTATCCAAATTGCAATTTGACCATACTGAAAGGAGGAAATTTTTAATACTTGAAGATATTTACAAATATTGGCCTCAGTATTCATTCAAAGTGATAAATAATTTTTAGCAGCCCTGGCATCCTCTGTATGGTCTATCAGATACTATTTCTGGATCAAATTAGTCTCTTTCCTAGTGGCTAACAAATCAATCAAAATTTTATTTAGAAATGTACAAAAGCTTTTGAAATTCATACTAAGGAATGATTAGCGACACTGCTTATTGCAAGCAGGTCAGTATAATAATCAGCAGCTATTTTGGTTAACAAATGGGCAAGTGGTCCAAGTAGCTCCCACAGCAGAAGTGAACCAGCACTCAGTGTCCAGACTCACCTCCCTCTGTGCTACTACATGCTGAAGAAGCCTCAACCAATATTTGCTTATTAGCAAGCCCTTCATCTCATCCACAGACATGTTTACACTTTCCAAATAGTTCCAAGCTGCCAGGGGATGAGCGAACCATCATCTCCTGCCTTTATGTAGGTGACAAGGATATGTGAGAACTCCTAACTATGTCAGGATCACTGCTCCCTAGTGAATGAAATTTCTAAGCTTTCCTATCACCTTTACGTGTCTCTTAATATCAAGTGAACTTGAACAAAACTGAGTGCACTTCATACAGCAAAAGCTTAAGAAGTTAGTGACCTTTACAGCAGAGACAGTAGTGCTTCATCATCTATCAAAACAAGGGGTTGAGCAGTCCTCAAGCAAAAACAGGGACTGTGTGTTTGACACACTGTGACAGGAGACTGTAATAACAAAAACCTCTAAACTGAACACTGCTGTGCTGTTAGCTTGCAAGAATTATACTTAAGATTCAACAGCACTAATCATCTATGTAATGCGATTGACACTGTTGGAATACATGTAGGAAAACTGCCAGCTTGACTTATTCTGCAGCAGCAAAAATCTAACTCTTTCGAAGCCTAATGAAAATACTGAAAAACTTCTATGGGGATAAACAAGAAACAATATATGCAGATGTAGAAGGTAATATTCCTCATATATATATATTGTGCATACATACATATAAATATTTATGAAAAGTAGTGCATTCTACATAGGATGTTAACTGTAGTTTAAAAATACAAAAATGTCTAAAAGCTCATCAAAATGCAAAGTGTATATATAGAACTTTATGAAACGAATTGTTCTGAACTCCCACTACTTCCATACCCTGAGAATATCCTTATGAAAATGTTCTTGCAAAGTCATTCTTTCAGCACTATGTTCAAGCTTCAGTGTATTAATTTTTCCATTTACAAATATAAATCCTGCATAATTATTATCAGTTTTGCCACTGCAAAACTTCTGTTTGGCTATTATTTCTATTTTTGTTTCTGGAAATTTTTAGTACCACCTAATTGTTTCCCAGTCACTGAAGACAACAGATCCTACTATTGTATCAGGATCCTATTCTTGAACTAATGCAAAAGATGTGAGTCAAAAAGCGTGGAAGAGAGAAAAAACTAAGTAAGCAAGCCAGGAGACTTCACAATGTGTGACCATATGTTGACAACATAGAGTCCAACATTTAATATATGCAGAGTCTCAGAGCAGTAAACGCAGAGCAAATTAATGTACGCACCTGAATAATCATCTGTTCCATAATCTTCTGTAGGATCTTCTACTGGACTGGAGCGTACTCTTTCCACTTTTGGAAAATCATTTCTTGGTGAGTATGGCTGGATGGATGTTCCATACAGTACTAAGGACCACTCTTTCAATTTGCCTAGAAGTATTAAAAGCCTAGTTTTATAAATCATTTCCTATTTTCTTTTTCTACAGAATATATCATCTGTGAACAGGAAATCTGAGTGGACACGGAAGACTCCACTTAGTTTAATATTGTCAGTGCAATCTCTGCTTCATTGTAAACTGAGAAAGCATACTTTCTTCGACCAGTTATTTCACAGTATTTTTCGCACTGCACTCTCTTGTAAGTCTAATAAAAGTTTGCAAGGGTGAACTCAATATAAACCATGAACAAAAACCTTAGGCCACATAGTCATTTGGGAAAGTTATACTGGTATTCATCAAGGAGCTTTTGCTATAAATTTCACTTTTCCTCAGAATATGAATTGTCCAGTTATTGTTGTATATCTTAGCTAACTAGCTGTATTCAGAATTATGACTTAAAAACAGGGTTATATTTTGTCTATTCTTACTCATGAGTACTTTTCATTGCTTTATGGAATATATTTCAGTGAAGAAGAAACAAACTCTATAATAGAATGCCAATGTCCCTTCCCAAACAAGCATAATTTCTTATTTCTTTGGCCTAGTTATTTTGAAGATACGTCAATTCACTGTCTGACTTAGTCACCAATATTTTATCCTCTCAGTAGTTGAGTGAAGGAAGAAAACAAATGTTTTCCTGCCTGAAGTATTAAAGCGCTTTTATGTAAGTTCTGCTGTTGTTTTTTCTTCAAGTCGTGAGTCCAAGCTGTCAAGATGAAAAGAGTAAATATTCAGACTTCACCTCCCTGTCTGCACTTGCCAGTAAATTAATTCCATGAAAAGAGTGAAGGACTCAGGTCTGAAATAATACATCTAGTACTGATGCATAAAAAAATATACCCCAGCTTGAAAATATGGAAATTAAGTTTGGTCTTAACCTAGTCTCCTGATTATATTCAGCTATGTTGAAGCAACAGGTTGTACACGTACAATTCTTATCAGAAGACTCTAGAGAAAAGGGAAGCAGAGAGCAACTTTCATAGTTTGGAAGATTCCATTTTTAAATGTTGCCAATAGGCTTCCCCTCAGCCCGCTCTTCTCTCAGCTGAACAAACCAAGAGACATCGTCTGCTCCTCAAACATTCTGCCCTCCTTCACCATCTTTGCAGCCCTCCTTTGGACGTTCTCCAATGGTTTTATGTCCTTTTCCTGTTGTGGCCTCCAGAGCTATCCCCAGTGCAGGCGGTGAGGCCACACAGTACAGAGCAGAGAGGACAACCCATTCCCATGCCTGCTGGCGGTGCTGGCCCTGGTTCACCCAGGTACAGTTGTCCCTTTGGGCTGCCAGGGCACACTGCTGCCTCATGTTCCACTTGCTACCAGCCAGAGCTCACAGAACCTTTTCCACAGGGCTGCTCTCCAGCCTCTCTTCTCCCAGTCTATACATACATCCAGAATTGACATGTTCCAGGTGCAAAATCTGGCACCTGCTCTTGTTAAACTTCATCTGGTGGGTGACTGTCCAGCTTTCTAATTCATCAAGATCCTGCTACAGTAAGGAATCTCCTTTTGCCAAAGAATGATCACTATCTGACAGATACTAGCACAGTTCTTTTAAATGATTTGTCTTGGAGTGAATATAGCTTCACCATGTATGTTCTCTGTCCTTTCTGCATTTTAACTCACATTCACGGTGTATCGATTATAATAAATTAGATGCAGCTGAAAACTGTTTTTGTTGCTTCATTACTCTAAACTTTTCCTCCTTGCCATTATTGTGCTCCAATGATCACTAAAGTTTCAAAGTGTTGATTTTATATGTCTTCCAGAACACTGGTAAAAGTACTGAATACTACAAAAAGAAAATAAAAAAAAAAATTGCAAGGGCCCACTAAAAATAACCACAGGCACTGATGCTTCTTGGGCACAGAGTATTGTTGTGTCTGGACTTACTGGAAGGGCTGTTCTAACACACTAGCAGGAAGGTTTGGAGCACTGACCTTATACTTAATGCAAAAGAGCAGCAAGAGGAATAATGTAGGGTCTGTCAGGAGATTAGCTGCCTTTTAAGAATGGTTCAGTAAATAAAGAGGGAAAAAATTCATGCGACTTGCCAGCAAATAAATGAAGCCCGCCTCGAGGCAGGTTTAATTTGCACAATGAAAATATTTCAATAAATAATTATATATACATGCACACTCTTTACTAATGAATAGACAAAGTGCGCACATTTATGCCAAAATCTTTCTTTCCCCATTTTTGGCTGCTTCCATCATTTTGTTTGGCTAGAATATCCCTCACCCTGCTTGTATTTAGTACATAACAGAGGTCCCACATTGTATGTGCAAAAGAAAGGGTATATCACAGTGTTTCACAGCAAGCACTTCCATAAACTGTGCAGAAATAAATGCAGACAGAAATCACATGCACTACTTTATGAACTAGACTGTGACTTTACAGGTAACAGATGTGGCATTGCCTTGCCAGTGCAAGGATATGATGACGTGTTGAGTCTTTTTTCAGCTCTTAATTCTAAGGCCTTTCAATAGCTAAACAAGCACATGCACACAAAGAAGCAGGCATGATGGTGATATCAGTCTGATAAAACTGAAGGCTACATAGGCACCATAAATTTCATGGAAGCATCTTCAGTTCACATCCTGTTCAGGCTGTAGACTAACTCTAACATGACCAAACAGCTGAGTTTATCTGCTATAAATATATGGCATGCACTTACACAAATTTCTGAACTGAAATGTTATTGGACAGATTTCACCAGAAGGCAAGCAGAAATCTAGGAAGCTGAGAGACAAAGTACTTAAGATTATTCAATGAGGATTCAGGATCCAAACTCACAACCAGACTACAACTTGAGAAATCCAAATGCATATAAACACCTAACAGGTCCAAAGAAGTAATCTACACTGTGGTAAAAAGAAACTAAAGAATAAATTCGCCTCCTGCATAATTCCTTGAGTATATGAGGCTTCTTCCTAAGCTCAGCTGGGAAGGTTTAATTCCTCCACATCCTCTGGACTTACTGTCCCTTTTCATCCAGAGGTTGAAGCAAAAAATGATGAGCCCCACATGATTAGCCACCATAGATCTGAGAAGATTATACATGAAGTATAGAAATCGATACATCATTAAGATCTATACAGTGAATTATATAAAACAGGAGCAACCAGAAATAGGCTCTAAAGTGTAAAGCTGGAAATGTATGTGGCCTCTTCAGACTGTTTTGGAGACATAAAAGAGCTATGAAAGATGCTTGGCAGATAGTCCAGATGAACAGTTTGCAAAATGGCTCTGTTCTAGGTTTTAGTGCAGGGAGCAAGCCAAGGCACAGAAAAGAGAGCAATAGCTGAAGTCTGTTGCTCTTTAGCTCTCCTTCATGCCTGCTGGATGAGCTACTGGGTTCTGCAGTATGCACAAGGGTCTACACTAACTTGTCCTTTAGGCTGTAGAGGTTCCTGGCTGCTTCAGGATTACTGAATGTAAGACAGAGTTGAAATTCATCAATGTTTGCCTCTTTTCTTTTTAGTAAATTATGACAAATTATGTAGTTGCTGTTTCTTCTATCAAATTAAAAAGAACTGAAAATTATCTGCATGTACCAAAAAAACCCAAGCAGGATAGTTTTGTTCTGTGTAGTCTACTACTACTTTGCCAAATTCCTTTTATGAGTATCCCTTTTAGTGCACTGGAAACTTTGCTCTGCATTTCCTTGTGCGATTAACGATACTTTGCTAAGAATTTTTCACAATGTAAAGCCATGGTGAGGAAAGACTGGTACACATAAAATAAAGCTAATATTGCAGAACTGACAATGTTGTTATTTCCTTTCAGATCTCTGTAAGATGATAATTAGGTTTTTTAAAACTCTGTGCTTACAGTTAACCACTTGAATATATAATAGACATTTAGACAATGCTAACCACCTTGGAGTCCTCATGAACATTAATAAGAAGTTGTTTGCTGCTGAGCAATCTTGAAAATAACACTGATTACGTTGGTCTTCAGTATGGACTGCTGCACACTATACTACATATCAGGTTTTACAGAAAATGAGTTATGATTGCTAGTTTAGCATTCTGAAAAAAAATCAGGATATGCAGACAACTGAGAAAAGTAACAAGAGAGCTTGATTCGGTGGCCAGACAGGCAAAAAAACTTTCTAAAAAGCAGAGAGATTGCCACTCTGCCCATCTGCTGCATTAAACAGAACACAATTCAGCTAATGAAGAACTAAAGAACTAAAATTCTCATTCAGTTCCATCTGTTTCAACTGCAGTTGTGTGAAGCTGATTTAAGTTTTAGATTTTTTTAGATAGAAAATCAGCACTTCCATTTTGTCATAATACTGAAATGAGAAAAGTTTGCTTTTGTGCAAAGAAAACAGTAAAAACCCAGCTGAGTTTGGCCTATTATCCACTTGGAATAGGAAGGAGACTGGACAAAACCGTGTTCGCACATTAGAATTCCTCCTGTGCCCTAGCTTTTTCCAAATCACACTGGAAATAGTCCTACTGAGTTTGCAAGCTGCAGGAGAGCCTGGATGAGCTGACCTCCCTGCACAACTGTCTCTTCAGAGAGAGAGACATATTTACCTTGAACAGGTGAACTGCATGTAGCCTTCTGACCAATGTGAAAAATTCAACAACCAAAAGAAAATGTATTCCATCTCCCTGTCTGGTTGCAGAAATATTAATGGACATTTCTTGGACAAAGGCGAATGGACACAGTTAATATTACTTAATCTTCCTTATTTTAAAAAATTTCACATTTTAGTCACTGTTTCTTTATGTATGTAGCCAAGGATACATTTTTATGGTTCAAGTTAGCATCTATGTCTTAGAATTCAGAATGCATTTTCAGTAAATAAAAATAAATATAAACCTGTCTGCTTTTTGAGTTTATATAGCTGAAATGTAACTTGTATTCCACTGAATTATAAATTAATTCTACTGGTAATGTCACTGTCGTCCTAAGTATGTTATTTCATAGCAGAATTCTTGTAACTAGTTTTAAGCTATGAGAAAGCAGCAATGAACTAGATTTGTCACTTCCAAAGTAATATGATTACATTCTGACTTGATGACCAATCAGAGTAAGTGACAAATAAATTCCAATATATCAGTTGTATATACCTCTCTTACATTTGTTTTATTCACATCTTTACTTGTTTAAATGATATTCCCCCCTTGATTGTTTTTATTAAGGGTTTTCTGCTTACTCTGATGCGAAGCTCTGAGGAAAAGACTATGATCAATATGTATGCATAAACAGTCCTACTTTTGTTTGCATACAAAGTACGTATTTCAAAGTGATTTTTAAGGTTGAAATTTCCTTTGGCCCAAAGGGTACTATATATTCATCTTTCAAAATCAGAAAACAGAAATAAGCATTTACTCCTCTGAGTCTCTTCGAAAACTCTTACCTCCATCTCAGTCTCTTTCAAAGTACTTACTCTGAAGTTAATGAATGAAGCTGAACAGCACAGTGGGAATTAAAAGCAGAAGAAGAATGTTTATAGCCTCAGAAATTCTTTCTAAGAGTGTAATTTGTAAGCAGACAAATGTGAGGTCTCAGCACTTCACCTACACACTGGAGCACGATACAACCTACCAGTGTAGCAAGCCATGAATTTCTTTCCCCTTTATAGTGAGATTTTCAATTTATTTTTAAAACTGATAAATGCCGCTCTTTTTCTTATGGCTAGAATATAAAATACAAAGCAAAGAAAAAACAACATGGGAAATAGGATTGGATTCCCCCCTTGGATTCTGTCTCAGCTGTGAGAGAAACTGGAAATTTCACTCGGGGCTGTTCTAGTTTATGTGGAAGAACTGTCTGAAAAAAACTGTAATCAACAACCAGTAAAACAATACTCTAACTTCTTTCAAATGTGGCACTTGCAGTTTTTATGCAGATTTTTATGTTTTTTCTTGAAAACTGAATCTAGTAAAACTAAGTTTTCATTAAAGCAGTGACTGTTAACTTGTCAGAAATTACAGTGTTCCTATCTGGTAAGATCTACCTCTAAATGGTCAAAGACCATTTTTATACTTTGAGGCAATATATCTGATGGCAAAAAAGAGGCCTTTAGAAGACGAAATTATCTCTGGAAACCAGAAGAAAGTTCATAATAAGAAAAAACTGTATCTTAAATTGCAAACAAGAATAACATAAAAATAAAGAGTACACTGATAAATGGAATTAAGAGTAATGGTATTTATCAAGCAGAGGATGCAGGAAACTGATAAGGTTGAGGTGTTTAAACTAAGGCATAAGAAGGAAATGCACAGGCAACAAAGGCAGGGATATGTGGCTTGGGAAGAATACAGGTATGCCATGTGGTTGTGCAGAGATGGGATCAGGAAAGAAAGGCAGAAATGCAACTGAACTTGATGGAGGATGCAAAAAACAACAAGTGTAGAAATACACTGGTCAGAAGAGACAAGCTGAAGTGAGTGCATTCTCTCTGAAAAATGGTTTAAAAGAACACCAACAGGACTGAGGTACTCAACAAGTTCTTTGCCTCAGTCCTCACTGGCTGTCAGACATCTCTCATGTCCCTGAACATCTAGGTGTGGTTTGGGGAAACAAATTTTTTCCTATTATAAGAGAAGGGTAACCTTCTGAAACTGAACATGTACAAGACTATGGGTCCTGAGGACATGCATCCCAGCCATTCTGAAACTGGCTGATGTTGTTGCCATGCCACTCTCTGTCATATTCAAAAAGTTCCTAGTTACTGGAAAAAAAGAAATGACATCCACTTTTAAGAAATGGAGAATGAAAAATCAGGAAAGCTATAGGCTTGTGGGCCTCACCTCTGTGCCTGGGAAATCATGGAACAGTTCCGTTTAGATGCTAGGTTCAGATGCATGAAAGATGAGGAGGTGATATGAGACAGCTAGTGCAACTTCACCATGGGTCAGTTCATGCCTAACTGGTGGCCTTCTATGATGGAGCAATGGCCTCAGTGGACAAAGAAAGGGCAACTGATGTCATGGATTTTTGGATTTCTGCAAGACCTTTGATATGGTCCCATATCACATTCTTATCTTTAAATTGGAAAAATATTCAGGGGATAAGGAATTATTGGAATCTTGCAAGCAGAGGGCTGTGGTTGATGGTTTTATGCCCAGGTGGATCATTGATGAGTGGTATACTTCAGGGAGAAGAACTCATTGAGAGCAGTGCTGTGAAGAATTTAGGGTTTATGGTGGACAAAAAGCTTGATGTGAGCCAACAGTGTGAACTTGCAGCCCAGAAGGACAAATCTAACCTGGGCTGCCTCAAAAAGAAGTGTGGCCAGCCAGGCAAGGGAGGGTCTTCACAGATGTGGAGCTCTTAGATCAAGTCCAGAGGAGGCCACAAGAAGGCTGGAGCATCTCTCCTGTGTAAAAAGGCTGAGGGAGCTGAGCTTGTTCAGCCTCAAGAAGAGAAGGCTTTGGGGAGACCTCACTGTGTCTTTCCAGTATTTGAGGAGTTAGAAGGTAAAGCTTACAAGCAGGAAGGATACTGACTTTCTATATACCCAACAACCTCCCTGGGCAGCTTGTTCTAGTGACTAATCACTACTTCGGAGAAGAAACTTTTCCTAATTTGTCTGAAGTAGTCTGAATCTCCCGTGGCACAGCTTGAGGACATTCCCTCTAGTTCTACCCCTAGTTACACAGGAGAAGAGGCTGACCTTCTCTGAGGCAGCTATCTCCCCTGAATCTCCTCCAGACTTAAACAATCCCTGCCCCTCAGCCGTTCCTCATAAGGTTTGTGCTCCAGACCCTTCACCAGCTTTGCAGCACCTCTCTGGATATGCTATAGAGCCTCAATATCTGTTTTGTAGTGAGGGTGTCAAAACTGAACACAGTACTTAAGATGTGGCCTCACCAGTGCTGAGTACAGAGCACTTCCCTGCTCCTGCTGGCAGCACTATCAGAAATGATACAAGCCAGGATGACATTGGCCTTCTTGGCCACCTGGGCATGATGCTAGCTCACGTTCAGCCATACACTGATTGACATCCCCAGGTCCATTTCCTTTACACAGTCTTCCAGCCACTCTGCCCTAAGCCTGTAGCATTGTCTGAGGTTGTTGTGGACAAAGTGTAGGACCCGGCACTTGGTCTTGTTGAACTTCATCCCATTGGCTTCAGCTCAGCTATTCAGCCTGTCCAGATCCCTCTGTAGTGTCTTTCTACTCCCAGGTAGATTGAAACATTCTACTACCTGCAAACTTGCTGGGGGTGCACTAAATCCCTTTGTTCAGGTCGATAAAGATGTCAAACAGGACAGGACTTGGACCCTGGAGAACACCGGTGACCAGTGGCCAGTCAGATGTAACTCTGCTCACCACTGCTCTTTGGGCCTCGACACTCAGCTAGTTCTTCACCCAACAACGACTGCACGTGTCCAAGCCACAGGCTGCCAGGGAGACAGTGTCAAGGGTTTTGATAAAGTCTAAGTAGACTACGTCAACAGACTTTCTGTTGTCCACCAGACAGGTCACTCAATCATAGGACATCAGGTTGGTCAAACAGGACCTACCTTTTGCGAACCCATGCTGGCTGAGCTTGATCCCCTGGCTGTCCCACACATGCCACATGATCTCACTCAAGATTATTTGTTCCATAACTTTTCCTGGCACTGACGTCAGGCTGATGGGCCTGTAGTTCCCTGAATCATCCTTACGACTCTTCTTGTGGATAAGAGTCACACTGGCAAGCCTTCAGTCCTCTGCGACCTCTCCAGCAATCACCCACACCAGCTTTCTCAGCATCCAAGGGTGGATTTCATCTGGTCCCATGGACTAGTAATAGTCCACGAGGAGTAGTAGGTCTCTATCTGTTTCTACCTGCATTATGGGGTGCTTATTCTGCTCTCCATCTGAGACTTCAAGGTCAAGGGACTGAGTACCCTGAAGACAACTGGTCTGACTTTTAAAGACAGATGTAAAGAAGGCATTGAGAATCTCATCCCTTTCCTTATCCTTAGTGGTCAATAACCAATCCTCCACCCTCCCCCTCCCACATCCAGTAAAGGATTGAGATTATCATTAGCTCTCCACTTGCTGTTAATATATTTTTAAAAACATTTTTTGTTCTCTTTTATTCCAGTGGCCAAGCAGAGTTCAAGCTGGTCTTTTGCCTTTCTAATTTTCTCCCTCCACATCTTAACAACTTCTTTGTACTCTCCCTGTGTTGCCCATCCCTTCACCAGAGGAGTTAGAATCTCTTTTTCTCCTGAAGCCTCAGGAAAAGCTCCGTGTTCATCTACACTGGTCTTCTTCCCTGCCTGGGCTCATCTTATGGCACAGAAGGACAGCCTGATACTATGCCTTTAAGACTTTCTTCTTGAGGAGCAACCAATCTTCCTGAATCTCTTTACCCTTCAAGACTGAATCCCAAGGGACCTTCCCTACCAGGGTCCCAAATAGATCCAAGTCTGCCCTCCCGAAGTCCATCTAATGGTTGGCAACCCTTCCCATGGCAAGAGCCTGGAACTGGATGACTTTTAAGATCCTTCCCAACCCAAGCCATTCTATCAGTCTATGATTCTCTTCACAGTTCTGCCTTCCCACTTCTCTCCACACAGTCAGACTTTGGAGGTGGTTGGTGGAAAACAGTCAAGGCAGCATTAGCAACTGCAAGCATCCTTCTAAATTCACTGAGCCCAAATAAACATCAGTCATACCTGGAGTCTTGAAATTTCTCAGCTGAGATGGAGTGTCACAGATTTCCAAGATCCAGTCACCTGCTGCTTTTTCACTCCAACAGTGAGTAGTCATAAACTCCCAGTTTTTGAATCCTTCCATGGAATGATCAAATAGCCTACAATAAATCATGACATTATATTATGTGAACCATACTATTTGACGAGTTAAGCCTCCAAGTATGCAATTTACTGAATGATATGCTAATAAGCTGTCTCACTCATCTGTGCCTTCACATAATGTTACTCAAGATGGTCTTTCCACATATCTTTGAAGAACAATCAAGTATTTCCTTACTTTTTCTGATGGAGGAGGTTCTTTACATGTCATGATTTGTCATGACATGAAAGAAAGGAAAGAGATATCACTTTAAAAATATAATTACTTTGGTTTAATAGGAACTATGTCTCTCGGGAAAAGTGTGTAAAATACAGCACAAGCACTGTTTTAACACAAACTTGTACAGCGGAAAATTTCTGTAACATTTATTTTTCACTTTGGATCAGAATACTTAAAAAAGAATTTAAAACAATAAAAATGAGTGAACAAGACAATATTACAGATCAATATGTGTGACTCCTTATTGGAAAACAAATGTAATACAGACACTGGTCTCCAACCTTAAATGATCAAATTACCACTTTAATCAAACACTTGACAGGATACATGCTCTGAAAGTAAAACCTCATATTCTATTATGCTGATCCACAATACCAGAGGCAGATGCTGGTGTTACCTCAGCAGAGGTTGAACCTTCCTAACAATATTCCAATACATTTTGTTGCTGTGAGACAGATGGCAGTATAGGGGCAGTATGACAGAATGGCATTTGACATGGAAGTGCATATAAAGCAAAACTGAATCATGTGAAAAAGACTGCATCCATTGACATTCATCAACTCTTGCTGAATGTTTATGGAGACCAAACAATGAATGTCAGCACAGTGAGGCAAGGGGTGGTGCATTTTAGCACTGGTGACAGCGTTCACTGGTGCAGATTCTTCCAGGAGCAACATTCAGGCTAATCTTCATTGCTCACAGAAATGCATAGCTAATGGTAGTGGCTATGTTGAAAAATAGCATTTTGTAGTTGAGAATTTCCACTATCAAACATTATTCTATGTATTTTTGTACCTTCTCTCTGTACCTGATGTAGCTTTCGAAGAAATAAATCAAAGGAATTACTTATGGAAAGACCTAAATAGACTGGGTAAAACTGAGAGACTGATGTCTGATGGTTTCTTCTGACTAACAACATTATTATAATTACTGAGATCTTAAAAGAAGAACTTGAAGCTCAAGCCTGGATTACAGAAGTTTCTTGTACAGCAGCCCATTTCAGAAGCTGCAAAGTGATGCTAATCTGATGAGGGAAAGAGAAAGAGCATTGAACATATTTTATTACCTAAAACTGGAATTTATCAATAAAAGTTTGAAAAGATACAAGATAATTTGGACTTCTATTCAGTGCTCACAGTGTTTTGCCTAGTATTCCAAAGATACAGATGGAAGTTAAGATTTAATCATAAAACACCACGGGGAGAAACACATATATTTATATGTGTATAAATATATTTATGTATATGTATTTTCACTATTTTACCTTGGTTCTAACAAGTGAAAGTCTTACTAGTGAGAGCAATGCTTAAATATTTCTGATAACAAATGATCCCTGTGGTAGAAAATTCAATCAATTTAAAACTTCCTTTTGAAAGAATGCAGGAAGACCTAAAATCATAGAATCATAGAATCACCAAGGTTAGAACAGACCTCCAAGATCATCTAGTCCACCCATTCAACTACCACCAGGATTTCCTGACTAAATTGTAAAAATGCTAAAGTGTACAAAAATACTACAATATTCCATAATAACATGATTTGTTATTGTTCATCTCTAAGTACATTGCAACCTTTAGTCTCAGAAGACTGCAAAGGTGAACAGGCAAACACTGGGAAAAGTTTAACAGTGTACATGTCAAATTCTTGTAAAAACACTCAAACTGGGTGTAAGTAAAATGCCACATCTCTTGCTAAAAACTCTGGTCAATCAAAAGCATGGGGTCAGATTTGGTGTGGGCCTACATATCCAGCCCTGACTTCAATAGGCCTTGCATGCAACTGTATGCATGGAACACCTTATATACACAGTACACAGCTGATTTTCACTCTCATGTGCGTAACCCTTTTCCAGTTTGAATGAATGCCTTCAACAGTACTATTTAAATTGAAACAGAGGTACATTTTTAAAACTAGACTTCATTTTCACTGATAAATGGTTGAGATTTTCTTCTCACACATTCCAGTATAAACATATATAAAATATATATATATATACATTCTGCCATCAGAATTTGCCTGTTGCATGTCACTGCTAATTCAGTTGTGTGAATACAGCAAATTTCATAAACATATGGCACACTTCACCTACTGAAAGGGTAGAAATTATTATCCAGTCACTACCCAGTGTTTGCATGTGGGTATGTTTAATCTAAATCATTATGTAGGTTATTTCCAACAGTTAGTCAAATTGTCATATGGTGTTTTGCTGACAGCTAATATACTAATTTCTGAACATGCTAGCAATCAGTCAAGGCAGCAATATTCCTCCTTGACAGTATGACAACTAAATTACATAGTATTATATAAGTACTGGGCAATTATATTGTAGATGCTATGAGGGCTGCTTGCAAAGTAATGCCTCCTATTTCATTATACTGACCCAAAACACAAGAGGCAGATGGTAGTAGTATAGCAGTAGAGGTTGAATTCATGCAGAAGAAATGGCACCCATCAACATAAATTACCATTTGCTGAACATTTCTGGAGACCAAACAGTGGATGTGTGCACACTGAAGCAGTGGGTGATGCATTTCAGCAGGAGCTTATGATGTAAGGTTTAAAATGTCATCTTTTAATGTATGAGTTTTACTTCTGCAAATGAGTTAAAAAACTACAGACAGAAATAAAAAACAGTTAAAAATAGTAGAAATGTAGTGAGTCTAAGACTATCTGCAGGTTGTATCAGTTCAATGGTCCAAGCATTTTTGTGTTCCTCTGCTTACACACTAAACTCTCAGATCAATAACCTAAATTTCCCCTTCAGCAGTGTTAACGAAAGGATGAAATTACTGAAATAGTTACAAAACTGCCTAGGTGCATTTATCCCTATTCAGAAAGAACACATAACAAATAGATCACTTTAAGGAGCTAGAAGTCTGGAGCCAGTTCAGACTGTTAACTGACTTTATAATTTGTCAGTTTGATGCCTAGTCAAAACTCAAAGCAAAGAAACACACACAGCTTATCATGAACAAATAAATTATTAATATGTGGTCTGATAACCTATTATTTCAGTTAACAAGATACCTAGATCAATCCAATAACTGCAACATCTACACTCATCTGCATAACACATGTAAGTAGCAAAGTGAGTGACAGCATTTGCTCCTTTATAACTTATTTGTTGACATAATCAGAAAAGAACAAAGCTGACGTGCTCTGTTGACCTCTCCTGGTAAAGCAATTCAAATTAGAGTGGATGTGTTTTCATTGTAGGGCTGCTGATATGGTGAATAGCACTGTGTTTAAATATGACTTCTTTTCTATAAGAAATAATTTAATATACTCTTTATGCGTCATATTTAGTCTGTATTAGAACATAAAGTTTACAGAGTGTACAGTAAAATACTTGTTTCCTTAAAATAAATTAAAGAGTCTTGGCTTCTTTCATTACCATCCACCTGGACTAGAAATTGCTTTCTGCTTAAGAAAGTAACTTCAAACAGAAATATTCATTTGTAAGCAATTTTTTACATAATGAGTGACAATTAGCCACTTCTAGGAGACTTCACTATGGGGAACACAATAGTGTCTCAGTTAAATACAAAAGTGCAAAAAAAAAAAAGTTTCAATTTTTATCAGGGAATTTCCAAGATGCTATATTAGTGAAGCAAATTGGTTTTGTCTGAGAAAACACAGTTTGGGTGAGAGATCTATATGGTGATACCACAATCTATCATCATGAACAGTAAATGCATAAAAGGGTCTGTTTTTATTATCCATGTCTTATTCTCATCCCAGAAAGTGCAGCTGCATCTGACTGATCTGACTGACAGCCATGCCATGTATATGCAGTTGAGAGCCAGGAAGCTTACACCCTGCACTGATGGCTGGGGCTGCAAGCAGTGGAGTAGCTGGCAAAATAAGGCTATTTTCTGCTCTGTTACAGCAGTCTTTGTTTATGATAGGCTCCAGCCTACTAAACTGGCAGCCTGACAGACAAGATGTCCTTGCCTACTGGTCTAATTGGCCACAAGGCTTAAAGTGAACTTATATCTTGAAAAAGTACAGAGTTGTGAAACTTCAAATGTTTTAGTCAACTGTTCTTGACGTGGCTCTTCTACACTGGGTTCAACCACCTGATCTCTGAGAGTTCTAACTATAGAGCTGCAGACAGCCCAAACTGACTTAACCAGATTAACTCCCAGCTGGGCAATACTGTTCACCTGCATTTAAGTATTCAGGAGAAAAAAGAAGTGGTTGGAGGGTGCACAGGCATTCAAGAAACTTTCATATACTTATGTCAGGGAAGATCACTTAAAACCTCTGGATGTGAGATCTAAGTGAGATTTATTTAGACTTCGTTTTTTTTCCTTAAATTTTTACTCTACATTTGTTACTGAATTTAAATTTATGAAGCAATGGAGCTGTCAAGAAAAACTCATTTAGAAAAGAGCAGCATGAACAACAGGGTATAGTACCTGCCAGCCTGAGGTAGCAGAGAATACAGCAATCAGCATCTTCAACTGTGGAGAACTTGACCCCCAGGATTAAACATATCAGCATGAAACTTTCTGTCATGACCAAAATATCTGTCAGGCTGCTGAGTTCCATGCGCTGTACTGCTCAGCCAGCTGTGTGGATGATCCCTACAGATGTCTTGTAAAAGAATATGTATTTTTCAGCTTATACATACATCTTCAGAAACTTTGCTCTAAACAGGCTGAGAAGAGATCCTAATAAAAGAATATGAATGAACTTGATGCCAAATATAGAATTTTCCAATTCTAATGAGTCAAGTGTGTTTGAAAAGTGATAACTGATTAGGTTCAGGGCATCAGGGTAGACTGACAGTCCATAAAATAATTCCATTTATTCCAAGTGAAACATGATGCTGTTAGGATAATATTGAGGTGGGCCTAGTTTACATATGGCTAGGAAAAAAATTCATTCATTCTCATCACAGTAGTTGGTGCAAAGATATGTAGGTTGCTCTGAAAGTAATGCCTTTAATTTATTTCCATGGAAACAACAACAAAGAGAACAGAAACACTACTTGATAGGGCAAATTCTCAGGTACAAACTGCTGAATTTTTCAACACAGTCACTACTGTTAGCTATGCATCTCACCAGTAATGAACAAGAGGCTGCATGCCACACTCATAAAAGTCTGCACCAGCAGAGATGACCCACTGTTGTTGTCATCACTGCTGAAACACATAACCCACCAAATCACTGTGCTCATATCCACTGTTCAGTCTCCATAAACGTTCAGCATGTGTGGATGAATGTCAATGGGTACAATCTTTTCTGCATGGAGGAATTCATCTCCACACATACCTTTGCTTCATACCCACTTCCAGGTCAGGTGCCATCTTGTCACAAAATCATAGAATCAAATAATCATTTCAGTTGGAAGAAACTTCTAAAGGTTATCTAGTCCAACTGATCTGCGATGAACAGGAACATCTACAGCAATATCAGGTTGCTCAGAGCCCCATCCAGCCTGACCTTGAATGTCTCCAAGGATGGGAAATACATGACATCTCTGGGCAACACAACCTTCTGTGCTTCACAACCCTCCCTGTAAAAAAGCTCCTCCTTATATCTGATCAAATCTATATCCCCTCTTTTAGTTTGAAACCATTTCCCCCCGTCCTATCACAATAGACCCTGCTGAAGAGTCTGTCCCCTTTTTATAGCTCCCCTGAAAGGAGCCTGAAAGGCTGCTATTATGTGTCCCTGGAGCCTTCACTTCTCCATGCTGAAAAGCCCAAGGTCTCATCAGCCTGTCCACACAGCAGGGGAGTTCCATATCTCCGATCATGTTTGTGGCTCTCCTCAGGATGTGCTCCAAGAGGTCCATATCAGTCCTGTACTGAGGACTCCACATCTGAACACAGTACTCCAGGTGAGGCCTTACCAGCACAGAGCAGAGGGACAGGATCACCTCCCTTGACCTGCTGGCCATGCTTCTTTAGATGCAGCCCAGGATATGATTGGCTTTCTGGACTGCAAGGGCACACAGTTGGCTCATTTCCAGCTTGCCGTTCACCAGTACCACCAGGTTCCTTTTGTCAGACCTGTGTTCTATTCTTACATCCCCCACTTATATGGATAGCAATGTTTGCTACTTGTGCCTGAATGGTATCCCATCCCTTGGGTGTGCTGGCCACATCACATTGCTTGCTATCGTGGGCAGACTGGCTGAAGGAGCATTGATATCACTGTAGATGTCACTGATGAAGATGTTAAAGATCACAGGTCCCAGTACTGACCTGAGGGACACCACTTGCCACTGATCTCCATTTGGAAACTATACCATTGACCATTAGGAAATAGTACTTCTCTGCAAGAGTGGTCAGGCACTGGAATGGACTGCCCAGAGAGGTGGTGGAGTCACCGACCCTGGGGGTGTTAAGGCTATGTTTGGACGTTGTGTTGAGGGACATGGTTTAGTGGGAGCTATTGGTGATAGGTGAACGGTTGGACTAGATGATCTTCTAGGTCTTTTCCAATCTTGGTGATTTTATGATTCTATAATTACAACTTGGAGAGAAGGATGTTATGGTGGACAGTGTCAAAGGCCTTACTGAAGTCCACACAGATGACATAACTGGCTCTTCCTTTGTTACCTGATGAAGTTATGCCATCAACTGCCCTCTTGTCAGACTGCCCCTCTGCTGCCATCTGTCAGATGTCAACAAAATGTAAGGGAATATTGGTAGGAAGATTCAGTCTCTACTGCCATTCCATTACCATCTGCCTCTGGTGTCTTGGGCCACCACAACAAAATAGGAGACATTACTTTTGGAGCAGCCCTCATGTAAATTCCAGGCATTCTTCCTCCTGTTCTTTTGTTTATTTATTTATTTTGTTTTGTTTTGTTTACTACAACACTAAGGCCAAAACAGTTAGCTGCATCCTAAAAGTATGTTGTTTGTCTTTACTCCCAGTTCTACTATGCAAAATAAATTTGAAATTTTAATTAGGTTCTTATTTTCTACTAAAACTGAACTAGAAATACTAAATTCTAGAATACAATACATGCTTGTGGTGCAGATCCCTCTGGTTAATGTTTTGCTCCTTTCACTTATGAAAGAAAAGCACATGTTATTCTAAATCTCAGTTATGTTATACTTTATTCTTCTTCCACATTTATCTCTGAGCATGTTCCAGGATGGATTATAAAGTCACATGGAAGACAGTGCCACTTGCATGCATTCAATTACTCTTTCGCATACAAATACCATCAGTCTTTGCTGCAGAAGTGGGCAAATGAGTAATATTTTTTTCCTCTGCAGTGTGAAACCCCCCCCCAAACATTATCCTCTACATTTATTAGTTCATGTTGGGTGTCTAGTATTCTCAGAGCCCTTTGCCTTATCTAATGCTAATACTGGCAGAGAATAATAAAAGTGGTGGTCAATTAATTTTTAGACATGTTGACATTACAATTGCAAGAGTTGAAAGAATGGCTGGTAGAAAGGCAGTGAATGTCTAACCAAAACTAAACTAAAAGATGTAGACAACATTAACGAAATAAAATAGACCAAGTACAAGTTGCAATAGTTTTCTGAGAACTGCTTCATCCTGTAGATATAGTATACTGTTAATGTCAGTGCCATATAAGCATAGGAAGCTAGTGGCCTGGAAACTTGCCACCACGTGGCTAAAAATTTCAGTTACGCAGTTCGAATGGCAGCAGCTGCTTTAAATTTAAAGGGCAAGAATTAAACAAACCGTGACTTCAGTAGGAGACAAACGAGCCCCAGGTTTGCTTCTTCTATCCTTTTTTCTATTTAGCTTCTCCTGCGTGGCCCCCTGTACTTAGTTTCTGTTTTTACTGATCTTAGTGTGTCTCAAAACCACTCAGAAAATGATGCTGCCAAATCCAATGGCCAATTGTTTTCAGAAAGGGGATATTGTTCCCCTTTGGACATAACTGTAGTCTCATCCTCACAGCAGCCAGCACTTTCCAAGCCTGTATTTTGCTCAGTTGCAGTACATCCAATGTAATCATGTTTAGTACTTTCCAAACAACAAAGCAGATGTTCCCTGTAATGCAGTTTTTGAAGAATGCACAAGAGGCTCAAGCCAGTGACAGTGTAATCCACCAAATGCCTGCAGAGGAATCCACACTGCCTATGACTAACAAGTTTTCTTACTGAAGTCATTTTAGGGGATGCCAACATTAAGAATAAAATATGCAGAAAAAAAGGCCAGATACTGCCTTGAGGGACCTGCTCGTCAATGCCCCAGAAAATACTCAATGACTTCTCCCAGAACTGGTGAAGAAATGCACATGTGTAAAATATACCTTTTGCACTTTAAGACATTTTACCAGCAAACTGTTTCAAATTAAACTCAGATGAGTAATGGTAAAGCAATGAGGTTTTCCTTGGGTTCAGTAAAAACAGCTGGTATTGCTGCTATTAATCATGTACATGTGCATTAAAAGCTCTTGTATGTCTGAGAAAAGCATCTCGGTCAGGTAGTAGCCATGTACAGCAGCCTTTGGAACCTTTGCCTATAGAAAAAAACAACAAACACACCAGACTGTTTTCTGCCAGTGCATCCCTGAATGTTATTAGTATTAGAATGCCTTTATCTTGATGACCTAGTGATTAACAGTTTAACAACGAAATGTCCCCAAACTAAATAAATTCTAATATTAGAGAATAACAGAACTTCTGCTCTTAACTCTGTAACACGATGCATAAATGTACATATACAACCAACAGCACTCAGTATACTAACTGTGAGACCAGTAAGCTGTAAGGCCTCTTACAGCGAATCCAAATAAAGCAAACCTTGAAACATCACTTTGAGAGGTAGTGTCCGTATCCACCACTTTACCATATGAAAAGGCTTGTGAAGTCTCTAGGAATTTAAGACCTAGAGTTTGCAAAATACATTTATTCCTAAAATACCCCGGAGTTGTGAGTTTGCTTCAACTAAATGTGACTGGCAAGTCAGTATATCCCTGAAGCCTACACAGGTAAGTAATTTCTGACGTGACTGTACAAATATTTGCTCTCTCATTAATAATCTATTCTTGCCAATTGGCAAAACACTAAAAAGCCTTTCACATTTGTTTTCTGGTTAGCCTTCTGATAGTATAGGTTAAGAAACAGCTGAACATCACTGTATTTTTAATATATAATTTCATATTCTTCCTCTACTATATGTATGAAAAAATCACGTTCTAAGGTACATGGGTTACAAAGAGACTGCATGAATTAAACTTTGTTCCTCTTCCACATATCAGTCACCACCAGAGGTGAACTGTGAATACTAGAATGTCTTTATCTCTCACTTGCTGTGAGTCAACTGCAAGTCATGAATGCCTGGAGCCAAAAGTTAGCTGTGTTACAACCACTAGGTTTACACAAGGTTGTTTTGTTTGTATAACTAGGTGGAGGAGTTTTAGATTTTCTCATTTTGAAGCATGGAATAATGGCTGCATGAAAAACAGAATAGAAAAGTAAAGCGGAATTTTTTCACAAAGAAAACAAAAGACTGATTTATAACTGCTTAGAGTGTAAAGTCTGCCTTGGCATGGTTAGCAAAAGTCAAGTTCTTCTTTCAGTGTAGCACTAAGATACATAGGTATGCTTGTTTTATCAACAAGGCACTGATGGCACTCATAATGAAACACAGGATATATTCTAGAGGGACTCAAAATTCCAGTACAACTTGCTCTCCATTTGATGCATGAATGTATCTACTTTGCAGAATATTTTCAGTACATATTTTCTTTCAGATTAAGCTCTTATTAAAATGTGGGTTTACATCTCAATCAGTACCAAACACTCTTGAGCTCTATCTGTCTCCAAAACACCTCCTTCCCCTCGAGAGGAAAGATAGGTCATTCTGTTCGCTAAAGGTCAGGAAGGCAAGCAGTTCTCCACGTCTTAATAGCCACTCTATTATCAAAACTGGCTGGGATGATTTGGATGTGGGCACTCTAGAAAGCAAGCAAGTCTAGATTCATTATAAAATCTTGAAGAGTAGGATGAAAATTCCTAACACCAGAAGTCACAATCACGCTTACAAAGCTTAAAGAAAATAGCAGTAGAGAATTTCTATCCTGTCTGATTTTTATTACTCTTGAACAAAGGATAACATAGGAGATAGATCAAAAATAAGTGCCAATAGTATTTAGAAACACATTTTCACTCAGTTTGTTTCCTTCTGTAACACTGAGCCTGTTACTTTTCACTTCAAATTTTCTAGCCATCTAATAATTGGTGAACCAGACAAGACTATCAAAATCAACTAGTTTATTTTTTAAGGATGATTTAGAGCCTACTATTCTACTGATAAAGACTGAGATTGACATCTCAAGAGTTCATTTCCACTTAATTTTCTCCATTTCTCTCACAAAAAAATGATTAGCTTGTGTATGTTAGCAAAGCTGCTGTAATGACTTGGACTATTATTTCCTGATGCTGCAATCTTACTGCAGGTCCTGCAGGCTGACTGGACTGTGAAATTGCACAATCGTACGATACCTGTTGGCCAAGAGCTGTGATCTGGTTCCGGACGGAGAGGTTAGATAAATTGCCAAGTCTCCACGTCGAGGGTGAGTAATAGTGATGCGCACAACAACATGCTCCAAGTAGATCACATGGTGATTAGGATTATCAGAGCAGCCTGTAGCTTTGTAAATTGAACGGACGACACTGTCAGGTCGTATTGTTCTATAATGTAAGCATATAAAACAACATCAGCATTTCTTCCCTATCCTGTAAAATAGGACAACCCAATAAATTAAGCTCAGTACCAAAGGTCCTTAGTTTTAACACTTGCTTTCTAGCTGAAACTATTGTTACAGGGTAATTATTTTACTGCAGCTACTGGCAACTACCTTGCGAAAGACAGAAATGTTGAGGGCTATACTGATATGTCCACATGCTGAAAGAGAATTGTAAATAACCTGTAATGGAATAAGCCTCTGGGACAGAGCATTTTTGCAGATTAGTGGCCAGCTGAGAATTGTTGGGATTGTCATGGGATCACAGCTGCTTCTTAAGCCCCAGGAAATGCCTGGCATAGGCACAGTCCTTGCTTACGTAATAGCAAGTATTTCATGTTAAATGTAGCAAATATTGGGCACCAGCATCTGACTCAGCTCATTAAAATTGGCATGGCATCCTTGCAAACCATACCAGTTATGGGTCAAGGCTGTCAAACATACCTACCAAACGAAGTATCCTCAAAAACCTCAGTGCACTGGAAATGAGCCACAAGACAAATGCAGCCACAGAATGTACATACTGAATTTTGCTCTTAAGTCTGGTTTGATACAGACTTTGTACTAGAAAGCAGAAGGCAGTTTGGTCTTATCCTGAGACAGACCCTCCTGATGCTGTTTGAGAGATACTACCATGTAATTTTTTAATGAAAAGAGTATCTTCCTGTCAGGCCTTGATTGAGAAGTTTGTACTTGCTTATCGTACAAAAATGAATGCAGTGTACTCAAGTGAACATTCTTTCCCATACACATTCTTATACCTCTGTAAAAGTATCGATCAGCATCCAACCTAGTTTGTTTTGTACCCTCAACTTCTGGGACATTCTTTAAATTAGGGTCTTTATCCAGTCATTAGAGGGAGCATTTACAGGCAAATGACCTGACATCTTAGAAGGTGAGAGAGATCTCAAGTGTAGCTTTCAAAATGAAAAATTAAACACAGTGCAAGGGAGGGGTAAATTATACCCAATTTCCTTCCACAAGTTTATGCCATCAAGAGTTTTGGCAGCGGGTATTACTTGATTTGCCGATCCGTGTTCTCCACACACACATGCTGTGGAGGGACTGTTGTCCACTTTTCTGCCTCTATCACCATTGCTTCAGCATCCATCAGTCCAAATCCATAGAGGTGGCTCACTGCAAGACACAAAGAGGGCAGTTGCAATTACAGCATAAAATCCTGATTTTCATCGTAGACCAATTCCAGAGAGTCAAATCCTAAGAGGAACTGTTTATTTTCCGTTTTTCCTTGCTTTAACAAAAACCTCAAAAATCTCTTTGCCAGGAACAATAATGACTATGTCTAATCCCTTGAATCTGTTCACTGATTTATTACAGAGGCAACAAATGTCCAGCATGAATTATACTGCTTTATCATGACCACAGACCTGAACTTCTGAATGCCAGGTAATATAATTGCCTCAGAATAACCTTTGTCCACATGCCTTAATTCAGCCCAGGCCTCTTCTATAATCTCATGTTATAAGACGTTAAGAACCAGAGGAGGGTTATTTCTGTTACTCAAATACATAGCACATACATGTACATAAATATTGAAGGTGAATGAGACAATGAATTTGAGAAGGAAAAGATTGTCTTTTATTCTGCTGAACACTCTTAACTTCCTCACTTTTAAGCAGCATGTAGATATTATCCTACTCCTGTATGCAGTATGAACCCTGCTGCCCAGACAATCACTTAGATCCAACCTCTCCCTAATGTTGCCTGTATGAAAGGGTAAAAAGCATGACATTTTAAGTCCAGTACTTTAAAAGTAATCTGGTTCTCATGTAAAGTCTGTGTCAGAAAGATTCCTTCTTCTACCTCCTTCTTATGTCTGCAGATAAAAGACAGTGAAGTTACTGTTGGAGAGAGCTGCTAACATTGCTGCTGACCTCTGACACCGCCTACTGCATACCCTGAACACACAATGGCGTTGAGCATCAATGCATGAAGGATAGTGTTCTGTTAATGTTCATACCTCGATGCCCCTACCTCAACATTCATGCTAGGGAGAGCCAACAATGATTCTCCTGCAAGAAACTCAATGCCTTTAATGCCTGAATGCCTTCTTACTAAAAGAAGTAGGAAGTCTTTAAAGCATCAGCTTTCTAGAATATGGAGAACTGAACTTTCAAATGACTGGCATCCCGACCAAACAAAATATTTCCTGCAGACTTGCATCAATTCTTTAACTTCTTGCTAATTTTAAGTGTATTTAATTTGACATAACTGTTTAAAGCATTCTAGTGGCTTATGAAGCCTGAGAAGTTACATTTACTAAATCAGTCATGTGTTTGTTGTTGTTGTTGTTTGCTTTCTTATTTATTGTTGTTGTTGCTGGTACAATCAATACAGAAGCTTGCAAATGTATGCTGATGAATCAGAAAGAGCTGCCAACCATGTGGATTTATTGTGACAAATCAGTGGTCTTAGGAAAGTCCTTAGAGAGGAGGCTGTGAAAGAAAAAAAGCTATGATAAGGAAGAGTTTAGATCACAAACAGCACTGCATTAATACACCAATTTTACTTACTATCACAGGCAGTGCTACCAGAAAACCCTTAGAAAAACATAAGCACTATTTTAATCGGTGATGTGACAAGGCATGGTGTAAGTCTTTCCAACTGCACTTTGCAGAGGGTTTGTGAAATCAGCCTCCATTTACTGCCAAACCAGAATTCAGAGGAGTCTGTCCAAAAAATCCCCAACCTTGTCAAAAAAGTAACAGTTCAAAGCATAAAAATAATCAGTGGTTAAGGATTCCATCTTCCAAATATGGCAGTATCTAATACTGTCTGGAACTGCCAGCTGAAGAGGGCTCCTCAATGGAAAATCCTGCAAAGCGTAACAACTGTGCAATGAACTGCTCTTTTTTTTTACTTTTTCCCACCTCCTTTCCACTCAACCCCTCACTGAAGTGCAAATAGCAAGGAAATCTTAATTTGGAGAGAGCTATACATAGATCTTCCAAATGAGGCAAGTACCAATTTCTGAAATAAAACACAAACACTAAAATATATGCAAATAATTAAATTCAGCCTTCATTCATTCTTCTGAATTCTCTTTAATATACTTCACAAACAAATGGACAAGGAAAGGGATGCCCTATTTTTACTGCGGGTGGAAGCAAGGAAAGAAGGCTTAGATAGTGAAACTTTGTCCTGTGAAGAGGGTGTCTGAGATAGATATCTCCTTGCTCACAGAAATCACCTTGCCAAAACAGCATCTGCTGATCAAAGCACGCTTATCTATAGAGTCATTTATCTGTTTATACACTGCATTCATTGTTCTGTTATTCTAAGTTTTAATTAATAATCATTGTCTTCTCAGAAGAACACAAAGAGGAATACAAATATTAACTCATGATCTGCAGACAGTTATTCGGTATTATAGTATCACATTTAGACATTAAGGAATTAAATTTTCATGAATGGAAGCATCTTCTGAGCTAACGCGTGGAAAATGCATTTTTAAGTCCTGAAAGGAAGCAACCTGCACTGAGTTAGTGCTCATGATGTTAAAGTATAAGACCAAGTGTGTTCCACCCATCTGTCAGCCTGAAAGGACAGAAATATTTCTCATCAACTTGCCTCTGCTCATTCAGAAATATGTGCAAAGGAGCACCTAGAATGCCACCAGGGCAGTCAGCCTGCTTCTGACTGCAACTTAAACTGAAATTTCTCATTCCTTGCCCTAGTATACGCATTTTTAAAATACAAACAAAATCTAGAGAGTGAATGTTTTAGCTTCTTCCTTTAGCTTCTAGAGAGTGAACCTTTTACCTGAATTCCATTCAAGATAATTGTCCTCATTTTGCATTTAGGATAAAATTTTTCCTCCCAAAGTTACAGGGTGGTACCTCATCCAATGTCATTCAGTGCTTAAACTCTGCTACATGAGAGCAGTACTGGGAGTTTTGCACCAAAGTTTTGCACCTCCTGCTTTTTTTTTTTCACAGTTGAAACAGAAATAAACTTTTTCCCTGAAAAGCTTTCCCACTCAAAACAAAGCATCCTGACAGTCAGGGGTGCCCCTAAAGCCTTCCATGGAGAAAGATTCCAGACAGCTGATATTTGGCTGTCTGCAATGTTTGCACTTCAAAGCCGTTGATGCAGTGGGTTGGTTAGCAGCTGCAGGTACCACGAGAGGCCCATCATTTTCAAAGACTAAATAATAGCAATTTAGAAACCATCACAGACTTAACAAAAGTAGTTGATTCCTGGTGTCTCAGAGAGAAAAAAGAAAAGCAGCTTATGTCTCCGACAGCCTTCAAACTGCACCCCTTCATCTGCGTGTGCTGGTACTGCTGTGAACTGCATATCAGGGTGCTTCTTCAAGAAGGAGAGCATGACCTTGACGGACCATCCATAAAGGGTCATAAATGTCTTCTGGGAAGCAATCAGGAGCTTCCAGAATCTGTATGCAAATGGTACTGAGTTCACTTCTGTATTTGAAAGGTACTGATGACTGCGGAATGAGATAAGGTGACTGCAAGTGGAAAATGCCCCAGGACCTTGCACTTAAGCACTCTACATTATCGCTGCTGAGATTTTGTACTGGGCCTGATTATTGCTTGGAATCACTGAGCACATTAGAAGGGGTACAGGGCTGCTCAGTAGGAAGCATTTTTCTTTCAGAGATGATAGAGGAACATAAAGATGCAAAGGAGCAAAGTAAGATGGTGGTTAAGAAACAGTCAATTTCTGGTGGACTCAAGGTGCAGAGGGGCAGAAATGTCACTGAATCCTCTCTCAACTCATGCTGCAATGTAAACCGACCCATTTTTATTTTTTGCTAAATCACAGACATACACAGAACTCAACAGATGTAGGGCAAGTTTCAGAGAAAAACTTGCCTCCTGAAACACAAAGTAAATATTGAGTTTTAGCTGATCTCTTTACTCTTCTTATCACTGTAGAGAATGAAGTCCATTTATTTATCCCTGGAGCAGTTCCTCTATTAGTGCAGCATGAAATCCAGGCCTGCTGGATAGGCATCCCCAGCTTGTTCTTAATCCCCTTGTTTTCGTCTGAATCTACTACAGAAAATTCAATAACTTTCTTATTTATATACAAAGATAGGAAGCTACCCTCAAATCTAAAGGCAGAATATATATCCCACTTCACCTGACTAAGAGAAAATGGAATAGCTGGAGCTGAGACATCATATCACAGCACAATGCAAACTCCAGGAAACCTGGGCCCAGAAAAACTGAAAACACAGCATAGAAAAACTGAAAACACAGCATTTCCAATTCTTCAGTGCAGCTACACTAGATTTGTTAGGCTGCAGTTTTGCTGCAAGTCATCAAGATACCTCTTCAGTTTACATGCTAAACCTTGCTTGCTATTTTTCTATTCTGATGAAAAACAACAGAGAGTATTATCTCATTGCTCAACTTTTGGTTTTTAATTTTCTGTAGTGTGAAAGCAGCGCTGGAAATATAAATATTTTTTACATAAAGTACTTAATCATTATGAGAGAAACATCAATAATTTCAGATATTCAAATGAGTAATACGGAGGTGCCCTAAACAAGATTTAGCTGTTTCCTACCCAAATTATTGTGATTTGTTCATTTATGCTACCTTAGGATCCTGCTTAGAAAACAAGGTCAGTAAAATAAGAGTCTAAAATGCTCTTAAATTCTTGCCTACTAAGAATAGATGTTAGAAGACTTTCACAAAACTTACATTACTTCAAGTCAGCCTAAACTATCATGTCTTCTATGTTTGATGGTTTATTGCAAATATAAAGCTCTAATTCTGTATTGCAGTAAGTTTCTGTCATTTGCTTAATTTCTTAGAATGCTTCAAATTGCAAACAGAAATGATAATCTGAAGAAAGAGGAAGGCCAAAACAGAAAAATGCAACAATAATACACAGCTTAAACTATTTTAATTTTGTTTCATCTTGTCTTAACTAAGACAGCATTGACCATGTATGAGAATTCTCCTTGTTTCAGCCATAACCTTAACTCAAAATTCCCTGGTTTGTGTTGACTTACAACCAGTAGTCTGTGATAACTGGATGTGATTCCGAGACGTATAACTGCTTTGCAAGCCAGTAACACAACACACAACAACATTCTTTTTTATTCCTTGCTGTGAACCAACTACCTCATGCTTTTTATATTAAGCACAAGATTTGGAATTTTATATTTTATATGAAACCAAACCTCAAAGACAAAACAAGTCAACTCACTCCTTCCTCCCACATGCTTCCCTTAAATCCAGGTATGCTTAAAGACTCAGCAGGGACAGAAGAAAATTGAGTTCTTAATTTCACCATCGTACCAGAGGAGGATTTAAAAGACAGAAGACTGCCCAATAAATCTGTCTTAAATGTGGCTGATACAAAGATGTACAGTGAGAAATCAAGGGGCCTCTGTATCTAGAATGCTGAGAGGAGAATATTTTTATTAAGCTTCCAGTTGTGTTTATGTCAGTTACAGAGTTCTGTATCTGTACAAATATTTTCTCCAACAATATACTTATTGTGGACTGTCTTGGCAAATTATTTGATGAAAATTAAAAACAAAAACAAAAAACAGCCCTCTAGCTTACACAGTTCTCCTGTCTAATGAAGGCTCCAACTCATTGACAAAATAAAATATAGACATCTTGGGAACACTAGTGGGACAGCTAGTAGAAGTTAAAGCCTCAGTAGCTGTGTTGTTTTGTTAACATTTTCTACATGCAAATCTGACACTATAACACCAGTTGAGACGCTGCAAACACTTAACAAACAACCCTAAAATACAAAAAGGAATTAAATCCAAGATTACATTAGCATTCACTTTCTGGCAGTATTTATCTGCTTCAGAAATTTAAAACATGTATGGTAATTAAGCATGGCCACTGGCTGACAAACAGGGCTAAGAGCAGAACAGCACCATGGTCAGACCCTGCTAGTAATGACAGTAAGTACCACCCGAATGCTTTCCTCTCACATGAGTGTTAGTGAAGAGGTCACTGCTCTCTGTGCATGCAGACAGCTCACAGTGGTCAGCACGGAGCTCCTACCTGTGCATGCCCAGCATGGCCATGCCAAGATCTCCCCTGCCTGTAGGGTGACCTGGGCAAGTACTCCCCAGTACTTGTTTAGGCATGTGGGAACCCTATTAATGCAGCCCTCAGAGAACATGGTATTCACTGTATCCTGTTCACGGGGACATTTTTCCCAGTATCAGAGAAAGTACTGCAGTGCTTTGCTGAAAACCTCAGCAGAGTGACCAGGAAGATTGGTTTACTTCTCTGCCACTGAAGAAGCAGGGTTGTGATAAAAAGAAAAACTGAGTACTGCAGGATGGTGATTGCTAAGACAGACAAGCTGCTGCTTCTCCAAGGCAGCATTTGGCCACAAATCATACAGCATCTACTGAAGATATTCTTTTATATTGCTTGTGGCTTATGGCTAAAATGAGCCAGCTTATGTGAATGGAATAAATCTAAGGATTATGTACATTTAGAAGGGGAAAAAATGTTTGCCAAAATAAAGTTGAGTAAGCAGCACCTACATTAATTTAAGCAGAACTTTTTTATAACTCAACAATACTACTTTTTATGTTGCGTTTTTCTGAAAAGCAGCAAGATTCATTTGCAAAACATGGCAGCTTGCAAGTTTTCTTTAAACAAAACAAGTTGGGTTGTGATTGCACCATGGAACAGTGTTTGAGAAAATATATTCATTAGAGCAAGTCTACCCTCAGAGGTACATTTAGGACTCCCCAGTAGCTTAATAAAATCAGCCAGATGTCATTTCACCCCTGAAACAATAAGAACAGCTTCTGGTGAGTGCCTCTGTGCTAGGCTGCCTCTCAAAACAGATGATGACAGATGAGGTAAAGGCACTGCAAGAGGAAATGCTGACAGACTGTTAGCAGCAGGTACAAAGACGGCATTTCTGTGCTGTCAGGTGCATCAGACACAAAGTGCAGAACATCCTTCTTGTTCTGTCTTGTGCACTACTGTCAGTGTTCCAGAGAGATATTTACACTCAAACCAATGCTTGACAGTATAAAGCTGAAGCAGAGTTAAGCAAAAAAGTTTTAATGAAGTGTAATGCAAATTATTTGATAACAATGATGGTGTCTTTTATAAAAAACTAGAAGTACAACCAGACCCCAAAGCAGAGAAAATGCTAATCTGCTAGGATGACTTCACACTGTCCCCAGAGCTGTGTAGCAGATTCCAATCAACCTGAATCAAAAGGAAGTTAAACAATAAGCCAAGTTTGTGCAAATGGATGGATGAGTAGCACTGTTAGCTGATTTTGCAGTTGAATTTCTGCACCTCCTGAGTTAAAAGCAACACCCTGATGAGCTGATTTTTCCATAGGGAAATAGTGCAACAGTTACACAGTTTCAGGCACCTAACTGATCTGAGCTGTTCTAAGGTGGCACTTACTCTGTTACCACTGGATGTTCTAGATCCTGCTGAAATGCTCTAGATGCTTTTAAGACTGGGTAGCTGGTGTGCTTCCTAATTGGCCTGCATCCTAGACCCACTAAAGCAGCAGACACACTGTAGCAATGAACAACTGAGAGCTTTATAATTACTGCAGTGCAGTGTAAAAAGGCAACAAGCAATAAAGAGGTCTGGCGTTCCCAAAGGCAGGTGGATACTGTTTTTAACAAAAATAGTTTGAACTATTAAACTACCCCAAGAAAAAGGTGTTCACCATCGCCATGGAAGTGACACGAGGACAGTTAGATATTTGGCGGCAGACTCAGACTCTTATGTTAATACCTCATGGGGGAAGACTTTGTTACTTCATTCTCACCTTTCCCCCCGTCGCCCAATCCTTTGCAGAATTTTGCTAAAGGTCAGAGCTGGGCTTGCTGAAAGAGAATAATGTCAAAGGTTATAATTCCATGGCCTGCATATTGAAGTGCTGTCAGTCCACTTTGCAGTGTTGAGAGTACTAGGCAATGCAGAGTATCGTAATGGCACATAGCTTCGTATCTAAGACAGTAAGACATCGAGTCTGCCAGTTGTTTGGCAGAGGTATTACTTTCTAAAATTCTCGGTCTACCGAGCTGATCATATCTTGGTGACAGTTCAAAGTGCTAATATAATAGAAATTTAAAGCACAAATTTGCCTTTTGCCTGCTGTTACTCCAGTTTTAGAAACATATAATTTACATTTTCAAACAAATGTAAATTGGACTCATGATATAAGATTCCAAGAAAGCAACCAACTGTAACGCAAAATGTCAGTCTATTTTTTCCTTATGTAACCCAGCACAGGCCTGAAGTTTCTGCTTATACTCTATTTTAAATTCACAACCTCCTTCCTTGCTTTTCAGAGCCGTAGGGATCAGAGTGCTTCAGAGTGGGTGAGTAATGAGAAGCTTTGACAAATGAAGAGTGTGAAGCTGGGAGAAGAAATGACGTCTCTCTGGCTTCTCTGAGAGATTCCCTCTCCTACTTCGTACATCTCCATCTCTGAAATTATACAGATACATTCTTGTTCTTGCATTACTTTCAACTGAAAGTAACATAGTAGGGATCTCAGTTTTTCCTGAAAACATATATCCAACAACCTTGATCAAGGCTGCAATATGCAATATATTTTCAAGCTACCTTCACCAAATCCCAAAGAGATCTTTTAGGTTTCAGTCAAGACCAGAATAGTTGAGATACATAGCTTGTTTGAATTTAATATATGAAATACTCAAATTCCTAAGCTAATTTTAATATTATCCTTAAAAAACATTCATAGCTGCCAGCTGAACTGTTGTATGCGGAAAGGAAACAAGAGCCATCTTGAAAAGTTGCAGTGACATTAAAATAAAAAGATGTAGTTATGTTGAAGTGCTAATAAAAAATTATATTGCATTTGCACAACAAATTAAGCAAGTAACTTCCCAGCAGTATTCTAAGCTATCTACCTGAAAATATCAGTATTATCTTTCAAAATTTAAAGCTATCAAAAAATTGTTAATCTAGCTTGCATAGTATACAGTCTTCTTCATACCTGCAAACTAAGACTAATGCAGTTCCATGTGTTTAGTATCAGATTCACAAACTACCCCAAAATAGGATCTCAGAACAGCCAAATTCAAAGCCCATGTTCCACATCTCCGTGCAGCCTGTGTATGGGTGATAGGACTGATTAAAACCTGACACTGGCTGCTGGTGCCACATCCAAATATCAGATAAAAGCTGTAAAACTGAAGGTTTTTGATATATTAGCAGCTTCACTTGGCCAACACAAAAGTTCACAAATTGCTTGCTATTTTTCAAAAGTCGTATGTCAGCTTCTAACAATGATTTCAAAATATGATTTTAAAATTATTTAAAATAATCAGCAGGATGTTTACAAATAGCTTCTCTTTTCTGCAATGTGTATGATGTTGTGAAGACTTTAATGCTTAAATCTAAATTTGTGCCTGGTTAATCATGACCCTAAAGAAATTTATATCTGGACAGTCATCCAAGAACATGGATAGTCTTCTAAGTTCCTCATTTATTTACTGAACTGGTAATGCTTTGTTCGTAACAAGAACGATCACCAGCTTTTCTGAAAATTAAAATTAAACTATTAACTTATTTTCATAATAATAATAGTAACAATAATGATATCATGATAACAATAAAAGGTCATAAACCATTAAGTGACCACTTTTTTTCTTGAAGCAGCAGATACTTTTCTTAAACTAAACGGATGAGACTTGACTCTGCTACTGACCCCATGACATAACTCTCAGTTTCTGCAGAAAAAATAGCTCTACAGGGTGGAGAAATGGTCTGAGGTGAAAAAAAAAAAAAAAAAAAAAAAAGGGCCTGGAGTTTTATGTCATTTTCTTGTTCAGTTGCATTTTGTTTCACTGCACTGAAGTGTTATTATATACACTCGACAGCCAGTAAGTGTGAAGGATGTTCTCTAAAAATCTCCCTACGAGTTAATACCATTCCTTCACTCCAAATGAACTGTTTCCTAAGAGACAATATTTAACAGTATTTGGAGCTTCACATACATATAAAGGATTGTACAGATGATTTGATCACTGTTCTTAAAATTGCAGGGTTTTATTCTGTATTTTTCAACCTAGAGACAAGTTGATATTAGCACAGCATTCCCTTTTCCTGAATGCATTCTCATGCTCTCTTGTTGACTGAACAATAGTCATAACAAGAAGCCTGTACCAATCTGCTATTGAAAAAGCAGACCAAATATTTTGATATTTTCATAAAAATAGATGTTCTCTAGTATTTTTCCATACAATCAGTTAATAATTTGCTTTATTTATATAAAAACATATATCTGTCTAGTGACAAATACTACAATCAGCTGACTACACCAGAAAATACTCTAAAATTAGTATTCAAGTTTTTTTATTGAGACTAGCTAGGTAATCAGTTCCTGCTAAGTAATAAGATGCACGTTGGCTAGCAGCAAAACAATAATAAAAAATTATCAAGAAAAGATTAAGCCTTTCCTGGCTCAATTCTATTGACATTTTAATGGATATTGTTTACTTGCCAGAAAATTAAACAAATAAAGGGCATTGCTTTAGCAAATCACTGACTGGCTTGAGTGCTTCTCATGAATTAATCTTTCTTTTCATGAATGTAAGATTAAAAAAAAAAAAAAAAAGGGAAATCTTTCAACCAATAATGACATCTGTGAACTCCTTCTGTGTGTTCTGCAGTGGAGAAAATGCAAGGACTAAAGCAAGGGACAGTGTTGCCATGCAGCCCAGCAAAACAACCCACTGAAAAGGCATGCTGACCCACTTTCAACTACGAGCTACTGCTGACCCTTTGTTAACTGAGAAGTTCTTCCAAGTTTTTCAGTTTTTTTTTTGTTTTTTTTTTTTTCACTCTTTCAGCTCTTATTTCTAAAGGAGCAACCCTGTCTCTCTCTTTATCCTAATTTTTTTCTTTCTTCCCCAGCACGCATAGAAGAAAGGAAGATTGTTTCTTGTGACTGCCACTGCTGTAGTTAATTCAGAAAAAATCTTTTACCCCTTCCCTTGCTAAGAACATGCTCTGGAAGAAATACGGATCTTGCCATCAACAAAATTATGATACAATTCCTTAAGGAACTCAGTCTGATCAGAGTAATTCATCTATGAAAAACCATACTTTAATTGTTACTCTTGGCAACAGTGAAGGATAATAGTATAATATTATACTAAATATTGCCACGTGCAATAGTAAAAAATTGTTTCAGCCTTGCCAGCAGCGGTGTGCAAACCCCCTTTTGAGTTCAGGTTTGGATGTTGAGATTTAATCTAAATCTTTTGCTTCTCCTTCTTCCAAAACCAACAGAGGTTTAAAGAGAGCTGGATTTTTATTGGAACCATTTGCTCAGCCTAAGTTGCCAAAATAATTTAGTTAAAACTAGTGCTTTTATTTGGGTTAAAGTTGATTCCTGAGCTCTACAGAGGTTGAGGCACTTAGTTTGTCTTCCTCTTTTTCAATTCCACCACAGAGTCTACTGCAGAACTCTGCCAGGTCAAGCTGTACTTCCTGCACCCAGTCACCCAGTTGAGCTTATCTATGTTTCTGATTTTGCAAAAGCAGAGAAGAAAAATTTTTCACCCCTTTTCCTCACTGTTTATCCCCTGCAACACATAGAAAAAGGTGTGGTGCTGACGGTGTAAGAGTGCAAATCCTGCTGCCCATGCTGCTACTGCTGGTGTGTTAGTGTGGCTTATCCTTTGCTAATGAGTGACAGCTGCTCTGAAATGCCTTACATGGTGTTTGGCTCTCCTGAGCAACAAGTGGAAAAACATAAAAATACAGAATTTTGGAAGTGAGCTGGGGGAAAAAACACTCGGTTTTATGCTACTTGAAAAGCATTGTTTGAATTTCAGATAGTTCCAACAAAATGATAATACAGTCACAAACTTCTGCCAAAACTTTTAAAATCCTGAGATATGTTTCACAATAACAAATACTGTAATGTTATTGCAATTCAAGAGGTATCAATTTCTTACTGTATGTTTTTCTTCTTGTGGGCATGTGCTTGTTGTAAATGGGACAAAAGCAGTCTCTTGAATGTTAGAACCTTTACATGGTGAAGGGGTTGGAGTCCACTGCTTGTTTCTAAATCTATCCTCTGTATTTAGTGTGGTTTGGATCCAGAAATGAAAGGGTTTTCTTTTTGTTTGTTTGCTTTAATTTTTTTTTTGTTATTTTATTTTACTTTTTTTTTTTTTATTCAGTTGCAGATTAATGATATATTAAAGATGCTCTATGGTAACAGTGCCTAGCAGTGCCTTGGTCTGGAATAGATTAATGCTAGACTTCAGCTTTACAGTGAAACCAGGGTAAAGATCTGATAGTTCTTGTTCATTACTTTGTTCTCTCAGAAGATCTTAGCAAAAAATAGTTCAAATCTCAAGACTTAAACTCATCTTAAAAGAAGTACTTAGTACTGAGCAGAATTCTTGTGTGAAGAGAAAGAGAAATAAGCCATTATGTTGTTTTTTTTTGTTTTGTTATTGTTACTGTTCTTCTTAAAGCAATCCAAACTGAAAGCATTAAGAAGTTGACGAGTGGAAATCAGAAACCAGCCCTTGTTGCATACAGCACTGGATGGACTCATGGTCCAGTTTTAATCTACCTCACATATTTTATTTAGTGGTGCAAATGATTCCCTCTGCTTGCTTTATAAGAGAAAAAGAAAAAAATATATAGACAAATAAGATGTAACTCAATACAAAATCACAAGACTCTACAACAGTTCTGAAACCTCCAGTATAATCTAGAAATCCAATTGCATCCTCAGCTACACCAAAAGAAGCATGGCCTGCAGGTTGATGGAGGTGATTCTTTACCACCGCTCCTTTGAGTCCCCATATGCTGTGATCACCTCTGGAATCCCCAGAATAAGAAGGATGTGAATGTGGAAAATCAGGTCCAAAGAAGGTGCATTATGATGTTCAGAGGGCTGGAGCAACTCTCCTGTGAAATGAGTCTGCAAGAGCTGGATTTGATTTAAGGAAGAAATTCTTCACTATGAGGGTTGTTACACAGTGCCCAGAGAAGTTGTGGATGTGTCATGTTCAGCGTCAGGTTGGATGGGGCCTTGGGCAACCTCATCTAGTGGAAGTTTAGAACAAAACGACTGGTGCTATAACGTGCCTTCTAGCCCAAACCATTCTAAGGTTCAACAACTGAAGACTACAGTTTCTTTCCCATTAAACATACTAGTACTTTCACATTTTATTTTATCCTAAATCAGATAGAAATTTTAAATATAAGTAAAGTTGAATGAACCATATGTACAAGAAATATAAAAACACTGTTCTGTGACTTCAAATCAAAACTGTCAACAATCCTGAATGAGACCATGAGTCAGCATTCAATAACTGCTATTGTTTCAACTCCACAGTATTTTATCAGGATACTGGCTATATGAGGAAGATTTAAAAGCACCGGATTTACTAAATCTTCTGTTAACAATGCACCAAATAGGGCTGTAAGGGACTAACAGGATCTGGACAATGCATTTTGTAGCTGCCACTTCTGATTTTAGTAATTCTCAGAGCTGGTCTTTATGGAAGATAGGGCCCTTCAGTATGAGCGTGAAAACTCTCCAAACTATGCACAACACAGGGTCAAACAAATTATTTGAGACTGTTCCTTCTTCATAAATGTGAAAATAAGACATCGTCCTTGATGCAAAGAAGAAAGGAAGCTCTCACCCTTATAACCAGCTGCATTGGTTTTCCAGTCATTAGCATTCAGATGTCCAGCACGAGAAGTCCTGACAATAATGTGCTGTATGTCTCTCCATGTCAGAAATGGACTAGAAAAAAGGAGAAACATAAAGTCGTACATTAGATACATTTCATTAGAATGCAGAGATACAAGGTTATGTAAACTAAAAAATATTTGTTAAAAACAACACAACTCTCATTTCTATTTCCTTCTCTCTTTTGTTCTTCTCATAACATCACGTCCTATAATCTTACAGAATTACTACTTGAAATTATTTACACAGCTCGGAGATTTGCATTAAGCAGACTTTAAAGACATTTCATAATATCCCATATTTCTGTATTTGCAAAGTAAGGGGAGACGAAGGAGTACCTTTCACCCAGACCTAATTTGTATGGCCACCAACAACTGCATGTTATCTACTTTGACCAGTGTAAAGAAAAAAAAGTAATAGCAAAATGTTGGCTCACTGAAAAGCTTCAATAAATATTAATAACTCTGTGCTAATGCCAGCAATCCCTTTAGACTTGCAGCTCCAACTGAAGCTATTTTAGGTGCTGTTGTTTTTCATTTGTTTGTTATCCCTGGTCTTGGAATTCAGAGGGGCTCCATAAGCACTCTTCAAAGAAGACCAAACAAACAGCATAGTCTCTCCATAATTATAGAGCGAGTGTGCAATGATACAGAGGGGTATTCCTTTAACAGATTTCTAATAATCTGTCCTCTGCAACAGTGAAAGATGTTGTTTACATCCTCACTGTGAAATTAATACTCATCTATTTTGTAGGAATGGAAGAGCTCATAGGCCGTCTTGTTTATCTAGATCCATTTCAAGGAGATTTGTCATCTTAGGTGATCATGTAAATGAGTATCACAAGGGTACATATATTTTTTTCTTCAAATTTCTCAGTTTTTCTACGATTCATAGTAATAAATAAGTGTATGCCACTTAAAAATGCAGTTTACTAGAGAAAAGGATAAAGCGAGTCACTAAATAATGAAAAGAAAAACATCAGGCAGGCATCACAAGGGTTGGTGTCAGAGTATCGCTATTTACCATAACTGCACTAAATGGCACAAGTCCATTCAGGTGTAATGATGAATATAAACAACAATGATGTTAATGAAACTCAGCATTGTTCCTCTACAATGCCAAGTACTATACAATCACTGAAAACCTGGGAAACCTCAGTTCCTTAATAGACCTGTGTTTCTCGGACCAACACTTCCCTTGAGCTGATAGACAAATGTCTTACTCTAAAATAAGGAACAAAAACAGGAGCAAAATAATTTTAAATAATCTGAAGAAGGAAGATGTTTTTAAGCCACCACAGAATTTCTTCAAAATTTTGTCAATTCATCACAATTTCATTTTTCCTCACTGTTGTTTTCCTTTGGTACAAGATACAAGAGTATTCCCATGAAGCTAATGCTTTCTGGCCTTAAGCATTTATTAAAACATTACTGTGTTCATACATACAGTTTTTTTTTTTTCTTAAAGTGGAATTTCTCACACTAGACAGTTGGACTAGAATGGCCACAGTTGTTTATTCAGCTGAACTGGTAAAAATGAATGCAAAAAAAAAAAATTGTCAGCAAATGTATGAGCATTCAGGGCTTCTAAGATAGGGTATGCTTGGACAGTCACGTAACATGCTTCAAGAAAAAAAGTCTATATGATTTTATACTAGCTCAGGAATTTCACTGGGAGCCTGTGTACAGCCTTAGAAAAACACGTTTCAGGCCTTCAGGAAGACCTCCAGGAATCCCATGAGCTGCATTCTTTATAATCTGGAATCTAAACAATCTGCTATCCCATAAAAAAAAACTGTCTGTGCTACTGGTGAAAAATAAGACACTAAAACACTTCTCTCATCTTTAAAGTGAGATATTCAAGATAGGGCACACTCAACTGATTATTTAAAGAGAAATGGTAGCACTAAATAGCAGGCTCTATTTATCTTCACACGAAGGATCTGAGGCTTTCCCTTGAAGATTCCGGCCTCCCCTAAATTGGACTTGATTGCTGAATCAGAAAATGAGACTAAGTATCAAAATTAAGGTTTGCTTTTAAGCACAAAAATAGTGGCATATCTCAAAAACTGAGCTAGCAACTGTTCAATCTATTATCTTTATTTAAACATACAAATTAATGCTACTGCTGGTGGCAGAAAACTTCTTTTACCAAAGTTTCAATTTCCAGGACATGATTAGGTACATACCTAAACCAGTCTGTCTTGTATACAATTTTCTCATATGATTGCTAACTTAGCAGTTGTATGATTTTATGTTTTCTTCTCAACGAATGACAGATTGGGCATATTTATATCAAAGAGATTTTACAACATAAGAACATCCAAATCACTTTCTGTAGTCTACTATAGGACCTCCATAACACTAAAAATTGAGTTATTATCTGTTTGAATTTTTCTTTGTGCAATATACACCTAATTTGAAACAAAATAGGTCTGCAATTGTTTGCCCATACGTATTTATTTTTCAGAAACTTCAACCCAAAGAAAAAGGAAGAAAGAAACTGGAATTATGTCAAAATGGCAGTTCAATTGGAGAAAGAAGAAAAACCTTTTTTTTTTTTTTTTTTTTCAGACAAGACAGTCTAGCAGCCAATTTTAAAGCATCTGGAAAAATCACAGAATTGGTTAAATATTTGTAAAATGTGTCAAAATTTGAAGATTAGCAAGTAAACAGTTGCTTGCTAGCCACGTGGGTCCCAGATCCAGACAAGATGTCACTAGTGTTAACTGATTTACCACTTGATTTATCTCACAAGAATTAAAAAGACTAAACATCTTGAAATGAACAAATACACGAACAAGAACAGTACTTACTCAGCTTGATAATGGACTGAATTCCAAAAACAAGCAATTTCCATCCAGAAAAAAAAATAATCATGTCTCATCTGAAATTACCTTGGGATTACACATACCAGACAATACTCAAAATGAGACCAGAAGAAGCAGAAGTGAGAACAATTACATACAAAGTACTTGTCCAGCAGCCAAAAAATAATGAATGTTGTGACCTTAATCGACTATTTATACTCGAAGGTACAGCCCTCTTCTTTCGGGTTTCTCAAAATGTTTATGAAACAAGGTAAATGAGAAAAAGATGAAGCAGAACAAATATGTTAAATTATATTACAGTAATATCCACTTGAGATTTAACTGTATCTTTAAACAGGAACAAATATCATTACTCAGGCTGCTTAGAAATAGTAGATTATCATTTTTGGATAAATCTGATTTCTTCCTTCCACAAGTAGTCTCCCTAGTGACAACTGGACTAATCTTAAGAAAAATAATAATAAAATAAAATATTCAGGCTATATTCTTTTCCATAATGACGCAGTGCCAAAAATAACAGTTCAGAATAAATAACTGGTGCAAGAAGGACAATTAGTAAAATATAACTCAAAATAATGATGATACACATAGGGTGCAGTTTGCCTTTTTAGAAAAATGTTATGGTTACCAAGAAGAATAATGACTGCTGCCTTATTTTAATGAAGAGCAATTTCAATTTGACAAAGGTGGCCTATCCAAAAAGGTGTTTCATGCCAAAACAGCAGAGGCTTATGCAAACTGCTGGAAGAATACATTTTTTTCCCAGAGAATCAAGGAAAAAACACAGTATCATGGGGTGAATTAAGATCACATTTCATTTTATATGTATCAAACAATCTTCTTTGGGAATCTTGGCTACGACAGAAGAGACACAGATAATTACTGCTATATAATATCTAAAAAGGAGTCTCTGTGTCCTAGACATCTTGTAGAGCTGTAGGAAACTATTTTTTATCATGGATATTTGCATAATGCCAGCCTTACGGCTGCTGTGATAAATCCATAAACAAAACAGAAATATTTACTTGGTTTGTTCACACATTCTGAGTACTCAAAATCAGTCAAACTGTCCCATGATATCTACAAACCTACTACCTGTCCTAATGATTCCTACTTATAGCCCCGTGGGCATGAATATTAGGTTTGGTAATTAAAGTCATTTCTCTTTTCCAGGTCACACGAATGTGTGAAGACATCTCTTGCAATACAGGTATCAACATAGGTGAGAAACGAAGACAGCTCCTAAATGTGACATTTACCCTCTGCTAAGGTGTCTAAACGGTATTTAAAGTAACCATTTAATTTCTAAAAATCAGAACATTAAAAAATGGAACTCAATTAACTATTGAGTCATACATATACGTGGGCACACAACAAGCACTTTAAACATGTTGGACACTCTTATGAGTAATAATTATAATGTAGTCTGCAAATAATTACATCATTCTCTTGCAAGAAAAGCTAAGAATATCATCTGCTTGCAGATCAGCACATATCTTGTAAATATAAATGTTTTTCTACCCTGATTTCTTCTTTATCTGACCTGTTAAACCAATGTTCATTTATCTAGTAGCTCAAACAAAATGTTCCTTTATTTGGTTGCTGCAGAGTTAATTGTCAGTTCTCTGCTTACAGTACTTTTCTGGCTCCTAGAAATGTTCGAAATACCCATATCAGATACTTATCATTTAATTTCATGAAATGAAATGCCTTTGAAAGAAAGCCAGAACAAACTCAAGCCTGACTAAAGACAAGTCTGTCATATATAAAAAAAAAAAAGGGTAATGGCAACTGAAATTCTGAAAATACTATATCAAAGGACAATTACTGGTTGCCCTAACATCATATTAATTAGATCCTGTATAAAGCAATATACGATTGCTGGAATTTGGGGAAAATGCCTTTCTAGGGACCAAACTGTATCTCTTGTGAAAGCCAGGAAACTGCAGTCCTGTGAATTTGCTCCTCTCACATCTTCCACACTTTCATTTTGCTGTAAGGACACGGGCAGAGAAAAACAGAAAAACAGGGCTCCCTTCTCTCAGGTCAGTGTCTGGATGGGTAGTGTCAACTCAAAGAGCAACTTCAGAGACATCCTTAAGTAGCATCTAAAAGCTGAGGCTAGGGAACACTTAGCAAACCAAGAAACTTCAGGGACCAGAGCTGCCAAACTCTTAAAACTCTCAACAGAGCACATGCCAGCTGAGATTATTCAAAACTTATAAAACCAAAAGGCACCAGAATAATGGCTATCCACTTGTTCTATTTCTAGCCATTCCTGCAAAGCATGGACACAGTAAAATTCAATGAAAGATTAAAAATGATTATAACATTTTGTTTTTAAATGTAGATTCAGTTTAAGAACTATCTGGATGGAATTTTCTTAAAACATTTTTAAAGCAAGTTACATGGAAAATTTCAGTCCAAATTATTATTCTTTGGCAAAATTATACATACATGAAAACAAGACTTTAAAATGCGAAACACTGGGCAACTTGAACTCAGGAAAACACTTCCAATTCAATCTCAACATAATAACTAAAATTCCAAAAGTGACACATGTATTTAAAGCTCAAATGACACACGTACAAGTTCTGATCTCAGCATTTATTTGTGTTTACATTTTTCAAATACTTCACCATTAAGGGCATTGTTTTAAGTTGACTTGAAAAAAGTGAAGATTTACAATAGGATTTCTTACTTAGACACTCTCCTTTTATAATAATCAGTCAACCAATGGAGCTAAGGCTGCTGCACTTAGACGATAACCTCTCCTTCTCTTACACGGGAATCCTGCATACAGAGGTCACTCAACAGTACTTCCATGGTTTGACTCAACTGTCTGAATCATTTATAGCCTCTGACTTGATTCATGAAAAAATAAAATCCTAGTAACTTTGGTGGCCCAGAAACAAGTTCTCAATAGCCCTTCACCAGACACTACACTGCTTTTTTTCCTCTGTTGATGGAGTTTGAAACAAAATCAATCAATGTGGGGAACAGTGCATGCATCTGATCAGTTTTCAGAAATCCAAAGTCTCTGACACTCCTAATCTCTTGCAATGTGAGCTCAGTTTTCTTTCCTCTCAGTGACTATACTCCATTCTATACAACCTTTAAAAAGGAAGGAAGCAGTGCACTGTCTATATTCTGAATATATTCAGAGTTCACTGAAATTCTTTATCTTTTCCCAACATTAACTTGTTCTATTCTTGGGTTTATATAACCGAAGACAAATGAAGTATACAGGGCATATGAAGAAAATCATGGGAGAAGGTACAGAATCTCTCCACATCTACACTGCTCAGAAAACATGGAAATACTGTACATTAATTCTTCAATTTCAGGTGCTATTTCTTACTCATGTAATTGAGGTTTATATATCATGGACTGGAAATCATGCATGTGGCATGTTCAGTTTACTTGAGGATATATTATTTTGGCAGTGCTGAAGCAACATAAGATTTTATTATTATTATTTGGCTTTTCTATAGGAACCTGGCACAATGCCCACTAGAATCAATGCATCATCCTGTCTCTCATGGCTGAGTCACCCAAATATGAAATTCAAACCTTTAATCAGTGAGAGTGTATTTCTGATATCAACAGTAGATGGTACTATGCAACACAAATAAGTTTATTTTTTAGGAATAAGATTGTTACCGCTGTTGACTATTTGACCATTACACTTCCTCCCCTACCTGCTCATTTACAACTAGCAAAATTCAGCATTACATACCAACATGTACCAACATGTAATATAAAACCAAGCATTTATTCGTAGAACCAACTAGATACACTGGGAAGTGTTCAAAGTACTATAAGAAAATCACAGAACGCTACAAGAAGATTGCAGAATATGAAGACTCAAAAATAGCTTTCTTCGTGTGACAATTACTGCATTTCTCATGAGAATTCCAAACAAACACTCTCAAACTCAGTTACCCTTTTTAAGTTCCTGAAGGAAAATGTACCAGTTGATATTCAAATACTGGGCTGAAAATACAACTCGTAACAAAGATGCGTTTACATTATTTTAAATTGGGTTAGTCAATGGGCAACCCTCACAAAACTCTTTGTTGTCAGGATCTCAGGATCAGATTCCAGTTGGAAAACCATCTAAGTGCATCATTCAAATCAGTAAGCAGGTAACTGCTTACTGCTATTTGCCAATCTTATTTACCATATGGGGCTTATCAAAGAAAGAAGTGGCAGCTTGGAGCAGAAATCTGCCTCACTCATTTTCCATTGTTTTAATGTACCTTTGCATGTGAACTGAAGTAACTTGGCTGTTCTATCTCAAATAAAGGCCAGACTAGTGCTCCAGTTGACTCCTGACGTCTCTCAAGAACAGAACTTGGCTTCTGGGGGAAAACAACTTTTTGGGCTTCAAACTCTTCCACAGTACATTCTGTGGTGTTTTCCAGCACAAAATGGAATAAAACTATACATTATTACAGACATATTTGAGAAGTGTTCAGAACTAAGTGCTCCAATTTTTGTGCAGTTTGCTATAAGAAGAGTATAATTAACCTGGCAAAACCCTTTTCCAACTAATCTTTTTTTTGTATATCTCACATAAACACTTCTGCTTTTAACAGAGTCATTAACATGGAATCTAAGGAAGAATCTACACAAAAACAAACTTTGTTTGAATGCAAAATAGTCCCAGTAAGTCCTTCTGCTAAGACACAATATCATCTGCAGAGGCTAAACGTCCCTGTCAGCATTCCATTACACGCTGCTGCCATGCGATGGATGGCAACACAGGGACAGTCTGACAGAATAGCGTCTGACATGGAAGTGTGTATGGAGCAATGGTGTGAAACTGAATTCCTCCAGGTGAAAAAAATGTACTGACTAACATTTTCAATATTTGCTGAACAAACTTATAAACAGGAGGGAAACTGACGTTTTACATGGCATGACAGTGACAGGAGAACGGAGGGCGGCTTTAAACTAAAAAAGGGAAGGTATTAGTTAGCTGCTAAGTGGAAGTTCTCTTTACTCAGAGGGCGGTGAGCAGAATCTGCCCAGAGAAGCTGTGGATGGTCCATTCCTGGAGGTGCTCAAGGCCAGGCTGGATGGGGCCCTGGGCAGCTGAGCTGGTGGATGGCAGCCAGCCCATGGCAGGAGGTTAGAACTGGGTGATCTTTAAGGTCCCTTTCAACCCAAACCATTCTGTGATTCAGAAAATATTTAAAATCATCAGAGTTGATTTCACATACACACACCTCAGACATTAAAACTGAATATGTTATGACATGATCTTGCAGAATTTAAGGTCTTACTTCACAAGCTGTACCTTCACAAAGTTCAATATTTCTTCAAACCTAGACATGGATTTAGATTATTTTATGGGAGAAAACAGCAAGGGAATTTTGGAAAAAGTTATCCTCCTCCATTTCCCTCCCTTGGCTCCATTTTTGTTCTAAGAACTCCAGTTAGTGAATGGAACACAAATGAGAAAATTACGTTTATGCCATTATTTGTGTAAATCCTTTGCATCAAGTTAAATACTCAGGCTAAGATTTGGAAATAAGTGAGAAGCCTCCATATACTGAAACTGCACATTAGGACTATGCAACAGATTATGGCAAATACAGAATAAGTGACTGGTACATTCTGTTTTCGCCACACATAAAGTTATTGCACACTCTTGCCCTTCTTCCTAACGTACCTGTTGTCATAGAAATTATAAATTTTGGCCAAGTCATGCCAGTCTGAAGGCACTAACATGGTTTTCTCTTGGACATATAATCACCAAAGTACATAGAAAAATAAAACGAAAAGTGTTTTCAGTTTGTGATAGAATGCCACACAGAACGATACCTCAACTGAAGGTATTATGTGATACAATTTCCTGTGATTTGTAAGAAATGAACTATAAAAATGAATTATAAAAAATGCAAACTGTGAATGACATGGTATGCTAATTCATTAAGATGAAATGAATAACAACTTTCGTCAGATTGAAGTTTTTGTACACGCAACATTATCTGCATGTGTAGATTGTTTAGAAGAAAATTTAAGGGTTTAAAAACTGTGATTAAAAAGAGATTGAAAAAAATGTCTTTTTCTGAAATAGTAACATATTAACATTTTATAATAGCTTTGCTTCTAATGACTGAATTAAGAAAATGTAATTATAATGATATTAGTTCTGCACTACTTAAGATTATATCAGGTTTTCAATTACAAACTCTAATTTTCATGACTATAACTCAATAGCACAAATGTATTCTGTGCTGAGTATTGGCTCACGGTTTCTTTAAAAAAGCAACATTAAAAATGGAAACATAACCCTGCTGTTATGAGTTATACACAATTTGAAATGACTATTATGATCATATCTTTTAATGCATTCAAAGGACCACCCCTAAAGGAAACTGATTTTCTTCAGAATCTAATAGAATCAATCTCCTAGCACTTAGAACCGTTTGATTTCAAACAAGATTTGAGGCAGAGCATTACAACCTTTTCCTGCAATATTATACAACAGGGTGACAACTAATGCAAGATGTTTTGAAACACAGTTCTGTCAGATGAATCTCCAGTCTCCATTTTTTCATAAGGCAGATTAAAGATACGTATTAAAGACAAGGAACGAATGCCTGCCGTTGAGAAAAGGTCTAAAGAATTGAAAATTTTCTGAGCTAAATGTAGAAGGACTGTGGAAGTACACTATCCATGAGTTTCACAGATGTAGAACTTCATCAAAAAAGGCTTCTTTTTTCGGAACAAAGAAGTTGAGAATTTTTATTTTTCCTACAGTATTATTTTCTAGATGTGGCAGTTTAACACTTTCTTAGCATTCTCCTTGACACTCATGAACAGATACTGCAAAGAGAAGCACGATGAGTGCAGAAGGCCTGCGGAGTACAGTGCATCTGAGCAGCACTACAAGAGAACCATAAGGCACTGTGATGATAAATACCACAAATCACTTAGCGGCCAACAACATTTCAACACCCTGTATAGTCTGCCATCATTTCCATGCTGCTAGCTTTACCACATATGAAATAGCCATGCTGATCTTCTCCATTGTTGTAGTGGTACTGTGAATTAGCACACTGGAGTTTCTAAAGCACTTTGAGATCCCTGAATGAAGGTGCCAGATGAGTGAAAAAGATCGATCTGTATGTTTATTTTTTTTTCTATTTTTTCAGAGTATAACTCAGATCTTACTTTGCTTCCAGTGCCAGTGCAATGATGCCTGCAGCCATTGGTGCAGAGGCTGAGGTTCCAGTATGGCTGTCTGTGCAACGCTGCCTCAGGTCTGTGGTGATCTGGAAGAAATTGAATGTGTGAAATTTAGAACATAGCTTCAGAAATCAGAACAGGTTTCATTTGCTCAAATGAGTTGCATGTGTGGAGGGTATTTACTTCTTTCATTGCAAGGGAAAAAGAAAAGTTGTCTGCATACTTGAAGATTGTACTGCACTGAAAATACAAGTTAGTATCTGTTTGGATTTTTTTCACAGCAAGATCAACAAAGAGACCAGAAAATTAGGAAAATCCATGGGATTTTATAACAGCACAGTTAGAACTCTGCCCTTCTATTTTGCACTTTGCACCACCCAGGAACCTCAAAGTGCTTTATGAACAAAAATGAACTTAAGTTCACAATGTCCCAAGGTACAGAGATGTTAACTGGGTTGCTTGCTGTCATGCTTGAAGTATATGATACTACACGTTTCTGCTCATGCAAACTTCTGTATTTAATTAATGGGCCTTTTTTAATGTTTATGCAATAATTTACATGAAATTATGCAGGAAATGATCTGAAAATTCTGTTGTAGTCATAAATTTTGCCTAAAAGCCACCTTAGTTATTTGCAGCTTTAAATTGTTGTAATACAGCTGGACTGCGTGCTGCTACATTCCTTTATACGCAATCTAAGTGGATGCATAAAACCTCATAAAGCAGGCACATCCAACCTGCAGCTTACAGCCTGCATGGAGCCTGGCTCAGCCTGTCCTGTGGCTGTACACTGCCCTGAGCCATTATGGTTGTAGCTCTGCCCTGCTGACTGGCCCTGCCTAGCACCAGGCACAAATCCATCACTCGTGACCACCAAACACTGATGCATTATCATCAATGTCTGGGCTGAAACCAGGGCATGGGCAGGGCACAGTGCAGTGATAACTCAAGTGATGGCAAATAATTGTATGCATTTTGACACACTGGTTAAACACAGTGAATAGCAAAAAAGAAAAAAAAAGAGGAAAAAGTAAAAAAAATGCAGCCATGTTTTCCATTGCGATAAAGTATTTTGAGAATAGGTTTCAAGACTGGCAAAAAAAAACAAAACGAAACAAAACAAAAATCTTCTTTTTTTGTTTATTTGCAACTTCCTTTTCAGTCAACATAATTACACTACCTGCAAATTTTCAAATGGAATGAACAGAGTTGCAAGTAATTCAAATAAAAGCCTCATCATTGTCTCTCTATTGGACTTCTACAAACCCTCTCTTATCAGAGGAAAATATCCCTTGCTTCACAATCACACATTATTCACATCAGTGCTTTTTGGTAGTGTGCACATTTATGAACAACTGTTTTCAAGGATGAAGCGCACAAAGAGTAGAATTTCTCCAAAAATCTTCCACTGCCACTGAATCAGACTGATGCATTAGTTTAACAAAAACAAGGTCAAATATCCCACTACTTTTATGTTTTTGCTGTTATTTTTTATGTTAATAAAGAAGATATTAAAAAAAAAGTTGCATTACATTAATTATATAATGCATTTCATTTCAGGCTCAAGACAATTTCTCTTCACTCCATCTGAATCAAGTAAGACAAAAGATTGGACATTCATACCAACTAAAAGAAAGTTTTTTTCTTAGTAGTGTTGGAATGCCCCCATAATAAATTTTCTTCCAATATTTCTGTAAGATAATAAATAACACACAAAGCTTATTCTAAATGTTCCTCTTTCAGGCAATATTAATATGAAGTGACACTGATCTATAGTCTTTAGTTTCTGAAGGAATAGGTTCTAGAAAGAGTAAAGAAGTAGAGAAGAAAAATCACTACTACCTAAGAGCAGCTCATGGAGACTGTACATGGAGTTGTGAACAGTTGCTAATAAACAGCAGTCAACAGGACAGAAACTTTCATGAAGGCAGAAATCCCAATGACCTGTGAGGTCAAATCTTAATTCTAGAAACTTGATCCTTGAGATTCAGTCGCTAATAAAGTACATGCCTGAGAGCAAAAGTTCTTTACACAGTTTCTCACCAAGGTACAGAGAATTCTTGTGTCTCGGTTTCATTAATTCACTAGCATCGTACTTCATTTCCAAAATGGATGTGCACAAAGAGAAGTGAAGGAGAGGATCAGAGGATCAAAATATCATGAAGTACAGAGCATGTAAGAATGTCTGTCCAGATTTGATACTGGAAGATATACAAAATTTGACCTGAAGAAACAGCCATGTTGCATCTAGGTACATTAAATAATTACATGTATGAGGTATAGGTTTCACACATTTACATTAGCAATATTCACTATGATATATGCTATATAAAGTCTATAAGGCTACTAGATGTTTTCATGGGCAAAAATACTAAGTAGACACAAAAGACTTATATTTGAGAAGAAACTAGCCGCACTGCAGTCATTGCTGAAATCAAGCAGTCAACAAGTGAAACAAAATGAAAGACTCTAGAAATGGAAAAAGACAGATTAAATCATTCATAATGTCATATCCTTAAATAAGTGAACTCATCAAAGGTCAGATTCAAGAATAACAAAGTCAAGAAGGCATCTTTTTTTGTCCTAATAATATCATTCATAAAAGCAGAGACACTCTTTTCAAATATTTTTTTCCTACCTACTATCAGCTAAAAGCTGAACCCTATAAATAAAATGTTCTTATAATTTCTTTGTCTCTTACCTTCCCTCCTATGAACAGTGCATTAATTTAAACAATAAAAATCAATATCAGTGGAAAACCTATATAAAAAAAAGATTCCACAAATGTCCTGACAGCATTAAGAAAAGAAACTGCAGCAGGAACAGACCTAACACCATACCACCTATATGTGCAAAAAAAAAAAAACACCCAAAAAAGTGATTTTACAGGTGAGAATAATATGACTAAGGACTATAGGGTAACTTAAAAGCTTCAAGTATGCTTCTCAGGAGAACAGCTCTCAATGTAGTGGCAGGGAGTATAAGACAGGCCAGGAATGGGGGCAGAAAAATCTGACTAGCATATTATTGTCTCTTCTGTATTCTCTGTTGGAGGAGACAAGTATCTCTTCTCCTGAAAAAAGTGGTGGAGCAAGCTGGTTCCTCAGGAGACAGGAGGATAATAAAGCCTACAGGAGCTCAGGCAGGGAGCCATCACAACTTCACCTTAAGGGACAGCTTCTCAATACAGTGATAACCATACTGCATTGTGCTATCCTTGTTTCTGATCCTCTGGAATAACATGCTTCCAGAGCTTTCTATTGTCCTGTAGCTATAAATATCAAGCATAATAAAACCATGACATCTCTTTCTTGAGCAGTGCTGTCTCTCAAGCTACAAGCAGATGTTGTGGCAGCAGCTTGAACTACAACCCCTTATCTCTTTCCTTCACTGAGTAAATATTTCAGCAGAAAATGTGTGAAGACAGCTCCCTAAGTGGAAATCTCATTTGAGCTATTTCAAAGGGAAGTTACTGACAAGAGCTGAGATGTTAGGTGTAAATTACCTGCAAGATCTAAGGCATATTTTTCAGCACTATGGGTTCACTGTCAGAGAAGTATTGTGTCTACCTTGAGAAAAAGCGTACAGGACCACCAGCAAGTGAGAAGCCTTCAAGAAGAAAAACAGTGCTCCAAATTCCTAAACCACATTAGGGCAACATCATTAATCACAATAAAAGAATATGGTATTTGACAGCACCATGAAGCTTCCATTAGCTTATATTAGCTGTCATTCTCTTCAGTAGGAAGGAGATAAACAGGAATTTTTTAATCTGTTGCTCAGTACAACATTTATATGCTTCAACAATTATCATAACATCACGACTTATGAAAATGCTGGTGAAATTAACCAAGATAAGCCCATACAACAATCCTAGGATCTTAAGGTCTATCTACTTCTAGCTCTTAAACAACTAGATTTGAAAGAAGACAATGAATTTGATGGAAGATAATGATCGTGGTACTGGCCTAGTTAAATGAACACAAAATTAACAACATAGGACAGACCCCAGTGAAAGGCAGAGAGAAATTCTAACAATCACAATTTAATACAGTAGTGTTACCTGCCATATATACAAGTCCAACAGGTCTCAGAAAAGGCACAGATTCATTAAATAACATACTCTAGGCACACAGTAATAGTTTTAAATAAGCAACTTGTCCTGAAGAGATAAGGAAATGCCATTTCTGTACAGTCATTACTAAGACTTCAAAATTGATGTTCCCAAAATTTCACCATCTGAGAGGTTAATGCCTAAGGTCAAAAACGGGATGTTCCCCAGTACAGAAAATGCTCACTCTTCCTAAATCTCTTTATTTCTTGTTGTTTCAAATTTCATAACATGAGCTGTCTGAACTGACTGAACTGATTTTTACCTTCTGCTACAATTCCTCAAGATGTGTTGGTTTCTATGAATCTGTGCTCCTAGCAGCGACAAGCATTTAACAAAAATCTTCAGTTCAACTTTGTATACCTGTATCTACTCAAAATAGATGGTATCATGTATCTTGGTACTCTGAAAGAGTTTCTTAACAAGAGCAGATTTTTATTTGTGTTTTAAGGAAATACGCTTTCTTATTTGTTTTTGTTTCAAGTTCTGCCTAAGGCAAAAGCACATTATCAAGGCAGAAATATGCCTTCAGAGAGAAAGAAACTGAGGAGATGACATAGTACCTTTTAGAAAACAAAGTAGGAGAAACAGAAGTAGATAAATTAATTTCAGAAGGCAAGTCATGTAATATGTTTGTAAGTTACATCTGTGTTTTAGTTTCAGCTGGGACAGTTGTTTTTCTTCATAGTGTCTGATATGATGCTGTTGTGGTTTTATGAGAAAAACAATGTTAGTAACACACTGACCTTTTACTTGTTGTTGAGCAGTGCTGTACAGAGTGAAGGATGTTTTAATTTTCTCAGATTCTCCTACTGTCTTGCCAGCAAGGGGGCTGGAGGGGCACACTGAGCTGGGAGAGGACAGAGCCAGGGCAGCTGTCACTAACTTGCTAAAGGGACATTCCATATCATGCATCTTTATGCAGAAGGAAAGTTTGGAAAAGGGAGGAGTTCATCATGGGGCTTGTCATTGCTTGGGAACAGGCTGGGTATTGGTTGGTGGATAGTGAGCAATTGGTCGTGCATCATTTGTTATAAATATATATATAAATATAAATATTAGCTTTTTTTTGTCTTCTTTTTTTTTTTATTTCAACCTGTGAATTCTACTTTGTGGTTTTTTTTGGGTTGTCTCTTTCATTCCACTGGCAAGGGGGAGAGTGAGCAAAGGACTGTGTGGGGCCTACAGGGATGTGATGAGTCAGGCCAAAGCCAACCTGGAGTAGGATCTAGCAAAGGAGATAAAGGATTATAAGAAAGGTTAAAGTATGTCAATAGTAAAAGAAAGACTAGGGAAAATGTGGGTCCCCTACTAAATGAGGGGGTGTTCTGATAATGGGGGATGCAGAGAAGGTGAAGATTCTGAACACCTTCTTTGCTTCTGTCTTCACTCTGGGAACTCCCCCTCAGGACTCCTGGACTGCAGGGGTAAGTGAGAGGGTCTAAGGAGTGGAAGGCTCCCCTTTGGCGAGGGAGGAGATGGTCCAAGAGCATCTAGGCAACATCAATGTTCATAAATCCACGGGCACCAATGGGATGTATCCAAGTGTGCTGAGGGAGTTGGCAAAGATGACTGCTGAACTGCCCTCTATCATCTTTGAGAGGTCTTGGAGAATGGGAGAGGTGCCTGAAGACTGGAGGGTAACCAGTGTCACTCCAGCCTTCAAAAGGGGGAAGAAGGAGGATCTGGAGAGCTACAGGCCAGTCAGCCTCACCTCCATCCCTGGAAAGGTGATAGAACAATTTGTTCTGGATGCCATCTTCAGGCAATTGGAAGAGAAGAGAGTTATCAGGAGCAGGCAGAATGGGTTTACCTATCTGATGGCCTTCTATGATGTCATTACTGGTTGGGTGGATGTGAGGAGAGCAATGGATGTAGTCTACCTTGATTTCAGCAAGGCATTTGATAGTGTTTCCCACAGCATCCTTATAACAAAGTTGAGGAAGTCTGGAATAGATGAGTAAATGGTGAGGTGGGTTGAGAACTGGCTGACTGGCAGAGCTCAGAGGGTTGTGATAGGTGGTGCAGAGTCCTCTTGGAGGTCTGTACTTAGCAGTGTTCCTTGGGGGTGGGTGTTGGGTCTGGTCCTGTTCAACATCTTCATCAATGACCTTGATGAGAGGATAGAGTCCATCCTCAGCCAGTTTGCTGATGCTACAAAGCAGGGAGGAACGGCTGACATGACAGAAGGCTGTGCTGCCATTCTGTGAGACCTGGACAGGCTGGAGAGTTAGGCAGTAAGAAACCAGAAAAGGTTTAACAAGAGCAATTGTAGAGTCTTGCACATAGGGAGGAATAACTACGTATAATTATACTTGTACATTTCAAACTGGAGGACTCCAAGTAAATAAAATAAAAGGGAAATGCGGAATCCGACACTACAAACTGGATTGCAGCCATGCATATTTCCACACTACAACCCTGCAGAATATCATGATGTCTGAATTTGTTGTGAGTTATATGACAGTAAATGAGAATGGGCTATATAAATTTTGATAGTAAAAACCATGTTGAGTGACTTCTTTGATTTACTTTAGTAGTACATACTTCTCTTCTGTTTTGGATGCAAGAGTCCCACTCCCACAAACTAAGCAAATGGTCCTTGATCAAGCACTGTTATTCTTTCTGTGTAATGGCACGAAGGTAAGTCTGAATGCCTAATTTGATCACTGCATATAAATTTATTTGTATAAATGAGTTTGGAGAATTAAATCTAACAATAACCTACTATTCTTTTTTCTTCTATTCTTCTCTTACTATTTTTCACAGTAAGCTCTAATCATTTTTCACTTAAGTGTAAAGATAATCTCAGACAAAAAGAGCAACAGTCCAAACAAAATGCATGATGTGATGCAGTGAGAAGGAGCAAGAGAGACACAAAGGTGAGCGCAATGCCCACATATCCTTGAGGGTGCATGTTGAAAAAACTGCTCTATATTCTCAGTTTGAAATGTTTGCTCCTCAATTTCAAGTCTTTTCTCACTTGGCTGTAGCATAACAGAAGCACACAGTCATTACCTCTATAGGTTTACACACAACACAGACTGGTTACTGCATACTCCATACTGCATACTCTGCTTTGCCACTGAAAATGTAAGCAGTGCACACGTTTGCCTAGCTTTGAATGCCAAGCACTAGCAGTAAAATGTCCTCAGATGGGACTTCTGTGTGTTTTAGAAGTCAACAGACAATATAGTATTGGGAAAAGAGTCTTGGATAGAATATGCACAGTCTAATATCCAAGTATTTGAGGACTCTGAATATTATGGCACGCAACACTTAAGTAGCTTTGCACAACAGTAGCCAGAGCGCAAGTTAAGCTCCAGTAAACAAAGGATCAACAGACTTAGGTTAATTCTTACGGCTGCTCAGCATGCTTATGCTTTAACCCTTCACTGTGCACAATGACATGCTTTGCAGTAACAGTAAAAAAACCAGCTATATGTAACTGCATTGATCCCAAAAGGAAGGAGGATGTGATTAGAAAAAGAATCTATAGAACTGATGGATTTTAGTTAAAAGTTAATAGCAGTTTCTAGTAAATGGATACTTTATTGAATATCCCCCTTTCAGCAAATAATCTAGAAAAAGTTTTCAGTGGATACAAGAACAATAAATTGTTTTCCTATTTATAGCTATTTCAAATATCAAGTTAAAATCAGAAGTTTGGAAGCACCGAAGAGTTTTACAAGAGCTGGAAAAGCAACATGTTATACTGTATTGTTTGATTTTACCGTCTTTGAACACTGGAGATGTTCCAGAAGATTGAGGGAAAACCAGCACTGTGTCAATATTTTGAGAGAGAGAGCAGTACTGCCTAAAAATTCCATCTTCTTGCCAAGTTTTATATCGTGTAAAACAACTGATGAGGGATTTAAACTAATTGTTAATTAATTCATTCAGTAGTAACATATTTAATGGTGAATGACATAGGCTGCTGGAAAAAAAGCTTGTGCAATTTATTCTGGTCAACACACTGGTTGAAGGTAGAATAGTTAAGATTCTGTAAGACACATAATGTGATACTACGCATTAAAACAATTTTGAAAATGATTTAAATTTAAGAGATAATACAATACATAGTTTTAACACAAGATAATTACTAGGTCTCAAAATACAGCACATTTAAGTACTTACATATATATATATATATATATATATATGCTTAAAAGCACATATTCTAAGATGTTTCTTATCTGGCCTACTGAGATTTTATTCCTGTCCTTATAATGGCATAAAACTTGGTGAAAACACCAACAACGTCTGATGAATGCTGGATCTATTCATACATCAGAGAAAGTGATGAAGACGACTAACCTGGAATGAAGCTAAACTAGCACCACCAGTGTCAAACGGTGTAATTGGGTATCACACAGGGATGAACATGTAACAGTGAGGCTAAAAGGTCCCAGTGAGACTTACTATATAAAGACAAGGGAATAGAGGTGGAAATCACAGATGCATGTTTCCAAGTGCATCTTTGCATCTAACAAAGACAGCAGAACGTCCAGAGGAGGTCTGTAGTGGTCCTACTCTACAAATTGGTTGTTTGGTCTGGATAAGGGTGAAAGACTAATTGAATCATCCAGTAGCTGGTTCTCTCCAAAGTTTTCAGTTTCCCTGAGAATAGCTGGCATAGAATCACAGAATCATAGAATGGTTTGAGTGGGAAGAGACCTTTAAGACCATTTAGTTCCAACCCCCAGCAACCTGTAGAGACACCTCCCACTAGACCAGGTTGCTCAAAGCCTCATCCAGCCTGGCCTTGAATGACTCTAACCTTGCTGGGCAACCTGCTCCAGTGTCTCACCACCCTCACAGTAAATAATTTCTTCCTGATATCTAGACAAATAAATCTACCCTCTTTTAGTCTAAAGCCATTTCCCCTCATCCTGTCATTACACGACCTTACTAGAAGTCCCTCCTGAGCTTTTCTGTAGGCCCCCTTCAGGTACTGGAAGGTCACGATAAGGTTGCCCTGAAGCCTTCTCTTCTCAGCCTGTCCTCATTGCAGAGGTATTCCAGCCCTCTTATCATCTTTGTGGACCTCCTCTGGACCCACTCCAACAGCTTCATATTCTTCTTGTGTTGGGGCCCCAGAACTGGATGCAGTACTCCAGGTGAGGTCTCATGAGAGCAGAACAGAGGAGCAGAATCACCTCCCTCTACCTGCTGATCACGCTTCTCTTGATGCAACCCAAGACAGAGTTGGCATTTTGGGCTGCAAGCACACACTGACGGCTCATGTTGAGTCCTTCATCAACTGACACTCCCAGATCTTTCTCGTCAGGGCCATTCTCAAGTCATTCTTTTACCAATGCAGGGAAGTTTTATGCAATATAGTGAATGACTATGGATCTTGGAGCTGAAATGAATTCAATCTGTTCTCAGCCTTTAAGTGGGTAAGTTGCTCAGCTCACTGTTGTGGAGCTGGGCCATCGAATTGCACGAGTGGCTCAGTGGGCCACTTTTGGTAAGAAGACCTGATGCTGTGGAATGAATCAAATACCATGTTAAGGTGCTCTATGCTGATGTTCATAGAATCATAGAATTGCTCAGGTTGGAAAAGACTTCAAGATCATCGAGACCAAGCACAACCTAACCATACTACTCCAACTCTAACAACCCACCTCTAAATCATATCTCTGAGCACCATTTTCAGATGGTTTTTAAACACATCCAGGGAAGGTGACTCAACCACCTCCCTGGTGTAGGAGCCTATTCCAGTGCTTAACAACCCTTTCTGTAAACAAGTTTTTCCTTATATCAAACCTGAACCTCCCCTGGCACAACTTGAGGCCATTTCCCCTTGTCCTGTCACCTGTCAGCAGTGAGAACACACCAACCCTGCTCTCACTGCAATTACTCTTCAGGTATTTGAAGGCAATAAAGTCTCCCCTCAGCCTCCTCTTCCCCAGACTAAACAGCCCCAGCTGTTATTTTCAGTTGCTCCTCATAGAGCATATTCTCCAGGCCCTCCACAGGCCTTGTTGCCCTTCTTTGGACCTTCTCCAGCGCCCCAGTGTCCTTTCTGAATTGAGGCAAAAGACACATTCTGGTCCAAAGGGACCAGTGATGGCCTCTGTTGCCCTCAGCCCACCAAAAGGGAATCAAGTTCAGATACCCCATTCTGGAGGAGAAGAGATAGGTGCCTTGAGGCACTTAGTGCATTAACACAAGATATCCTGAGGATGCTACTGATAGCAATGGGGAGAGCTCTGTTTACTTTGTGAAGGGCTGGGCACCTTGGTATGTGTTTGTTCCACTGAGGGGTCCACACCTTGGAAAGTGCTGCAGTAAATATATATATATATAATTTTGGCTGATGATACAAAGCTGGGAGGAGCAGCTGTCACATCAGAAGGCTGTGCTGCCATTCAGCAAATCACAGTGCAGTGATGGAGCACTGGCACAGGCTGCCCAGTGAGGTGGTGGTGTCTCCTTCTCTGAAGACGTTCAAGACTTGCCTGGACGCCTACCTGTGCAACCTGGGCGAGTGAGCTGCTTTGGCAGGGGTGTTGGACTTGATGATCTCTAGAGGCCCCTTCCAACACCTACAGTTCTGTGATTGATTCTGTGATTCTGTGAAGAGCAGGACAGCCTCGACAGCTGAGCAGAAAGAAACCTTATGAGATTCAACAAGGGCTTGTAGTCCTATACCTGTGGAGTAATAACCACGCACATATGTAAAAACAGGGGCTCATCTGACCTGCCAGAAAGGAGTTCTGTGGATAAGGACCTGGGTGTCCTGGTGGACAACAGGATGACCATTAGCCAGCAGTGGGTCCACGTGGCCAAGAAGGCCAGTGGTACCCAGGAGTGCATTAACAAGAGTCAGCAAGTCAAGTGAGGTTATCCTCCCCATTTATTTTGCCCTGAGGAGCGACATCTGAAGCACTGTGTTCAGTTATGGGATCTTCAGTTCAAGAAAGACAGGGAACTACTGGACAGAGCTTGGTTGAGGGCTACAAAGATAATCAGGGGCTTGGAAGAGCATTTCTTACTTGGATAAAGGCTGAGAGACCTGGGAGAGTTCAGCCTGGAAAAGAGGAGACTAAGAGGGGATTTTGTCTATGCTTACAAATATCTTAAGGATGGGTGTCAGATGGGTGGGGTCAGGCCCAATGACAAGATAAGGGGCAAGAGACACAAAAGAAACACAGGAAGTTTGGACTAAACATGAAGAAAAACTTAATTACTGTAAAGTTGACAGAGCACTGGATCAGACTGCTCAGACAGGTTACAGAACCTGTCTCTGGGAAGAAAACCTGCCTGATGCTTTCCTGAGCAACCAATTGCAGGAATATGCTCTAGCAAAGGTGCTGAACTTGATAATCTCTACAGGTCCCTTTCAAGCCCTACAATTCTTTGACTCTGTGATTCTGTTCCTCAGAAAACATGCTTTACACAGAATGATGCAAGAAACTTAACTTCATTTATAAAAACAGAATCATGCTATTCAGCCTAAAAGAGAGATATGAAATATCTGGAAATTGAAGGTAGATGAGATCAGACAGCAAACAATGTTTTTTAGATGATAATGCATAATTAGGACTACCTACACTAGATTTGAGTGGATATTTTTCACTCTGAAAGAAAAGTAAAAATTACTGACCAGTTGATCACAACTATTGTATTTGAAGGAATCAGGGAAGTTCTACAGACTTGGCTATGCAAGCACTCAGATTTGGAGAATCCCAATGGTCTCTGCTAACTTTACATCATATTAGTCTCACTTAGAAGTACATAAATTTGTGAAGGACTTTTAAAGGATAGCAAAAGGAATTTAACCACAGACTGCTAGGGAACAGAATAATTTCTTTATTATTATTTATCAAGGAGAATAAGAAACATGCCAGGAACAGAGATAAGGTTTCTGTAGAGAGAAGTGAATAAAGAACAGAAAAATTACTGGAATGATGAGGTACCTCAGAATAAGTTTAAGACAAAAATTAGATCATCTGAAAATAAGGAAGAATCCAAGAAGGCATGGCCAGCATCCCAGAATCCTGAAAGACAAAGCAGACACTAATAAAAAAACAGCTGCAAGAATTTTAACTCTTCACTGACATCACGGGAGGAATTTGGAAATGACCAAAAGAAGGTAATATGAGAACAGTAATTCAAATGCATGTTGGGGGAAAAGAACAAAAGAAAAAAAGAAAAAACAACCACCACAAAAAGACCCTCATTTTTTATGTATGAATAAATACAAATATGTACACAAGAATAAATAAACTAGGAAGAAGAGAATACTAAAAAACCTAATTAATAGTTACACAAAGGTAAATGGATAAGTATATTGAAAGCAGTGTATTTGAAAAAGCAGATAATATTAAAAAACTAGATTAATAGTAATACAAGAAGTCTGAAAGGAGTGGCATACTGATCACTGAAATGCATAGCTAATGCATTCAATATTTAAAATTCAAATTTACAATACTGTGCAAATTTTTATGTTATCAATAGTATACCAAGGGAAATTAAACCAATTTCTGAGTTTCCATCCAAGATGAGATCATAACTGAAAATGGATGCACAGCCTTTTTAGGAATGAGGTGAGAAGCAGCATAGGAAAGAAGAGCAGCAAGCTTTATCTTGTTTACAATATACCAGCTACTAGGAATAGGCAGAATTTGAACAACCCATGAGCAGTTTTGGGACAATGATAAGAAGCATATAAAACTATTAGAGGGCATCCAAAGGAGGATTATGAAGATGGTGAAGGGTCTAGATGACAAGATGTACAAGGAGAGGCTCAAGTCCCTTGGTTTGTTCATCCCAGAGCAGAGTTGAGGGGAGGCCTGATGGCATCTGCAGCTCCTCAGAGGGAGCAGAGGGCAGTGCTGACAGGGCCTGAGGGAACGGCATGGAGCTGTGTCAGGGGAGGGGCAGCTGAGGGTTAGGGGAAGGGTCTGCACCAGAGAGTGGCTGGTACAGGCATTCCAGGACTCAGTCATGGCACCAAACTGCAGGAGTTCAAGGAGCTTTTGGACAATGCTCTCAGAAACATGGTTTCATTTTGGATGGTCCTTGTGGAACCAGGAGCTGGACTTCATATCTGCGGATCCCTTACAACTCGGGTCATTCTAGGACTCAGTGATTCTATTATTCTAATCACTGAATGTAAAAGAGGAATGATGCTGTATCCAAACAAATCTGAGAAAACAGAAAGGCAGGTAAGAATACCTATGAAAAATAAATATGTTATACATATGTATGTAGTATCTGTATGAGGTTTAAAAACTAATGATAACTGGATTAAAAACAAAACAAAGGAGGATGCGTTCTCAGGCCTATTGGGCTTCTGGATATTGGTAATGAAACAAAATGTTTTGGCAGCAATGGCAATAGGATTCTTGAAGGCACCACTGAGAGCTGGCAACAAATAACTTGGTGGGAAAGTCTATTGTGAACTAGATAGAACTTCACCGCTTCGGGCTGCAACTTACAGCTTGCTTTCAAATGACCAGATTTGGAACTGAAAGTATGGTGACACCAACTGACTAAAGCACTGGATGAAGTCAAACTGTCCATAACTGTTTTCCTAAAGCAACCTATTATTCAGGATAAATCAGCTATTTCCCTCCCCACAAAGTCACCAGGCAACATGTAAATCTGTGCATATCAAAACAAAAATAAAAAACATACTATTTTCCTGTCGTAGGATTCTCCACTGCTGTATGTTGTAGCCAGTGTGGAGGCACATTCTTCCAGGTACCATGGCTTCTTCCCACTTTCGGCTGTGCTGCTTATGGAGATAGTGTAGATGCTATTGGTGTAGCCATCACAGGAGCAGTGGTCTCGACTCCTTCCACCATTTCCAGATGCCCAAACAAAAACTGAACCTAGGCCTCTTCGTCCCTGTTTGGAAAGAGCAAAAAGATTTAAATAAAAATTCCTCACTGTCACCTGTTTAGGAAGCAGACATTTGTTCACAGAAAATATCTGATATAAGAAAGACAATAAAACAAGCTATTTCACTGAGAAGAACCTGAAATAAAAGGATTTAGCAGAGTTCAGAATTATACATAAATATAATTCAGAAAATGAGTAAGATGAACACAGCTTTAGAAACAACTTTTCTACAGTACCTACTTGTTGCTCATCCCCTGTGCTGTCTTGCCTACTAAGAGAGATGTGCTGAAGACTCAAAGAAATTAGAACATACCAAGATTAAATAGGGAAAGAAATAGCATTCTTGAAACTAAAACTCTTTGTAATGCACACTACTTTTGATCTAGCAGCTCTCCCATCTTTTTCTTTCTTCTCGGACTGCCCAGTAGCATTAAATACTATTTGGGTAGCATTCTATACTGGCAAACCACATTGTCATGGCTTCACAGCCACTTTTAATCACAGAACTTATGAAATGAGAAGGACATGAGGGCAACTAGTCCAATCATAAATACTAACTTCAAGACACAATATATCAACAAAAACTGACAAAAAGAAGATTCATACATATCAGTTGTACAAATTGAGCACTAATGCATTAGCCCAGTGAGGTATTTTAAGTATATGAACGAATTACTTTGGAATATTTGTAGTCTGAAATGAGGACTTAATGTAAGTAACCATATAGTGACATTTTCTTAATATGGCAGAATGATGTAGAGTCCAAACAAATTAAAGCATATTTTCATTAATGTCAGTAATCTTAAATACGCATTGATATGTTGCTGATACATGGAAAATTCCCATGACTGATACAGTCATGTGAATTGAAATTTTCCTGATTTATATTTGTACATTTCATGCTGATTAATTAAATTCAGATTCATGCAACTTCGTTATCTCCTTTAATTATCAGCAGCCACTGTTTGGAAGCACAGAATTCAGTTAGGTGTGGTCAACAAAGTTTTAAACTTTTCTCTGATTAAGCTAAATCCTGTCACCTTCTTTCATAGGACACTATCTCAAGCACAGGAACATCCTTCTAAGTAAAAATTTAAGAGACATTTCCATTTATACTTCATTTCTCCAAAACATCTATCTAACATTATATCTATCTGGGTTCTGTAAGAAATAGGCCCACCCCAGTGCATGTTATATGTTCATATAATAGTTCATGTTACATGGCATGAAACACCACTTCCTGTACATGAATTATTCAGTCATATAAGGAGTGTTTATTTGTTTTTCTAACAGAGCGCAATTGTGTACCACAAATAGCATAAAGACAGCTGTAGGACATCTACTAGGTCAACCTTAAACAATTAATGATTCAGAGATTCATTTAATCCAGACTCACACAGGGGTTTCGTTATGGCATTTTGTGTTGAGAGCCTACATCAATGTAAGATAAAACCCCCTCACAGTTCACAATCCAAGCTTGAGTTCTCAACTGTTGATGAATTCCATTTTGCGAGTTTAATAAAAGTAAAGTACCTGGAAAGACTTCTCTCTCCAGCAAAATATGTTAAATATCAAATTCTCCTGGCTAGTGTTTACATCAGGTTATGTCTCTAAAATGCAACTTCTCATTAAAAAAACATTTCAAGCGGAGAAAAAAATTCCAGGGTGCCAAGTTAAATGGATTATGAAATCCACATTCTCCAGACACTATCAGCCTGTCCAGTTGCAAAGTGTAACTATTTCAACTTCTTTCTCTTCCTTTCATTGATCTTAGCTACTACTGGGATAAAATGACACAAAATAATACTATTTTCATTGTTTTAAAGATAAGTTTTCTTAAATGTTCTACTCCTATAGCTCCCTTTTCCTACACTATGAACTCTTGACAAATAAAAACTGCTTCTGGTTTGGGGTTCTGATTCAGTTTTTAATTCAAAACTGTCCAAAGTCAGTGGTATGTGCTTTGCAACTTCACAGGGCAGGAAGCAGTTTTTGAATCACATCTCTTTCACTCTACTGTCTAGTAATCTCCCTTTTCATATCTTCATTTAATACTCCATGCTGAAAACATCTGATGACATGAATGTGAAATGGATGGAAACGGAAAGACTAGTTTATGCATATTCACAGATGTATGAGGGATGCTCCAAAAGTAATGCCTCCTATTTTACTGTGCCTGTCGATGACATCAGAAGCAGATGGTGGTGGTATAGCAATAGGGGTTCAGCCTTCCCAACAACATTCCTCTAGATTTTGTCACAACAGATGGCAGCAGTGGGGCATTTTGACAAACAGTATCAGAAACTGAAGAGCAAATGAAGCAGAGAGGTGTCATGGAATTCTGCCCTAGTAAGGAAATGTATTCATTGCCATTTGGTGAACATTTTTGGTGGCCAAACAGTGGATGTGAGCACAGTGAGGTGGAGGGTGGTGTGTTTTATCAATAGTGACAGCAGCAGTGCATCACCCCTACTGGCACAATCTTTACAAGCACAGAACGCAGGCTCTTGCTCATTGCTGTTAAAAATGCATGGCGAATGGTGGTGTCTACATGGAAAACTAGTGTTTTTTAGCTGCAAATTTGCTTTATCGAACACTATTATTGAACTTTTCATATCTGCTGCAATTTCCATGGAAATAGATAGGAGTCGTTACTTCTGGAGCAACCTACATATTATCCCAGCAGGTCAGGGAGCCATAAATTTGGGCCCTCTCCACATCTGTGAAGAATGGGAAGGGGGTTTTTACTAAAGATACACTATTTCTCTACACTTCTATCTGCTCCTGCTTGATTTTCACTGGTTTTGTTTCAGATTGCACCCATCATCTATTGCAATTAGCTAATACTTTCCAATAGTATTTTATTATTTTCTCTCATCTTGTCTCCTCAACAGTAATTGGCTTGTCTGTCAATTGTGACATCCATTTTGGGGTCTTGTATAGATTCCTGTCTCATCCTACACTGCTCTTAAAAACCAGCTTCTCTCTTGTACATACATGCAAACCAGTGACGTAATAAATGGATAAGCAGGCAGAACAGACACTGCAAAGCATATAACACAGACACACAGACCTAGTCAAAACATTTCATCAAAATGTTTTGATGAATTTTTTGTCTCCTGAAGAATTTCACATGTGTCTTTCTCCAATTATTTTCCTTTTAGCATAATATTATGTAGCTACATTTGGCCTCCTTGGTACTCCACTACAAACAGTGAATCACCAATATGACTAGAGAAGAAAGAAGAGATGGAACATCTTTCTAAAAGTCTATCTCACACCTTTGTAAAAAATAAATCAAATGATAAATAAATTTATTCATAGAAGGAGAAGACAAAAAAAAAAAAAAAAGAAAACTATCAATAACAGTCCAGCTTTTGTTGTTGCTGTTGTTGTTGTTGTTTTCCATCAATATAAGCTGGTTTTGGCTGAGACGTCTGCCAACAGAAGTATAACATGATTTGTCCCACTTATGCAAAGAAAACCATTTCACAGCAGGGTAGGACTGCAGTTTGTGTGAATTTTGCAGACACAACCCCTGAGTTATTAGCTTCTCTGAACATACAATGTGTCTATGCTTCTTTAGACACATACTTCTGCTGCTGCACTAATAATGAAAAATGAGTTGCAGAAAAAGTTATGCATACATTTTGGGGAACAAAACATAGTCCAATTGCAAACATGCCCATGGATGCCAGAAATTCTGCAGTGCAGTATTTCAAAACAATATACAAAAGTTTAAAATTTAATAGTAATGACTGCTTTAAAAATAACTGCCATTTGCACCAAGATTCACCTTTATATGCTCGTTTTTTTGCAAACAATTAATAACACATATTTTTTATAAACGAATGTCTCCTGTAAACATATTAAGTATCAACATCTCTGCCACTGCAATAAAAAAGTAAGTACCAGGTGTGCTGACTAATGAAAAAGAGTATTTACTAATACACAGAAAGAAAGAATTGCCATTCCCTAGCATACTGCAATACTGAGCACTTAACAACTCATCTTTTCACAGAAAACAGCATTACCTACAGGCTAGAAAATGTGCTAAATATCTTGCTCTTAAAAGGTATTTGGCAAAGCAAATGGCAGCCATCTCAAAACTAAATTCAACCTGACCAAAATAACATATCAAGTAAATAAGTTCTGGTTTACATATACTGTCTATTGTTAAAAACTACTTTTGGTTTCCTCCTCCACCACGTTTCCAAACACCCCACTTTAATTCAATAGATCCAGTCATGCTCAGGAAATTATAAACTTGCTAGTAACTATACCAAACAAGTAATTAGAGCAGCAACATCAGCTGTCCTACTGTATGTGAATGCCTTTCCCAATTGGTCTCCTTTCAATACATGAAGTTAAATAACATTTGGACTGTGTTACAAAGTTAAGATAAACATACATGCAAGGCACTCCGCAGCTTTTACTGTTTGTCTAAATCTATCATCTGTCATCTGCCAGATGCCCAGGGGTGTCAAGATGAAAAGTCAAGCCTTAAGCTGCCAAAGAAGCCATGTGTCATTTATTACTGAAAAGCAAAGGTGCATTTACAGACCATATGGGTACAGCTTGGATGAAACTAAAACAGTTAAGAGAATTACAGCAGAGGTATGGACCAGGGTGGAAAGAGTGCAGAGCAAAATAAATTAAATGCTTGTCCCGTGTTGTTAAAAACACACTGCCTCTCCCCTTAGGCCGTGTTGTGTCTGCTCTGTAATTTGCAATGGTAGCTACCAACTTCCTCTTACAGACTCTGCAAGGTCTGTAACTGCACTTTTGCTTCTCAGTGAACCAGACCATTATGAAATGGTCTCCTTTTGTTTTGTCTGCTCGCTTACATTGCTTAAAATGCCAGATGACTAAAAAAAAAAAAAAAATCACATGCTCCATTTTGAAATGAAGTGTTTCACTGACATCTAAAACTTGCTACTGACCTACTGACTCAGTCCAATTTTCTAGCACATTTCCTGGGCAATGTTAGTGTTCTCCACATGCAGCTGACTGCAAATGAAATGGACTCATGTCACTGATACAAAGAGCCCAAGGCAAAAACTGCACCTGTAAAAGCACAACACAAGAACTGTGGGGCATTCCCTTTTTTTTCTGCTAGCGCCTCCTTTTCCTTGGTCAGCAAGTTGCAAGGGGGTAAGTGATGCAAAACCTTTTTTTTTTCCTTTTTTTTTTCCAATTCAACAGCATGGAAGGGTTAGTCTGCCAAGAACCAAAGCCAGAATGAACATTTTTGTAATGACATCTGCAGAATTTCCTAACACTATTAAAAGAACATCCACTGCTCCAAGTGCGTGTGTTTGTATATGTAAGTGTGTATACCTATAAAACACATCTCTCTGACTGAGTGCCTTACTGGTACTGGCATGTACCATTGCAAGCTAGAGGCCTTCACACTTCAGTCTAAGGACAACCAGCAGGCCACATACTTGCAAGTTGCTTCCAACATGCTTCCATCTAATAAAAACAGTTTCCATCTACACGCTGCAGTTTGAGCCAGTAGAGCAAGATTTATTCACACTGTTTTACAAAGTTTAGACTGGCCATTCATTCACTGCTTTACAAGTCAAGCTGCCTTAATCCGGCTTTCGAATCCTGATGCCTTCCTGCCCACGATGTAGAAAAGGAACTGAATGCTCCATCAGCCCACCCTGTTTTATGGTAAGTTTTGCTGTCTTCATGGAAGCTATCAAGTTTACCAAGGGACAGGAAGGTAAATTAGAAGGAGCAGGAAATGTAGAGGACAGAACTGCTGAACACAGAGTAATTAGAGGTACAGAGGCTGCAGCCAGTGAGAGGTAAATTGGCAGCAGTATGCTAGAAATCCCACATGCACAAGCACAAAACACATTTACAAATTAAAAAAAAAAAAAAAAAAAAAAAAAAAAAAGAGAACCCTATCCATGGCTAGAGTCTAAGCATTTAATTTCCTCTCTTCTCAATAATATTGTTCTACAATTACTTAATGCTTCCAATAACAAAAACTGCTGCTGGGAAGTGAGATTGATCCTGACGTGGAAGCAGGAAAAAGTAAACTCATGATAAGAACTCTTCCTTAAAAATGAATTCCTTAAGTGGAAATGCTTGTAACTGAAGTTCTAGAAGACAGGTCAGTTCTCTAGGGAGCTGAAAACAAACAAGCATGCAGGCATGATTTTGAGTGCAATTACCATAGGGATAGGCACCACAGAACACAGCATCCTAAGAAATGCACTTGTAGGAGACAGGATCTCCCTGCTGCCAGCTTCCAGGGATTTCTGCACAGTCTGGGAGCTAGATGCCACTGCCGCGTGTAGAGTCAAAGTGCTGCCAATCCGCTGACTGGCAACATTTTTCTGTTGAGAAGCAGCATCTCCCAGCTCCTGCTGAGTTTCCACCAGCGCACTTAACCTCTAATTTGGAAATGAAAAATACAGTCTGGCATACCACACTTAAAAAGTATCTGGCTCTTCTGTCTGCAAAGCACTCTCACTGTAAAGCAGGCATCTTTCCAATAGAGATAACAGCAAGCTGAGAGCCCTAGGCAAAAACTTTGAAGTCCTAGCAAAAGACAGTCAAACAGATTATTTATTATTCCATTCCATCTAATAGCCTCTCTGACTATCAAAAGGAAAAAAAATCATAAACAAAAGGAGAAAAATCGGAGGCTATGAATTCTGTTGAGGTATGCGTGCTTTCAGGAAAATTCACATTTGGGTATCAATTCATTAAAAAATGTATTCCTATACACTCTATGAAAAAAAGAGTGGTGAACCTAACAAGTGTACATATACCTCATACACATAACAGGTGTACAAAAGATGTATGTTTCAGGAAATACTTAAAAACCATGTCCCACGTTTGTGTATTAGAATCCTGTTTTTACTGTTAGAATAACTAGAAAGTCAAAAAAGAATTTCCTAGTGCTGGAACAAGCATACGCACAATACGTTTATCACACAAAAGTCTATCACTTATTACAAGAAACAATTAACCAAGTTGTTGGAAAGGTAAGCTGCTGCTAATGTAATTAAAGCTCTTGGGTACTTCTAAACCAACTTTTTCATAGAGAAAAAGGAAAAAAAAAATCACAACAAAATGTATTTTATTAGCTAGCATGATTTGACACTTTTACAACACTGAAGCACAAAAATACTTCAACTGTGTTCTTTAAAGAGAATGTACTGAATAACCTCAAGCATCTATGCATTAACACAGTAATTATTGGGATATATCAGTGGAACATTGCAACATGTATTGTTGCATGTCATGGATTTTTTATTTTATTCTTCACTAGAACAACAGCTTAAACAGCTCCAAGTTATTCCCCACAGAGCTATAATTAGTGCTTAAAGTGCAACCAAAAGAAGTGTTGGCTGAAACCTGAAATCTGAACCTGTGGAATGTTGGAATGAATTTCCCATTTTCCTAAACAAAATAGAGCCAGCTACAAGGCTGCATGAATTGCAGTTCTGGTTTAAGCTATCTCTCCTTATCATTACTATTGTTGTTGCTGATATACTTAACTGTGGTAAAGCAACCTGCATACTGTAAACACCTGTGACAAAACACAAGCTTGGTTTTCCACAATTTCTGGTACACAAGGAGTCTCTAGTTAACAACAGGGAGAACTGTCCCTAAATGTAAAGCCAAAGAACAGGCACCATGTAGGGAAGTTAATCGTGTTAGGGCTGGATAAGGGATAGATCTCACAGGAAAACACTCAGTCATGGAGATGGCTCAGGCAGTTTTTGCTACCTTTACACTGCCATTTGATGGCACTCTCCAGAAAGGAGGCTATACTTATCAGACCCACATCACTGTTGTTTCACTTGTAACTTCAGCTCTTCCTTATAGAAGATTTCAGGCTATCAAGACATCTACTGATGTTCTGAGGTATTTTCTGGAAATACACTTATTTTCAGTGGGTGAACAGAAAATAAGGCTGCATCTCATCTCCCTTTGCAGACTGAGGACTGTAGTAATGGCTTTGTGCAGCTTGTTTCCCAGTACCATTTGTTTAGAAAGAAAAAAGCTTAGTTACTGCCCTTATGGTTTTTTGCCCTAAAATTACATCAAATTCTACGCACACATACACAAAATATCTATGTTTTCCCACATGACACACGGAATTGCATAGATTTTGCTGTTTTTCAAGTACTTAGAAGTAAGTGAGGAAAGGGAGTAAGCCATCTGCCCACACAAGATAACTAGTTTAACGTTTCATAAATGCACTCTTTGAAATGCACATACTTAAGTGTATGGAAAGAGATTCACTTTGCCAAAGCTGCTTTTGAATATTGGCATTCCAAATTATAATTTATCACACATTGTGAATAGTGTGGGTTTTCATGTTCAGCTGTATCACCTGTTTCAGGTAGGGCATGCAAAATCAGAGGCCAGTTTGCACAACTAGTCCAAAAGCAGTAATGCTATTCTGGCTTGCTATAACAGTTTCCATACATGTGTGAGAATGGATGAGGTAACTAAGCAGTTTTGGTTTCCAGTACACTCTGTGACATTGTAAGGAAACTGGACATTTTGAGGTATATTTTCCTGTAACTTTCATTCCAAATTTTCCTGCCTTTTAGGACATGTATATTCCAGTGAATGTAATGCAAGAACATTATTTCTTTTTTTGCATATTCCTTTTTTTTTTTTTTTGTATTACACACATTGACTATCTGTAAAAAAGCTCACTTCCTACACAAAGCAAAGGAGTGGAATTTTAAGATTAGTTTTGTTCATATATTTCCAAATGAAAATAAAATGTATAATATCATGATTCATCGAGGTATTAACGAGTAGTATTACTGAAAGTAGTACCCCAAACCCTGCTTTGACTGAATGCTGGAAGTTGCCAACTAGGTGCAAACTAACTAGATCAAAGAATTATAATTAGCTTAATGATATGCTGAGCTTGCCACTTAACCTGATTTTGCTGGGCAATCTCAGTTTGGAGAAAGCTTAATCACATCAAGTATAAAACATGCTTGCAAAAGTACTGAAGCATACTAACATATACATACGAACCACACTCAATGAAATGAAGTCTGTAGGTAACACGTACACGATGGACAAATTCTTGGAAAGCAGTGACTCTGAAAGGGAGCTTAGGGTCATGGCAGACAACCAACTGGCTGTGAGCTTCCCTAAAACTTAGTCTGATTGTTGGATCTCTAAGTAGAATGAATATGAGCATGTGAAGGAAACAGGGAAACAGTACTACCCCTGCACAGAGAGAGCTACAACTTCTGACCCTATTTAGGTAGTACACACTTTAAAAAGTTATGCTAGGAAGGAGAAAAAGTTTCAAAAAAGAACTATAGGAATGAACAGTGGTTTGGAAATCCTGAATAACAGAAGGGAATTGAACATTTAGAAAAGATTTTAAAGAACAGAGTCAATGGATATCAGTTAAAATGCAGCATTCTCTTAGTTAAGAAATCCATATATATCTGTTAGATTACTTTATGCAGATAATCAGCCTATCTGGTTTCTACAAAACATGTAATGGACCCTCAAAGAATCAATAATGAAATAAATGAAAATGAAGGTTAATGTAACAGCACAGTGGAGGTGGAAATGGCTGCACTGAATGGGCTGTGCTGGAGAACTCATGGAGGTTGAGGAAATATTCTAATGACATAAAAAAGATATTAGGTAATTTGGAGATTAATAAAAGATGTGAATGAATCTACTGAATTACTACTGTCTGCACTCAAGAAAAGAATTCAAGTGGAAATATGTGGAGTGAAGGATCACTACGATAATTAGAGATGGACACCTTAGATTGTAAAAGTGAGAGTGGTTCATGCAGCACAGCAAAACGAAGGCCAAGAGAGGATATGACTGTGGTCAATAAATATATCAGAAGAAAAAAAAAAGATATGAGAGAAGCTATTTAAGTTGAAGCACAGTTTTGGCACAGCAACAAATGGGCAAATACTACATGTGAGTAAATCTGGCTATAACTGAGAAGAAAATCTCTAAAAAATAGATTAGTCATGGCTGTGAAAAAGTCTCCCAAAGAAACAGGGGTAAATTTTTTTCTAATTCATTTTAAAATAGAAATTGCTGAACATATTTACAAGACAAGATGCCTGCAATAGCAGAGAACTGTACTGGATGACTTACATGGTCATTTCCTGCCTTATGTCCCTATGTTCCAATTTAATTTATTTGAGACATCACTTGGCCAAAATCTGTAATTACTTACAGGTGGAGATTTTTAACACCACAAGATGCACAATAAATATATCAGAAATGGTATTGTGCAGTGGAAAGGAAACTAACAAACTTAAATGAGCAATAAGATACCAATTTTTAATAGTGAAGGAAGTTAGTGATTTCCACAGCTGTGGACATGAGAGGTTTCAAACAAGGCAAGCAGTTACCAAAACACTGGATGTTGATGCAATAATAATTGGATGATATTTTGCAGATCTGGCTTACTATGAAGGCTAGGACTCATAACTGTCTTTTCTTTAGTTAGAACTATGAGTACTCCTAGCCAGCAGCACAATGTCTTGTGATATCAGAAAGCAGAATTACAATATTAAAACTGAACATGACTTCTCCACTTTTCCTATACAGTCAATCCCCACCTACAGGACAAAGGCACCCAAAGTTTAACTTCATATGTCAAAGTAAGTACAATATTGCATAATGCATCATAGATACTACAGCCATACACAGTACATGTATGCACGGTACATACGCAGTACACATAATTGATAAATGCCAGGACCTAGCATCAGGTTACATAAGCATACTGGATACATCTTCTGTGTCCCTAACCACCCAAGCACAGCATTAGTTCTGACAATCTACAGCAAGAAGGTTTTAGCCAACTACTTAGAACTGTGGTGGAGCTCTTATGCATGCAAAAGTTATCTGTGTATGATCTGAGTTTAACATGCACAGTTACCTGTTCATTCAGTCACAAACTACAGACTTATAGGGTTATCAAACGCAATACACAGTTTAAAAAACACAGTATTAGCCTCTGTGCAGCACAGTATTTCAGTGTATAAAATGACAGCCACTTGGGAATTATTTTAAGACATGTTGTTAGAATTTCATTTGGAGAACTTACTGTCTTTGATTTTTATACTTCAGTGCTGTGGCAAATCTTAATAAACTAACTCTACTTTGAATGTACAATGCATTCTATTTGGAATGATGGGAAGACGTGAAGTCTGGAGAAGCCTATAGCATTTTCAAATAAATTTAAGAGAAAAATATACGTGGCACAGCACAGGCAGTAAACCTTGTACTGGACACTTACAAATTGTGATCAATCTTTGTCAGTTTTGGAATGAAAACATTTAGTAGTAGTAGCAATAATACTAAAAGTGTGAACTTTTCTTTCTTTTCTCTTTTGCCTCCCCTTCTGTTCCATTTCCTTCACTTTCTCTCCCTTGCATCAGGGTAGGAGGCTTGATTAGCGATTGTAAAAGAGCCTTATGCTCCCTGAAAACACTCTGAACACAATCTGCAGCCAAAGTTGGTGAAGCGAGAGAGATAAGAAGGGGCAACGATGATGGGAGGGAAGGCACCAAGCCGAGTTCTCACAAGAGGTTCAGCCACACAGCATCTGATCATTAATGTCCGTCAAACATTTTGGCTTGCATCCAGACTGCTAAACAGAATGGTGTCATGGCAATAAGATGAAGGCCCTGTGCTGATGCGGGCAGAAAGCCAAAACTTCCCATGTAGATTTCACTGCCTGTCCGCCCTCGTAGGTTGTATTAAGGATGCCCTGCCATTGATTTGGACTAGTTTACGACTACTGTGCAAAAAATAATGTTAAGCATGCAGTTGGTGAGAAGTTGGGAGAACAGTTCCTCATAAACATAAGAAAGGGATCTCATTTTCCAGAAACTTGACTATGAGGTCTTTGTCAAACAGCAGTGAGAGGACGAGTCAGAATATCTGAAATGTATGACTCTCTCAGTGACACTGAGACTGATCTAAATGAGAAGGCTTATTCATATGAGCATAAATTAACTAATTCCGATTCTGTATTCCAGAGCCATGAATCAGAGATATGTTTCTGCAGTGCTTACAGCATTGTGCTTATAGATGGTGATTTTCAGGCTGATGTCTTAAAATTCACAGTTACTTCACTTTTACCTTTCGGAGTCAAGAGAGAACTTTTGTATTCTCCCTTTTGTCCCAGAACCAGCCACAATCATTTTCACCATGTTATGCCTGTTTCTTCTTAACACAGGATGGGATCTGACACTGTCTGTCTTTTTTTTCCTTGAATATGTTATTTTGGAAATATTGCTCTTCATTCTGCCGCTCTGCATGTTTATAAGGAAATTCCTTTTGTAATTATTATATCTACAACTTCATATACATATTCATATGTATACTTCATATCTATTACACAAGCTTCCAGAAATTTCCACCCTTATGAGTACACCATTTCCAAGTAAAGAGCTTTGTCACCTGGAAGCATAATGTAAAGGGAGCTTTCATATTTGCACAGAAATTGTTTGATAGCAAAGTTTCCAAGGTTCCTCTTTGAACTCATGTATGCAAATTTGGTAATTAAACAAAATACTCTATAAGTGACAGAAAGTAATGGTACTCAAGATAGGTTTAAAAATTGGCTTCCTCTTCTTTTACCTGGATTCTAAAAAGAATTTTGAAAGTATATTTAATTTATCGTTTAGGTTTCCATTTAATAAACTCAGTTACTACACAGTATCCTTTCTTTAAACAGATTTGTCTGTTTCAGTTTGTGGCATGTGCTGTCTCTGTGGAATTCTACAGAAAAACCGTACAGTCATTTATCTTTGTTATTTTGTGAAGGATTTGGAAGAAGTAAGCATATTAGGTCAGCAAATTTAAAAATAATAATAGTCCTAAAAACCTTACATGAGCTGTTAATTGGAATAACATGTGCTAAAGACAAACTATACGGTTTTTTCATGGATCCTAGTCTCTCAGCAAACAGTAAGAAGCTGTGGCTGTTGCATCCAATCATTTTGAATTACTTAATAGAATAAAAAAATCACGCACTTTAATTAATCAAAGTTATTATCAGCACCACCTTTCATTTTTCTAATTAAACAAAGTATAACAAAATATAATTTATTTTTCAAATTCTTTTAAAAAATCTTGACTTTTCTCTTTTCTGTTCTGGTTTTACAAGAATATCCAGCCCTTAAAACTGTGTAAAGAAATATATAAAGAGTACTGAAAAACATGCTTGTTTGAAGAGAATAGGAACAAGTTCATCCAAAAGTAATTTTTGGTGCAAAAAATAAGCCTATTACAGATTAGAAATTTAGAAGCCTGTGGTCTACTTACATTTCAAAGAATGAAAATTGAAGATTTTGTTTTCATTATCACTATGATTTTCCAAAAAATCTTAGTTCTGTGGATGTTTTAAAGAGAACATTTATTTCATTTGAAGAGATGAAGAGGCTTTCACAAACAGAACTGTAAAAAATTTATGAATACATGGAAATACTTCAGACTTTTTCTGGATGACAAGTTGAGTGGTGAGCTGACACACTGAAGGAGAGGGATGCCATACTGAGCAATCTTGACAGGTCTGAAAGATGGGTCCATACGAACCTCATGAAGTACAACAAGGCCAAGTGCAAGGTGCTGCACATGGGTCAGGGCAGTCATAGACAGACACAAATACAGTCTGAGTGTTGAGTGGATAGGCAGCAGCCCTGAGGAGCAGAACTTGGGACTACTGGAGGGTGAAAAACTGAACAGGAGCCAGCAGTATGCTCTTACAGCTCAGAAAGCCAATCAAAACACTGGACTGCCTCAAAAGAAGGGTGGCTAGCAGGGCAAGAGAGGTGATAGTAGCCCCTTGCTCTACTCTCATGAGGCCCCACTTGGAGTACTATGTCCATCACAGAACATGGACCTGCTAAAGCTGCTCCAGGAAAGAACCACATAGATGATCAAGGGCTGGAGTCCTTTTCTCTCTTGTGAAAACAGGTGGACAAGTTTTTCAGCCAAGAGAATAGGTGGCTCTGGGAAGATGTTAGAGCAGCCTTCCAGTACCTGACAGGGGCCTACAGGAAAGCTGGAGAGGGACTCTTTGTCAGAAAATGTAGTGCGAACAAAAAAAGAGTAGGTTTATATCAGATTATGTTGGAAGAAGTTCTTCACTGAAAGAGTGGTGAGGCGCTGGAACAGTTAGCCCAGAGAATCTGTGGATGCTCCATCCCTAGAGGTGTTCAGGTCCAGGTTGGATGGGGTTTTGGACAATCTGGTTTCATGGAAGATGTTCCTGTCCATAAGTAAGGGTGGTTGAAACTAGACAGTCTTTAAGATCTCTTCCAACCCAAACTATTCAATGAGTCTATGTTTTTATTCAGCTATGAATGAGCAACTTCAGGCAGGAAAAGAAGTTAAAGAAATAGAAGTGAAACCATAAACATAACAATAATTTGACTTGCATCTTAAAAGACTTTTACTGTTTCCTAGAAAAACAACAACAAAAAGCCCTGCATGATGCAAATTTAAAAATTAAATAGTATGTTTACACTATATTTTTGTACCTATGAAAAATATAGGACAATGCGCTAGTAAGATGATCCATGGGGTATTCCTTCAAATTACAGATAGAGTAATAACAATTAAACAACAGTGTTATTAGGTTCTTTAGAAATTTATCTACAGTTTTCACTTATACTGAATTTATCTGGAGTTTAAATTTCAATGAGGAAATGGTTGAGTGCTCTGCACACAGAAATTTGGGTTAAACTTTCCAGAGTTGTCTTAACTTCATGAAATATATTTAAACTAACACATCTGTTTAGACATAAAACTTATTTTGCTTAGTGTGCTTCAGCAATTCAACAATATATTTCTTCAATTTTCCCCTGTATCCTATAATTTCCTTGGTCTCCCTTCATTACTGCATTGTTTTTCTTCTCAGTGGTCATTGTCAAACAGTAATAAACTGCAATGGAGTGATAGGGAGAACTGACATTCCAGCTGAAAGGAGGATTGATGATGTGTGGGAAGTAGTAATGGAGAGGTATTTGGACTTCTCACATTCTTGTTATATTGTTCTAAGAGCATTTCAATAACTATTCTGATAATGATTATGAAATACAGCAGAGCTCTCCGGAGACAGACTGTCAGTGTCCTTAAATGTATTTAACTGCTAACTCCCTAAAATTTCTTGCAAAGACAAGTACTTGCTTGAGTATTTTGCTTCACTAAGCTTTATACAGTGCACACAGTACAATTAAAAGCATAAATCTGCAGCTACACACTGGTCACCGTATAGCCTAATGAAAGGAAGGTGGTAGTATGTTGTTGCATTGTTAATAAAGTATTTATGGTAGTGGGCTTTATGAGAGATATTTTTAATATTATGTACCATGGGGAGCACTCTGTCCCTGTCATTAGTTTAGTTTTTCAGTAATTGCTCAGGTAGCTGAGCATATATTATTCACATTTGGAACAGGAGAGGGCAGGGGCCTGTTGAAAACTCTTGCTAATTTATATAACAGCTACACTTTCCAATCTTGCTGCAAAGAGTAAGCATGTTCCATTAACCATGATCCAGTTCCACCCTGCTCCAACTATTTCAGGCTCTTTAAGTAAATGTTTCCCAGACCCTAGATTTACTCATCTTCGAATCAGCAAGTCTACTGCTACATTCAAAATAATGCTCTGACCTTGAAATTCAAAGCTTTAAAATGATTTCCATCTAGTCCTGTATAGTGAGCACTGGAGGAATTATCATCTGTTTGACATTTGCTTATTACAGAAAGTTGAAAAGGTCTTAAATTTATGGTATATATATTTAGGGATAGGAATGTAGAGGTGTTTGGAGTTTTGAAGACTGAGAGCTTGATACAGCTGTAATACTACAAACATCTAAAGAAATGCATACACAAGTTATAAAACAAGCATAAGTTCTCTGAGACCAGACAAAAAATCTAGTCCACCAGCTCCCTGTTAAATCAATCAAACTTCCATTAAGAAATCAAGTCAAATAAAGCAACAAAATAAAGGTAGAAGAAAACCAAGTTTTTTCTTTAAAACTTCATTACACTTTAGACATGATGACTTAGCACTGATGTGAAAAATAGCTTTTTTAGTTTTTGTTTTGTTTTTTTTTCCCTGCAGAATCACATCATTAGCTCAGGGTAGGACACAGAAGATTATGTACTTCAGTTAACAATGAATAGAGACAGTTGATGTGACAGGAAATACTGACCGTCAGGTCACTACACAATGAAACTGTATCTTTAGATTTATGTAAAATGAGCTTTTCTTCTTTCCTTTAGAATCTTCCTTTATTTTCCCCCATGCTGACTGCTTGCACATACCAGGCATATGTACCCTTCCACTTTCACATAATAACAGATCCAGGAGATAGATTCTGATATCAACCTACCATTCGGATGCCGTTCTCAAAGGCTTGACGTGCTAGAGAAGCAGGTCCATCTACAGTTTTACCGTCGTCATCAGGGCCCCAGCTAGCACTGTAGATGTGGATGTGCTGGGGATTAAGGCTCAGAGACTTTGCTTCTACCATGTCTGTGACATCTCCGTCCAGCATCCGCACACCTTCAAGATGAAAGATATAATCAACAGGACAACCAAACGCAAAAAGTTCATTTTTTCTTTTTCTTTTTATTTTTGTTTTTCTTTTTTTTAGAGATAATGGCTGTGTGGGACACTGGATTAAGATTTCTAATGCAGAAAATAGAATCTCTCTGGATATGTGTTTCTTTAACAGCAAAAAATTTTCATAGGAAAAAATACTGAAAGGGAGTAGTAGTCTTAGAGGTTTGTTTTTTTTTTTTTAAAGCATTTTCAAGTCACTTAGCTAATGTATAACCTTTGAACTTAAACAACAAATTTCTATGCTGAAAAAAATTAGAAAATAACTTGAATATTGAGATGGTTGTACATGTCATCTGAAAACAGTATATGATTCTTTCTCCTTTTATACTGCAGTGAAACAGCAACACTTAATTGAAGACACTCATAGTCCCAAGCATGCTGACAAATATAAAAACAGGATATCCACTGACAGGTAAACATAGGAATATTCCTTCACTGTATCAGATGGCGAAGAAAAAGCTGAGAAAGCTCAAATGTACAAACAGATAACCATACAGAGCAGCATGGTGACCACAGGATGCCACTAGCAAATACTGTATGAGTCAGATTATTATACTTGAAACTGGAGACTATGAACATCTTCCTGTGTGAAGAAGGTTTTGTACAGTACAATCTGAATTTTTGTCCTAAAAATCTTTTCACAAGTGAATGTGCCAGCACTTCTGAAGTGAACAGCATCACGATACTTTAAGATCACTAGACTAAGTAAGGTAAGTTTAAATTTGGAAACTGAAAAGATCCTTCAAGGTTTTCTTTTGACAAAGATTTTGAGTGAAGTTAAATTCTGACTGAGAAAACCATCAATATCAATTTTACCCTACACAGGAAAGAGAACCTTCATACAGTTAGTGTGATGTCTGATCAAAGGGATATGAAATATTACATCATGATTAGCACATAGCTGGAGCGAGTAATGATCACTTCCACAATTAACCAGTTTCAAGCTTTTCCCCCTTTAAAAGTCCACTGCTATTTATAAGCCAAATTTACATATTTTAATTACAGACACATTCCACTTTGCTCATGAGTTCAGACTGCAGTAACTTGAGTGTTTACAAAGACCTTGACTTTCAATTAACAAAAAAGTATAGGGGCTGCTTTGTTGATGGTCTTTTTTTTCTTCATTCTAACTGACTCAAAAATGAAAAGTGATCATATTTCTAAGTTCACACAAAAGCTGCCTATGTTTTGTGAGATAATAAAATGGTCCAAACAGTGATCTCACTATGAAATTTACTTTATAAAAAAGCCATTAAAAAAACTTTGGGAATCTCAGGTTTTATTTTAATTCCTAAGCATAATCTTAGAAAATTAACGATTAGTGGAAGCTATGTTCTTATTTCTTTCAAGGGCTTTAAAATATATTTCATTCAAAATAAAGAGACAATAAAAGGTACACTGCATTTGAAAGTAGGAAGATAAAGCTTCCCTTTATGTTTCTGTGACTGTGTAGCAAACCTAAGGCATACAGCATTTACCCAGTGGACAATAACTCCAGATGCTGCCATGGCATCTAAGTAATTCACACCATGATTTTTAGTTTATGGTGAAGTGGTCAAATCTAAACCACGATGGACAAGGCTGTGTCTCAGGTATTGCTCTGTTTTGCCTACAATTGGCAGGCATACTTCAAGTATTACTTCGATCAAGGATGTCTCAGTGGCTATTTAAAATGCTACAACAGAAAAGCACAAAATGACACATTCCTTTCTCTCTCTCCCTCCCCTTCTTTTCTTTTTTTCTTTTTTTTTCAAATGTCTAGAGGAGTTAATTTTGCCGATCACAGAACCTCCAAACTGCATTTGGCATATGGTGATAGCACAACAAAAGCTGTCCAGAAGGCAATTAGCAGACTGTGTTTCCAGACTGTTCTACCTAAGACTTTGGAGCTCTGTAAACTTTTTCCAATATCTGCAGTAAGTGCCAAAATGTAAGTGGCATTTTAGTCAGAACAAACTTTCAGCAAATCACAGGAAACATGCAAAATGAAGCTGAAAGAAGGTTTTCTTTTAAAATGTTTGTCTTTAATCAGCATCTGACTTAAGCTTAAAGAAACAGCTGAACTAATTCCTCGTCAGCTGAAGACAATCTACATCTGTTGTGCCATAACTCAGTGTAACTGTTTTCCTGTCAGGACTCCAGCCCAGCCAAGTAACTAAGCACCCAAATCCCTGCAGATGCTTTGCAACCTCCACAACCAGTCTGCTGCAGTAACAGCAACTTAGCCATCCCCTCCTCTGAAAAGTCTTACAAGCTCTGCAGGTGGTACCTTGCTATATATGACTTCCACGGAGGGTCACATATTAAAGAAACTACCCCTTCTTTGCAAGGCATTGTATTTTAATGAAAGGGGCCTGAAGCTGAGCTAAGCACAAACTACACGCATATTGCATATTTTTTTGTACAAGAGACATCTGACAAGCTATAAAAGAAATGAAGGTCCAGATTTCATTTTGACTCAGATTTTTGCATCTGCAGATTAAGTCCCAAATCAAACTACTGTAGGAGAAGACTTGGACTAAAACCTAGTGGTTACAGATTCTTTGATATGCGAAAATGAGTCACAAAACACAAACATACTTAGAAGTGAGCATTACTGGTGGATTTACTTGTTAATGAACTCCATCACAATGATCACTAATTGGCTGACAGTATTTGATGGGACACTGATGGGAAGGATTTCTTTTTCCTTTTGCTTTATTTTCTTACTATCCTTAAATATACAGAGATAGAGCAACTCCCAGTTTAATGAGAAGTAAAGAATACTCATCTTGGCAGAGCAAATTCAACACCATTGTTGGGAAGGGTTCTCTTTGTAAGAAAAGAGTAATGGCTTTACCTTCACCCTAGCTTTTCTCTCCAAAAAGGCCAGAGGAGGGTCTTTAAATCCATGGGAAATAAGTGAGCTGAATACTAGTTCAGTATAATATGATTCAACATTTTTACACTCCATCTGGCCCGCAGAGAGATCACAACCGCTGCATATTCACATGTGTAGCTTATGGCTTTTCTGAGTAAAGGGAGGTAGGTGTGCCAAACACAGGTCAGCAGCAAAATTCCCACATATGAGCACCTAGTGGAAGGGAAAACCCAACCCCCCTTTCCAGTATCTTGGAGCAATCTTTGGTCTCCGACTTTCTGCAGACTGTCTGTTGAGGTCCTGTTTTCAAATACCAATGATGTTAAAAGGTCACACTGTCACTCTAGTTTTTTCAGCTTTCCTTAAATAATGGTGATAGTGATGGTCCAACAAAATTGTTACACTGAATAGAGATGATAATTACTTTACCTAAACTAGAACAGTGAAAATTCTTGAACGCTGTTATATTCTTAGTACAAAACAAACACATTATGCAAAAGACACACGTATACTGCCTTTGCTTTTAACATAAATCGTGTCTGTACCAAGTCCATCTGCATCAGTTTTCATGCTATATTGAGAAAAACCTGTGATTCTGCTAAGATGCTTGTTTGTTGTTTGTTTGTTTGTTTTCAAAAATATCATTACTGCAGATTCCTAGTGCTGAATAAATAATAACCCATTAAGAAGCCATTGTTAATAATGATGAGCTCCCCAAGCACATGACCAGGCTTTTACATGTTGTGTCAACATCCAACTGACAAATGAAAATTTAATTCCACAAGTCACCTTTTATTTATATCATTGCACTAAATCTCTTCAGATGCTGGTTTGAAGCAGTAAATTTGTCCATAGCTGCTGGTACATGATCAAACGCCCTGCCCACATGAGACAATCTGTTCATCTGCCACGAGCTCACTTGGCCAGCTCAAATATTTTAAAGCCTTCTGACACAGGAACTTTGTGCAGGCAGGCTCTTTGCCTGAAGTCAAATTGTTTATCTACACCACTCTAGCCTTATGATGGATCAGATACTGTCTGTCCTCTTAAAGCCCGCAGAAAAACAGAACGGCCTTTCTCCTTTGGTTAATTCGAAATGTAGTTGTGTTCACATTTGATTTGGATCAAACTTGTACTGATCCAGTAGGGAAAAGATACAGCAGTTAATTGTGGTAACAGCTCCTACCCTGTCTGCTCATAGTTTTGAACCATCTTCTGTGACATGTACGTGCAAATGTATTTCTGTTTTCATAGAAAGGGTCAGTTTTAGAACAGAAAACCGTCAGCTGATGAATCTGAGCTACAGGTATTTCAATGAACACCAATATAGCAATCCCATAATTCCATCAAAAAATGGAAAAGGGTGAAACTTCAACTGAAGCATTAAAATATGGCACAAGCAGGCTACAGTCTAAAAGACATGAAGTTGACATCTTTACAGTCATTTCCAAGACCAACTGCCAAAACTCCTGAGCTGCTATTGGTTAAGAACTGATAGAAATCACCTGGAGGCTCTTGGCTGAGCAGAGCAAAGCATTACTGAATCTCATACTTTAGGCAATAATCTGATCATATCCAGGGATTAAAATATACTCTTCAATCAACGCCAAGCAAAACAACAAAGTTTTCACAGTGTTTTCTTTGAGATCAATATGCAAAGCAATATTCCTAATGTCTACATTTACTTCTAATTTCCCCAAGTTCATTACTTACAGATCTGGATCTGTAAGAAAACATTAATGTTCTAGTTCTGGGTTTTGTGTTTTCACTGAACATCTCACTTTCTATGTTACTGTGTTTACTGAGAGGCAGTGTTCCCAGGAGCACTGGAGAAGTGTCACCACAGACAAACTCCTTCAGTGCTGGTCTTCAGCCATCACTCTACTACAGATTAAACACAGCTATTACCTGTATAAACCTCTTGTTGAGAAAGATGAGAATGTAGCATTTAGCACAAACGTCTCTTTGGTTTCTTTTTTTTGTGGTGGGAGACTGTTTCACATACCTCCAATCTTGGCATTAAAGGCGATTCCCACTGTGCAGTGTGAGTTGTTTGCAGTGGCTGCCACTTCTCCAGCACAACGGGTTCCATGCCTAGAGTCAGACAAACATTTTTTCGCGTAAGCACAGACAGGCATTGGCTTTGCTCATCCTCAGGTACTAAAGGCATAAATATCCACAATGTCCTGCACTATTTAGCGCCCCACAGGAATTTATTCCCACACTGAAATATTCCTTTGAACATATTTTAAAATCATTATCACAATTAACCTGTTCATGGCTGGCTTACTAACTACTGGAAGCACATGTAACAGAGACACACAAAGATGATACATGATCCCAGCAACAGAAAGAAGACTTGGGCACCAATTCTAGGTTTTGAAACAATTCGTAGGTTATATATAGAACTGTTGTCCTGCATTCTCCCATAATATTCTCATGTTGTTGGCATGCAGATCCCCACTCAGTTAGTACCCTAGGCAGCCACAAGATACGCCACGTTTCCCATGAAGATGAGACTGTGCCAATGCTCATATTGCTGTTCACAGGCATGCCTAAGATTGGCTGTAAGCCAGGTATAATCAAAGCAGCTGTATAGGCATGTCATAGTCATGTCTTGGGCTAAACCTACAAGCCTGCTGTCTTTCTAGGAGCATTAAGAACAGCTGGACTACAGTTCCACATCAGCACTATGCCCTGTGCCTGGGATCTATGATCTTGAGAAACAGCTGAAAGAGAACACAAAACCTCCAGTAGTTGCTTAAACCTTTCCGTACAGTGCAAGATGCCTCAGCTAGCCGTGATCCATGCCCTCTATAGCTGTGATCCATATGATCACTACGGTAGGAAAGCCATCTCTGCTTCCTGTGGTTTTTGTCTGCAAAACAAGCCTCCCAGGGTGATTTTCATCAGTAAATTTTGCCTTCATCCTTGTGCAGCTAAGCAGCTCCACAGCAGAAATGTGACATAACTAACAAGGAGCAGACAGTGAAATTCAGATTGTTGCTGTTGAGAGGAGATATGGAGTTTCAGTCCAAAAAGTAAAAGAGATGGGAAGTTGATGAGATGAAAACAGAAAGATAATGCAGGACTTAGGTTACAACAAAGAAAGAACTTAAAAATTGAAGGCTAAAAGTAGATAACAACATGGCAAGCACTTTAGGTGAGGTCAGTTGTGTACACAAGCAGTCCTCCACTGGTGACGGGTGACAGACTGCTTACATAGACATCTGGAGAACACGGGTGTTCAAAAACACATTACGCCCACACTGCAGACAAGAATCACAGTTGCCTTCTCTTGGTACAACTTGTTTTGGGTAGAGTCATTCCTTATTTCCATATTATTAGTCTAATTTTTTCCCCTTAACCTTCTGAGACACTTTGATGAGAAACACAACAACATGTAATGTAAAACATTAACAACATTATTTAGAAAAAGGGAGGAAAAAAATCAAGCAATAAAGGTGATTGGTGCTAACCTGTCAGAGTTTTGACTGACCCAATTACATTTATCAGGTAAGTTAGATATATGTTTGATGAAAGTGTAATCTTTACTAACAAAACCAATGTGATAATATGGGTGCTGATGCATTTTAAAACTGGTTTAAGTTTTCACAGCTATACGTTTAGCTTCTTGAATTAGATCCTATTAATCTCTTCACAGTTCATCACTTGATTGCAGAACTTGATCAGAGATTTTTTCAAGACTTAATTTTAAGTTTATTTTTCATATGAAGCTGAATTTTCAAGCCAAATTTTCTTAATTTGGAGAAAGCTAGTCTAGTTGAAATTGATACAGCAACATTTTAACCTATTATTAGACTATTTTCCAAAGCCTGTAGTATATCATTCAGTAATCACAAAGCATAGATTACTACAGTCTTTAAAATGTAATATGCCTGAACATAACACCCCAGTGCATGGATTTCACTAATAAACCACTGCTTATGTGGTGAAGTATATATGGATGAGGTGCAGCTTCCCAGAGGGAGGTTGTGTTGATGAGAAACCCCTCCTGGGTACAAAGCTTAAAGAGAGCATGAGATGAGAGGGAAAACAGTTTTTTCAGCAGAGAAATGGGACAGATAAAATCCACACCTGAAAAGCTGAGTCTGCCTGAAGAAGAAAGGAAGAAACATCTCCAGTTTCTCTGGAGTTCACAGCACCTAAGCACCACCAAAAGGTTAGGGTTCCACAAGGTCACTAAACAGACCCCAAGGTCAATGTTATGTTTATATACGTCAAACAGAGATGACGTGGTGAGGGGTTGCAGACCACACACCAACTTTCAGTAACATGGGATCAACTGCAGCCTGAAACTGTGCCCCAAAGTCTACCTGCAATGGAAGTAGCTGCAGTGCTAGGTGTATTTCTAGTATCAGCAAGAAACAGCCAAATGTGGTGTGGAGCTATCATAACATGTACTCATTGAATCAAAGAACAGTATCAAATTTCATGTCAATTTCAGACAGAAAAAAAAGTCCACTCTATAGTGAATTAGGTCTCTGGACAGTTTTGAGATATGCAAGTTAAATTAATTTTGCTGAATATTTCGCTAGTCTTCCTTCATTGGAAAATCCTTTTTATCATCTTTAGTGCAGTAATGATATAAATGTATTTTGTTAGCAGATTTTTATGTTAGGCTGTTGTTTCTCTGCCAAGATTATTACTAATTGCATTCCACATTCATATGGGAAATGACAAAATTAAAAGTTGTTTTACTTATTTCAAAGCCATATGTATAAAATTGCACATCTCACAATCAGCTTCCCACTGTGAGAATTAATCATATATGCAACTCAATTTGTTTTAATATGCTATCTTTTATGGGTCCTTTAAGTAATATTTCAATTACGTTGCAAAAGGAAAGACTTTGTAAAACCTTGCATATAAAATATTATGTTCCTTCTATGCTGCTTTTAGTTTTCCCTGTCCTAGATTTTGCTTGAGGGCTGCAGTTTGGAACAGACTCTGAATCCTGCAAGTGAAATTAGAAAAGCCTTCTCATTAATCACTATAATGACTACTAACTAGATAAACAAATATGATGAAACTGATGCTTGAGCTTGATTAGGTTTTCTTTCAAGCTATGAGAACTCTCATGGAAAATGAAATCCCCAAAATTTCAAATTACAGTTTATGGAGACAGCACATTACAGGACTTAACCACGTAAGGTGCCTTCAAACAAACATTTTTTGTGAATGCCTGTATTTCAAAACACGACAACTTCCTGTACTGGCTGGATGCTTGCATTGCACACAACTTGTTTAAAAAGTTGCTGCAGTCCCAGAACAAAGCATGAGTGCCTGTCTACAAAGGCCTATCCTGATAAAATTCAAGGGTCAGTGCTTCATTTCACTGGATCCCTTGCCAGCATATATTGGTGGGAAATAAGTTCCCAGGCTACTAAATAGCACTTTGAAGAGACACTCAGCTAAAAGGTTTAGCACTTGTCCTTTATGTTAATGTCAGTGTGATGTAGTATTACAGAACAGAAACATGAAAGAATGTTTGGCTCTGAGACATTCTGTCCATATACATATGGGTCCTTTACCTGAAGTCTGAAAGAAAGAAAACGTATGGAAAGAAGAAAAGCATTTTTTTTTTGTTATAATTCGTAATCGCCATTCAAAGTGAAATTCAAAGATTTGGGCTCAAGTGACTACCAGGTAAAAGAAAGATGTCACATCTGTTATCCTCAAAACAGTTGATTTTGGACACTTAAACGGAATCAGCTAACACTTTCTACTATAAAAGTTACTTCTCATGATTTTGATTACATTTAACTAATTTAGTTAATTTTTCCATTCAGACAACCATGCAAACCTTTTAGAAATGTATTTATTTTCAGTTTTATCTTTGTGATAGAAGACAAGCACACACACACACACACACACAAAGAAAATGCAATTCTGATTTTCATCTCTCTCTAAAAGTGAGAGTTCATCAGCCTGTCACTAACAACAGGCCAGAAAGTTGTCAAAGACCTACATTACAAGACCTTAGTAAAGATAAATTCTCTGCCTTGTGATGCCCTTGCTATTAGAGGGAGAAACGGAAACAAACTGCCAAACAAAGAAATATGCCTCTGTGAATAGCTGTATGCCACTCATGTGTGCATGAACTGTGCTTGAGCACCTGGACAGTGAAGGATTTTTTGATGGCTCCCTAAGAATAAGCAAGAGAAATTGAAGAGCTACACACTATTCTGATATACAACATGACTTTTTTCAGTAATAGATTTTACTAGATTTTCTCTAGGATGGGAACAGGTCAGTATTTCAGGTAAGGGGTGGAAAGAGAACACACGCATGTTCCACGATTAACTATCTCTCTCCATCTCAGCAACACACTATTTAAACATATGACAACTATCTTTCAATAATCGGTCTTGATTTGACTTTCAGAAGAGGAGGAAGGTATAAGGCACCAAGTAAGATAAAAGTTAATTGATTCATGGCTTGCCTCTGAAAGTTCAGAGTAAGGAAACATTCAGTTAAGGAGGACAGCTGCCAGTATTTTGAAAATCCCTTTCCACGCAAACTGGCTCTGCATTTTAGAGTCTCCATCTCTGACAACTATTCATTGAACCTGACAAACACTCTGAACACACATTTCTTCACTGTATTTTATTCTTTGGAGCTCACCAAGTATTTCGGAACACAAAAAGCTCAGGGGACTGGAGGATTTAAAGCCCTCCAGCTTTTCATGACACTATCATTACAGCCCAACCCACTTCAACCTGTCACCACGAAGTCTTTTCAGACTAGGAACTTAAGGAAAAAGAGTTTTGGAGTATTTCAATGCAAACCCATCACAATCGTCTCTGGTCATACCGCTAAGAAATGAGCTTGTATAAAGAAAACAGAGGCTTGTTTGTTTGTTTTCAATCAGGGGAAACACTGACAGAAAACTTCACATCCTTTGAAAATTCTGTGCTGCACAGAGTGGGAGAGGATATCAAATAACTATAAAAAGGTAGGATAGTCTAGAAGTTTACATAAGGTATTCCTGGACATTTACTCCTTTATTTTTGATAATAAAGCTTCCTTCCTCAACAAAACCACATAACAAACATTTTGCATATTAGCTATGCAAAAACAACAACAACAACAACAAAAAAAAAACAATGCATTGAGATAAGAAAAAATTAGTCTTTATTATAAACTAAGATAGAATCCCAGTGATGGAATGTAATGGGAACTTAATCTGGCTTTCCATGAGCCGCTAACTAGTTAGTGATCTTCTCTTCTGCTTAACAAAATTACAAACTTTATTTGAATACATTTTACAGAAAACTAAAAATTACAGATTTAAATGAACATTATAGGTTCTGCTTTATCCAAATCCAACACTTTGATAAGCAAAGTTCTGATTCTGTTACTGTAGAGAGATACCACTGCCATTAGTCAGGGGACAAACCTGAAAAACTAGTTTATACACGGTAACACAGACTGAAAATTGTAGCTACCACTACGTGTCAGTGTGAACTACAAAACTGCCACCACTGTTCGATATCCAGCTATGGCTGGTTGACCTATACCATTCTGAAATCCAAACATCTGCAGTTACATTCGTATCACTGACAAGTGAGTAACAAATGTTAAAACCACTCTGTGGAAGAAGAGTGGAATTTTAGCCACCTATTCTTATGTGGAAGAAAATTAATCAGTCGTCATTCCTTTTTTGAAAAACTCTTCCTCAGCTGAAGTTTGAAGTGTTTTTAAATATCTCTCTTAGCCTGGAATATATCTATAATATATAAGTCAGTAAATGTGATATCTGAGGCACTGCAATGTAATAACTGCTGGAGAAAATATGTACTTCAACAGCATTCATCAGAAATGCATTTTATCAGACATAAATTTTATTACATTCTGGAGTATTGTCTTGTGTAATGCAGAGCAAATTATGTTTTAGATCTGTTCACATACAAATGGTCTTCAATCTGGAAGATTAAAAATACTTTCTAACTGGCACTAGGTTGGCATATTGTTCTTGCAACATGTGATCTGATAAAAGGCATATAAGGGAATTCAAAGAAGTTGAAAGTATGGGCAAAGGAAATATCTCCAGCCTTTAAAACAATCTGCTACTACCAAAAAATAATAAGAATAATGCTGTTTCATAAAGGGAAGATTTCTTGAAATGGAGAAAGAAATCACAGAGTAAATGTGAAAAACAAGTTACACAAATTTTCAATGTGAGATATCAGGAGAAATGCCAAAGTCTTGGGTGTTACATAGCACAGACAGGATCCTGTTTGTGAGCATCAAGTAGTGTTGTAATGTGGTTACAGCACAGGACTGGAAGCTGGCTTGAGTCAGGTTCCCCGAGGCTAATGACTTTTCGTATGATTATGGGAAGTTACTTAAAGAATAACTCAAAAACAACTCATCTATTCCTCACAAATAAATCAACAATGACAGCATTAAAACAACCACATGGAACACTTCACATCCCAGCCATTTTAAATTTAACAGTATGGGTAACAGTGATCCTGCCATGCCATTCCCTCTAAACTCACTTTCTATTAGTAGCAGGCAGCTAATTTGTCACAAGTATGAAGTTCTGATGTGAACACAGTAAAGGAATGTGGTTTGACACTATTAATTACCATTTTACAGTTTCTTTATGTGACTGTGTAAATGAATCACAGTGTATAAAACAAATTGGCTTTTTCCCTGTATTTTCTACCAAAGAGAAAACAATGAAAAAAAGGAATGGGGGAACTACTGTAGCGTGTCATGGAATGCAAAGTAAGCAAACAAAATCGGCAACTAATCTATTCAGCCATGTATGTCGTTTTATGTATTCTATCTATACATATTAATACGTACACACACACACATAGTTACACATCTGATGATATTCTAACCCAGGGTTAAAATGTAATTCTGTAGCAAAAAAGGTCCTGGTGAACAGGAATAAAACAGCTCAAAAGACAGCAAAGAGCAAAACAGGTGAGGTTTTTTTTTTTTTTAATACAGCTTTTCATATTATCATACAGTAACCTTCTAGAGACAGGAAACCTAATTCTTTTTCATTAAAACAAATCACAAGTATAAACAGCACACTTTAGTTACTGCACACTGGAATTAGACATCGTAAGCACAGCACTGTAGTCAATGCTATCTTAGAAGAAACTTTCTATATCTAATCAAAAGGACAATTCTATTTGCTTTTGAAACACAACAATTATGAGACTGTTTTGACTTCCAGGTTCCTCTGTCACATAAGCAAAAGAATCGTTTTTTCACCTAATTCAAGTTGCTGGAGATTTTTTGTGAGTGATAGAAAGTCGTAGAACGAGAAGGATGCTCCCCACACAATTTTACCCATCATTTTAAGCACCTCAGGTTGGATGACCCCTCTTTGTGTATAGCCAAAAGAACAGAGGGGCATATACACTTAGGAAGAACTACATATCTGTCTATACTGCTCCCATCCTGAAATTGAGACAAGATACCTTCATCTGTTATCTCAAGAAATACAGAGAAGAGGACAAATGAAAGCCCAAATTCAGATGTCATACATATGGAACTTGGTGAACAAAAATAGTATAGGAACAACTGTTATCTCTGTGAGGAAAAAATATGTGCAGTATTTAGTACTAAGAACTCTTGTAACCATCTTAGAAAAATGGTCAATGTAGTTACTTTTTTAAACTTGGACTTACTGGTTCAATATAACAATTAAACTGGCCTTCCCGAGTCTGAAACAGTGTCAGGGAACAGAACAGACTATCAACAAAACTACACAGCTTAAACTCTGCATCATTCCAATAACCCTGTCTTTTAGTAATGGTTAGGTAACTTTCTACTCTTGCTAAAAGAAAGGAATCTTTGGGACTTTGCTAAAAATACAAAATAGAATCAAAGAATCATGGAATTTTCACAGTTGGAAAAAGCCCCCAAGATCACCTAGCCCAATCGTCCACCTGCCACTAATATTTTCCCACTCAAGCAATGTCCCTTAGTACATCATCTAAACATTTCTTGAACACCTCCAGGGATGCTGACTCCACCACCTCTCTGGGCAGCCCATTCCAGTGGCTGACCACCCTTCTGGGGAATAAATTTTTCCTAAGTCATGTTCCCAGTATCACCTCCTTCTTGGTTCAGATACAATCCCATTCACAGATATTAATATTGTCAACAGTTGAAAGCAATAAATAATTTAATAGGATCATTCAGTGTTTCAGGTATCTCCGGTGGAAGACCACTTTGCCACCACAACGTTGAAACAACTTGTTTCTTTGGGAAGAAGCAAGAACACATACCATCCTGTGTCTGCCTCTCCATGTTTTCCACATGAGGCTGAGCAGGGCAGGCACATACACTGGGTAAGGAGCAGCTGATAGCAGCTCATTTTTCAGTTCAGTTTCAGCACAGGATAATGCATGCTACATATCAAATGAGATTGAAGACAATTTTCTTTCCTGGAAAAGTACTAATATCCAGGCATTATTTCAGTGCCTATTGTTTGCCACCAAATTACCTGCTTTAACATCACTACTCTGCTGAGAAAATGCACTTTTGAACCTTCACTATCTGAACACAGGAACGCTGGATACATGCAGGACTATGAAGGATTATTTGTCCCTTTGCTTCAGTTGTTGCTACAGGCTTACTATTTGGAAAATTATGAAATGTCTTTGAAGTGCAAAGCACTGGGCATGCTATGCTTTCATATCAGTGTAACTCTAATTCTGAAGACAAAGCAGTTAGATGGTAGATATGGAAGTGCTGGAAAGTTGAGGGTGAGGAAAAACATGAAATAAATGACCTTTGTGCCTTTTCTGCCTACACCAAACTGCCTCTCAGAGAAGCACCCATAGGATGAAGAATCCCTGAAGTTAGTTGTAGAGAATAATATCTAGGGCATGAACAAACTGTCTGCAAAAATATGATAAATCCTGGACAAGAAATCTGTAGAGGAAATAGAGTCTCTAATAGTTTGTATTCTCATTCCACAGACAAAGCACTGTTCTCTAAAATAATGCTTTATTCAAGTTTAAGCCTGTAAATGCTGGCTTAAGCCAAAGAAACACTGAAGGGGTATTTAAAGGCCATAGATGACTAGAAAATAACCTTAGGAGGTGCCTCACAGGAACTCTCTGCGTTTTATCTCTGTGTAAAAGACTCTGAGATCTTCGCAAAAAAAAATTACATTACAACACAAAGGTAATCTTGGAATTTTCAGAGCCAACATACTACACAGACATGTAATAGCAAATGCAAAAATCCCCAAATAATCAAGCAAACAAGCAAAAATGAAAGCATCCACACATCATCATAAAAAGTGACTGTAAAGAAATGTCTCCCAATAGAAACTTCAGAAAACCACTAGATATGTTTCTAGATGTTGTTATCACTGCTTCATCAATACATATTTTACAAAAACAGCTGCACTGATTTAAGTAGAAAGATTTTAAATTAAACATGGTTAAACAAACAAGTAATAATTTTTGCTGCCAGATTCCTGTAGAATTTTAGAAAATGTTTTATATAATCATAATTAACTCTTGTTAATTACAGGAATCAAAGAATTGAAACTAGCATAAATATATTTCACAGATGAAATTTCTAAACAACTCCTTATTTTTATCATGCAACTATACGGCTGATGAGCGTAGTGTAAGGTTCTGTTAGTGTTTTTTGAGTCTAGAATCAATCTTAATTTGGGAATGAGGTCTCTGATTGCAAAGGAAGTTAGTGTAATTCCCAATATTACTTTATGCAAATGAGAAACTCCTGATATGCTTTATGAATGCTTCCTATTAAATTAAGTTGTGGGTTCATTTATTTAGTAAGTTTTATTAATGAACAGCTACTAGTTGTTATAGTCATATGGCCATGTAAAGTTGACAACATATTTACAATTTCAATAGTTTTAAACTGTTTTAGAGTAAGAACTGGAATAATGTCAACAAGTATTTTTGGCTAGGTGGTGTATTTGCTATTTCTTGGAAAATCCACTTGTATCGTAGAATCAGAGAATGACAGAATGGTTAGGGCTGGAAGAGACCTTTAAGATCATCTAGTTCCAAACCCCTTGCTATAGGCAGGCATACCTCCCCTCTAGACCAGACTTCTCAAAGCCCCATCCAGCCTGGCCTTGAACACCTCCAGGGAGAGGACATTCACAACCTCTCTGGGCAAGGAGTTCCCTCACAGTAACATAGTTGATCCCTGATATCTAGTCTAAATGTACTCTCTTCCAGTTTAAAGCCATTTCCCTTTGTCCTGTTGCTACATGTCCTTACATGCCACCTGGAGGATTGTGTTCAGCTCTGGGGTCCCTAACATAAGGACAGAGACATGTTCAAGAGAGTTCAGGACCACAAAGATGCTCAGGCTGAGCACTTCTTCAGTGCAGACATGTTGACAGAGTTGCAGTTATACAGCCTAGGCAAGAGAAGATTCTCAGGAGATCTCACTGCAGCCTTCCAGTACCTAAAGAGGGCGTACAGGATAGCTGGAAAGGACCTCTTTTTTGGGAGTGTAGTGACTGAACAAGAGGTAATTACTTTAAACTGAAAGAGGCTATGTTTAGGTTAGATATTAGAAAGAAATCCTTTAGCCAGGGCATGGTGACGCACTAGAACAGGTTGCCTAGAGAAGCCGTGGATGCCCCATCCCTGACGGTGTTCAGGGCCAGGCTGGATAGGACAAACTAACCTACTGAATGGTAATCTTCTGCATGGCAAAGGTGCTGGAACAAGGTGGTCTTTGAGATTCCTTTCAACCCAAAACATTCTGTGATTCTAAGGTTCTATGACCCAGACTGAAACAAATACATAGCAGCTGTATATATATCAAGTGCTTGATATATCTTCTTTTACCTAAAATCCTTCACAGTAAGCCCTATCATTTCTGTGCAGTGACAAATTAAATGGAAAAAAATTCAATTCTAACAATATGTAGCAATTGAAAGCTTTCTACTGAAAGCAAATGTAAGCAGAAAAAAAAACATACCCTATAGATACAGGAAGGCAGATCTAGAGTCTCATGTTTAGGTGTGTTTTGCAGCAAAAGCAGTCCACTGGACCAAACAAACAGTCTGGGATAACACTTTTGGTGAAAAAAAGGATATTTGTTGCTTCAAACAAGGAAGATATTCTCAGTTGTAAAGATCCTGGGGTTCAGTTTTCACAAAGGAGTAGTAACAAAATGATGTGCGGGCAGGCAATGGATAGCTCTTTACCCATTCTGCATACTCCACTTGTAGTAGTGTATGACTGCTTTTGCAGTGTGGCAACAGTTTGAAGAAAGAGATATAATATAACTCTGAAACTTCACAATTTAAAGCGTAAAAAAATACTATCTACCTGTTTTGAATTCTGACTACAATTACAATTAGATATGCAATGTGCTTAATCCTAAATTCCATTCACAGTGGAGTAGAAGTAGCTTTTCCTTAAGAATGCCTTTCTGAGAGTACCAGAGCTCTTTGTCCTCCATTACAGGAAAACAGGCAAACGAGACGGGAAATGTGAACAGTTGGCTAAGGACCTGCTAGTCAAACTGAGGGATAACCAGGACATGTACAAGCAGTGAAGGCAGGGACGTGTGGCCTAGGGAAAATAAAGGAATGCTGTCCAGATATGTAGAGATGCAATTCAGAAAACCAAGTTGCAGATGGAACTGCATTTGGTGAGGAATGTCTAAAATAGCAAGAAGGGATTCTACAAGTACATTGGTCAGAAGAGAAAGGCCAAAGACAGTGCACTCCCCCCAATAAATGAGAAGGGAAAATTGGCTACAATAGACATAATGAAGGCCAAGGTACTAAATAAGTTCTTTGCCTCACTCTTCACTGGCACCCAGGTTTCTTTGTGTCTCTCACAGCCCTGAACATCACCTGGTGAAGGGAACTTGCTTTGGCAAGGGGGTTGGACTCAATGATCTCTAGAGGTCCCTTCCAACCGCTATGATTCTGTGAACCCCTAGGTGAGGGCTGGAGGAGTAAAATCCCTTCCATTGAGCCGGCCCAATGAAACTGAATGCATAAAAGTATCTGTGGACTGATTACACACGTCCAAGGTCCTGAAGGAGCTGGCTGATGGGTTTGCTGAGCCATTCTCCATCATACTTGAAAATACATGGCTGTCAGAAAAAAACCCAGTTACTGGAAAAAGGGAAACACCACTCCTACTTTCAAGAAACGGAGAGAAAGGAAGACCCAGGGAACTACAAACCACTGAGCCTCATCTCTGCACCTGGGAAGACCATGGAGCGGATTCTCCTAGAAGGCATACTAAGGCACATGTGACACAAGGATGTGATCTGAAGCAGTCAGGACAGCTTCACTAAGGGCAGATTGTGATTGACTAATCTGGTAGTGGCCTTCTATGACAGAGTGATGGCAATAGAGGATAATGGAAGGGCAACTGATGTTGTCTACCTGGACATGTGCAAGGCCTCTGACATGATCCCACACCGCATCCTGATCACCAGATTGAAGAAATATGGACTGTAAAGGTGGACTATCCAATGGATAAAGAATTGGTTGGAAGGTTGCAGCTGGTAGGCTGTGGTCAATGGCTTTATGTCCAGGTGGAGGCCAGTGACATGTGGTGCCCCTCAGAGGTCCGTCTTGGGACCAGTATTCTTTAACATCTTTATCAATGACATACAAGAGGGATTGAGTGCACCTTCAGCAAGTTTGTCAATGACACCAAGCTGAGTGGTGCAGCTGATAACACAGAGTGAAGGGATGCCATCAAAGGGAATCTGAACAAGCTCAAAAGGTGGGCCCATGTGAATCTGATGAAGTTCATCATGGCTAAGTGCAAAGTGTCACTTAAAGCAATCCCAGGCACATGTACAGACTGGGAGAAAAAGAACTCCTCGATAGCAGCACTTCCAAGAAGGACTTGGGATCCTGGTTGATGAAAAATTTTAATGAGCTAGCAGTGTGCATGTGCACCCCAGAAGGCCAACAGTGTCCTGCCCAGTGGACCCCCTCTCCTCTGCCCTTCTGGAGCCCCATGTGGGGTGCAGTCTCCAGTTCTGAGGCCCTCAGCACAAGAAAGATGTGGAGCTTTTGGAAGGGACTCAGAGGAGGGCCAGAGAGATTAGCAGAAGGATGGAGCATCTCTGCCACAAAGACAGACTGAGGGAACTAGGCTTGTTCTGTAGAAGAGAAGGCTCCTGTTAGACCTCTCTGTGGCTTCACAGTGATTAAAGGAACCTTATAAACAGGAAGGACATCAACTTTCTACATGGGTAGACAGTGATGGGGCAAGTGGAAATGGGGAGAACAGATATCAGGGGAAAATTTTTCACTGAGAGCGGTGAGGTGCAGCAGCAAGCTGCCTAGAGAAGTTGAAGATGCCCCACTAGGTGATTTTTGTGTTCCCTTCCAACCTGTGCCATTCTAGGATTCTGTGATTCATTTTATGTTGTGCACTAAAAGAACAACCCATTTATCTTCAGGGCTATCTACATTTCAAAGATCACTGAAGTAATTGTTGAAATAAAAATATGCACCAAAAAATATGTACAAATCATACTCTCAGCGTGAGGTGTTTTTCTGTGTTTATTTTTCTTCTTCTTTTGTTAGTTTTTCATTGTTTTTTAAGAAGACATATTAATGATCAAGCATGAGCAAAGTTTCCTCATGCTCTCTGGTGAACAGGAGTTAGTGTAAGATAGCTAATTCTCATACACTCACTAGGGTAGGAAATAAACCAGCAGCAGTTCATTTGATGTTTATGAAATGTTAAGAAGACTAGTGCAGGGAAATAAGTCTGTGCTGGAAAGAAGTAAGATATGCCTTCTTATTATCTACTACTAGGTACCCTTCAGCCTCATCCATCAGACCTGCTATTCCGCATGTTTGAGAAATAAACAGGTCACAGTCTCTACATCAGTTTGCTGAAATCAGGAACTGGATGATTTTTTTTTTTTTTTTAGGACTTCATAGTAAAACAATTCATTTTCAAAGCAGGTTAAACTCCGCAGCACAGAAGCCAGCTGCACAATCTACATTTATGATGCATATTCATTTCTTTACTTCATCTGAAAGTCTCTACCTTGACTGCTTTCTTTCAGGAAAAAAAAAAAAAAGAAAGAAACAAAAAATAACCAACACAACAGTAACTTGCCTTCAAGAGAGATAACTTACTTTGCTTAAACTGACAAATGAAGTAATTTGACTGTGTATCTTTAAGATAAATTACAAAATCACATTAACATAAAATAAAGCTTGAAATAAAAAACCTGCCTACAGCAGTAAATCTACACAGGTGTATATTTTTTTATTTGCAAAAAAATAAAAAGCCATATCTGAAAGTTTTATCATGAAAATGTCTTAGAAAAACATCTATTAAATTCATTAAAACATTTACTTACAGCATGACTTTGCGAAGCTTGTCAGTTAAAAACATGGTCTTTAGGAAAAAAGCTTGAGTTAAAAGGCTTTTGACACTGTATTAGCAATTGCTTTATCAAACTTGCAATTAGAGGTTTGCCTTTTTGCCACAAGTATTAAAGGGGGAATCAATCCTATACTTTGTGTTTGTACATGCTGGCTGAGAAGTCTCAGTGAACCACATTTTGCACTGCATCTTGACTCAGTTGACTACTGTGAACTCATCTGGCAAAACCAATTACCACAAACAAAACACAGATTAACTCATCTACTCTCTCTAATACCTACAATGTGAAAAGGGGATAACATAGAGAAATGTGGTTTTGTTTTCAAATTCAGCTTGGCTGTAGACCTATATGTATAAATGCATGGAATCTGAAACTAGTCCATCATTGTAGCAAATCAAAACCTCTGTACAGTCGTAGTAGATTCTCTCCTCCTAAGTTCAAAACCTCAAAATAAAGATTCATACTTAGAGGAAATACCAACTCCAGGAAAAAGACATTCTGAAAACAAAACAATACAACTGAACCACCAAAAAAACCCACTTCCATTTCTGACTTTCCATAAAAGTCAGAAAAGTGAACATCAAAAATCCAGTAACTACAAAAGCTTATATCCCTTCTATTGTTGATTTTGAAATGAAGAGGAGGATCTGACTCATTGTTATCAATTATTTACATAAAAGAACTAGAAGCAATTGCATAATGCTTCAAAATGTCATTTTACTTGTGAGCTCATTGTCTAGTACTTCAATAATTAGAAACAGGAAAAAGTCTTTCCTGTAGAGTTGTGGTTGAACATTTGAGATTTTGAGAGCCTTATAAATTTGGAAAAAGAGAAGCAGAGTTCTTCAAACACCAGTTACATAGTGAAAAAATCACTTAACAGCTTATACCAAGGTAATGAAAAAGGACTACAGTTTTCTTCTGTAACTAACAGTATTTCAACCGAACTTTGTTTTTCACTCTGTTTGACTCAGTTTCAGTGACTACTCCAAGTAATGTCTTTCCCTTGGCTTTCACAAAATTCTAATTCAAATCATTTGAGCACTTTGCAAGGGATTATGTAATGCAGTGTGATCATATAATTAGTGGATCAGACAGGTTTACTAAAAAAGCAATTTTTGGCAGTTCGACAAACCTATATTAGGATAATTTCTACTTTTGAAGTTGGAATCTAGTTAAAAAGGCTACCAAATCAACATTGTAGTCTAATGATTTTTTCATTATCTAGTTAGAATGAAATGTTCTTACAAGTGGCTAACCATAAAGAACAGTGATGAAGGTGCTAGCTGTGTGTGAATGGATCAGCCAGATAAAGACTGCTTCCCCTCTATCCCAGCTAATAGTCCTCAGCTACTAGAGATTCCGGGGTCTACCTTACTACTTCTCAAAACCCATGATTAACCTGTTTTACACTGGAGCAGGAAAGCTCAAGAACGTCAACGCTTTGCTTGCCTTCTGTCCTGATTTAATGCAAATGTTACCTCTTTCCTTCTTTGATTAAAAACCTGTTTTAGATTAAAATCAAAACATAATTAAGTGCATTAAGTGGTGACGATTCATGTCCCATGTTCTTAGAACATTTTTTTTTCAAGGAGTGCAATTTTTCCCCCTTTCAGAAAGGTTGCAGACATACATCTAGTCTCTCAGTCCTTATTTGAGTGAAACAACAGATGCATGAGGATTACTTCTGAGCTGTGGCCATGTAAAGAACAGGCATGTTCACTGAATAACAGTATACAGGGACTCCAAACAAAAATTATAATAGGAAGGATGAAAAATAGGCTCCAAACTAATCTGTAAAGTAAAGTTACTTCAGCAAAGCACAATTCTGCAAGCCGGGTCTTAAGACAATGTTTACCTTCCTAATTCTTACAATTACTACGCTGGGACCATTAGCAACAGCATCTGGCAAGCAACTCAAATCTAATATCTCATGATCTCCACACTGCATCATGCCCCTAGGCACTTGGTTGGGTGATTAGATCATAATAAACTTTAAGGCTAGCTGATGAATCACAAGCACTGCTCCCTGTAAAATGTGGCAAATCTCACTATAAGCTGACACAGCTTTAACCCTACTTCATTATTCATATCTGCTAAAATTGCAGTGCAATAAGATATTGGTCATAAGGGCAGCAGGTTTAAATTCAGAAAAGAACCAAAATATGATAAACCAAGATTGTAGTCTCTGACTGTATCTTCTATACCATCAACCTCTGTGTTATTTCATTGTTTGGTTTAGACCAGACATGTCCAACCTGCTGCCCACAGGCTGCATGCGGTCCTAGACAGCTAGTAATTACCCCCATACCTTCCACACACCATCATGATTGTGGCTCTTCCCCACTGAGCAGCCTGGCTTCACCCCAGGCATGCACTCATCACTCAGCGATAACCAAAACATTGGCCCAGAACAATTTCTCTTCCAGTGTGGCCTAGGGAAGTCAGAAGGGTGGACACCCACAGTTCAGAACTGGTTTTCAGAAGCAAACGCTTTACCAATTATAAAAAAAAGAATCTAAAATCTGCAGTTTCCTGATAATCCTGACTAAAATCCCGCATATAGAGGGACTTTTTGTTGACAACAACAGAACCTGAGGAAACAGCATGGAGCTGAATCAATGGAGCTCAATGGAGCATCAGGATGGGGCTTAGGAAAAGGTTCTACACCAAGAGGATAGTCAGGCTCTGGAACCCAAATGATCACGGCATCAAACCTTCTGGAGCTCAAGAAGCCTATGGAAAATGCTCTCAGACATATGGTTTAAATTCTGGATGGCCCTGTGCAGAGCCAGGAATTGGGCTCAATGTTTCTTGTTATTCCCTAATACACTCACTGTAAGTGCACAGTCTATTAGTCTGAACTATATATATCAGTAAGTTAATTCTCTACTCTAAATCGCCTCCTTATTTGGAAATACTTATCTGTTTTAAGAGATGATTTGATGGCATTGGATAGAAGACACTGCAAGATTACACCATAACTGAAGCCTTCAGCTTTTCAGCTTCTAGATGCTGGAGAAAGTCAAGAAGAATTACATTACACATCAAGAACCAAGAATATAGATTCTCTCTGAAAAATATTGCATCTTAAAAGTTAATACTTTACTCCAAGTTAACTCCTTAGCATCTCTCCACAGCTTAAGCATCAGCTTACCAAGGCCCTCCCTTGTGATCTGCAGCTCCATGTTGCTGGAAAATCTTGAGCATGCACAAGTGGAAAAAAAGTGACCAGCTTAAAATTTCACTGAAGTCTTTTTTGTTTGTTTGTTTTTGTTAATAGCCATCTGACAGCAACCTTTTGTGTGTTTTTTTTTCCACACAAATACAGCACTAGATGGTGCAGCAGTGCTTTTCAGTACAACTTATCTAAGTTTTAACCTAAGTTTTGTCTTGAACATATGACACAGTCAATGGCAAAACAGTAGGAGCAGCTGCATACTGGTATTCAAGCCAGCAAGGTTTTTGTTTCAAACCAAAAGAAGGGATATAGATTTAGGTTGGATAAAATGAAGAAGCGTTTTACAGTAAGGGTGAATAGGCACTGGAACAGGTTGCCCAGAGATGAGGTGGATGCCCCATCCCTGGACACATTCAAGGTCAGGCTGGACAGGGCACTGATAAATTCTATGATTCTGTAAAATATATGAATTATATAGACAGGTATCTCCCCTTGTCAGCAACAATATGTGCTATAATAGAACCTTTTTGAACCTCTGTGAAATGATCATTCTAGGCAGCAATGACAGACTTCTTGCTTCCTGTGTTTGACTGTGCTCAGTTCCTCAGACACCTGTTCTGAATAGTGTCACAGCAGTCCATGAGCTTTTTACTTTTAGTTTATTGCCTATCAAGGAGACAACAGAAGGTGATCTCCCTGTCAAATATTTGATGTCCATTCTGATTAAATGGCTTAGGACATACTAGAGGACTCTGACATAAGCAGCTGGTACAAACTAGCAGCTTGCCACTGTTGGAAAAAAATTAAGCCTGTGGCATTTTATTGTGCAACTACATCCATTGATGTGACTGGCAGAAGAAAGTAACAATGAATTGGAATGGATGTATTGGTATTCCACTGAAAAATAATGTCAATATGTTGAATCAAGCAGGACTGAAACTCATTAACTAATTAACTTTCTCATTATTGTGTGATAAGACATAAGGCTGTCCAGATCCTGCAAAGTTTAGAGATAAGTAAATCAAGGAGTAGCTGCATTTCTTATGGCTTTTAAAAAGCAAAAATTACTGTCTCCCAGAAGTCTCATTAAAAGATAATTGAGAAGGCTATTTAAACAAGTTATTTATGTAAAGGGATGCATTGCTGAAAAATGCCGAAGAGGCATTCAAGAGTCAGCTGGTATATATTTAACTTACTTTTAATTTTTCTTACCCAAGTTTAATAAAAAACAGCTTAAAATCAACTGGTATTATTTAAAAGAGTTTTTAAAAGGTCCTGTTTTAAAAAATACCTGCCTGCAAAATCAGATCTTTGGTCTGAAATACTATCATGAGAAATTTCTCATGGAAAACACATTCTGGTTCAGCCAAAATAACATAGCACATGAATACTTTTATTATTATTATTATTGCTCTAGCTATACAATGAGCAGAGTAAATTTAAGTGACTCCATCTGCTTTGTGTTCAAGGACCTGTGATTAGCAATGCACAACTGTTTACAGGTAATTGTGGAATAACAGAAAAAGAATTATGCAGCAGTATTCAGCAGTAAATCAGAACAAGATGCTTTGCATAGCAGTAACAACTTCATCCACAGCTGACTGCTGTCTCTAGCCTCTGAGCAAAAGGAAGTTCTAGTATAGGCCTGTACTATTTACAAGCTTTGTGATTTGCTGCCAATTTGTAGAAACCAAAGTAAACTTCTGGCAGGATTCCTACATACCATAGTAGTTAAAGAAACTATCGTCCCACCCTGATTTTGACTGCAAGCCTTGAAAGACTCTAATGCTTCTTTCTAGCCTCCTATTCTCCTTAGCTAATAGAAAAATTTAACCTAAATCTTAAAGAAAATAATTCTGGAATGTGCTACTCTGGTTATCAACATTGTCCTCACATGTCCTCAATTAGTTCTTTACTTATACTTTTTCCCCCTCTAATAAGCTTCAGCAACAGAAAGTGTTCACCAATAACTGAAAGTGAAAAACTAGCAAATAGACTTAGATATTTTACAGCTGCATTCAAAGCTCTCCAAAGACACCTTACAGCACTTCTTTTTTACTCTTTATCATTCCATCCTTTAAAGTGTTGTTACAACAAGAAACAGTAAACTAGATCATTTCATGAACCTAGTCCATTTGAGCATCCCCACCATTACCGGATGACACAAATGGCTATTATGTAATGTTATCCAGTTTCTATAGCACGACACAAGAATCAACTGAATTGATTGCTAAATCTTGGCAAAGTATGGCTTTCAGAATGCTGCCTGGTTGTGGTTACCTCACCTTCCTGGCAGAACTTGAGGTGTGTACTGCCAAACTACCACATACACTGGATAATCAGAATTCTTGTCCTGATATCTAATTTAGATATCTGAAAACACAGAATCCTAGATGGGTTTTTCAGTGCCTATGTCAGCATTTAATTCTTGTTGAGTCCAGAAAGAATTAGCTGAAGATACTTTGGTACTGCTCTCCAGGCTAAGTGTTAATTGGAAACATTCAGCATATAAGCAGAGGTTGGGCAGACATGTAATCTTACATTCAAAGCATGCTTTATAATAGCTTCTTT
>JALIRH010000031.1:1791746-1866222 GCA_023055505.1 Callipepla californica brunnescens | reverse complement strand
CTTTCCTTCCCTTTCCTTCCCTTTCCTTCCCTTTCCTTCCCTTTCCTTCCCTTTCCTTCCCTTTCCTTCCCTTTCCTTCCCTTTCCTTCCCTTTCCTTCCCTTTCCTTCCCTTTCCCTTTCCCTTTCCCTTTCCCTTTCCCTTTCCCTTTCCCTTTCCCTTTCCCTTTCCCTTTCCCTTTCCCTTTCCCTTTCCCCTTTCCCTTTCCCTTTCCCTTTCCCTTTCCCTTTCCCTTTCCCTTTCCCTTTCCCTTTCCCTTTCCCTTTCCCTTTCCCTTTCCCTTTCCCTTTCCCTTTCCCTTTCCCTTTCCCTTTCCCTTTCCCTTTCCCTTTCCCTTTCCCTTTCCCTTTCCCTTTCCCTTTCCCTTTCCCTTTCCCTTTCCCTTTCCCTTTCCCTTTCCCTTTCCCTTTCCCCTCCCCTCCCCTCCCCCTCCCCTCCCCTCCCCTCCCCTCCCCTCCCCTTCCCTTTCCCCTTCCCCTCCCCTTCCCTTTCCCCTTCCCCTTCCCCTTCCCTATATCCCTGTTCATTTCAGATGAATCAGACTAGCTGACTTTTAAAGATCCCTTCCAAATCTGAGGATTCTATGATTCTATAGGCATCTGTTGTACCCTATATATGTGCTCTTGAAGTACCTATAGAAATAATGCCTTTTACCTTGAAAAAAAGAGTAAGTAAATTCTGAAAGTTAGTAGTCTCTCTGTAGAATAATTTTCTCATGTAGTCAAAGTAATTGTCTATGTCATCAACAGTATGTCAAGAAGGAGACAAGATGAACCAGGAGATGGCTAAAGTAATATTTTGCTTTATATATCAGAGGTAAATTTAATTTTGTACTTTTTAACTACTTTGAAATATCCTTTTTTTTTCTTTTTTTTTTTCTTTTTTCTTTTTTTCCCCATAGAGTAATGAAAATTTTTTGTCTGACACATATATTTTTGGGTTAATTTCACAAGCTTCGGAGGAATGATTCTGGATTTAAATGAACATAACTGACAACATATTCTTGAATGCTCATGATGCCTAATTTTATAGTGAATAAATAATAACAGCAGATGATTACCCACATACTCAGTGAACACCTGAACACTATCATAGGAAGAGTGATGGCAAAAAATGACAGGACAAGCACATCCATTGCAAAGGGAGAAGTATTTTGATGTAAGCAAATGTAGTGAATATACTTGCATTTCCAAGTCAGTAAGGAGAGCCATAAATGTCAAATCAGAGTCTATGCCAGAGCTCTGGCATCTTTGCTGATGTTCTTATCTTTATCTGCATGACAGATAGCAAGATCTGGGAATTCACCATAGTTTTTAAACTTGGCTTCTGAATCAGCTGTGAAGAACAGGGCATTTAAAAACCGAACTACAGCATTTTGAATATGCAGACATTAGAAAGAATATAATAGAATATGAGTCAGTGATTATTTTTGGGAATATTTTTCTCCAAAACGTGAGTGTAAATTGTTACAATTAGTCTTTATAATTGAAGAACCACTTTAAAATATTACTTCTGTTGCTGTCAATAAACTTAGTGTACCTAAGCTTGTGTGTACCTTAAGTTCTCACATTAGTAATGGTGCTATTAAAATCATTTTCAAAAATTCACTGTTTAGTTGTATTAGCTTTGTAACTTCACAGGATTCAATTGGTATACATAACTTATAAATGTAGTTAGCAAGTGAAGAGTGAGACTAAATGGAGTTGTGTTTTTCTGAATCCCATGTGATCTTATTATTATTTATTTGTTTGTTTGTCTTTATTTCCTCTCCAGCTGAATGAGCTACCCTTAAAATCCAAGTTCCAGTTTCACTTGACTTTCACAGAGTGATGTCTGTTTCTGTTTGGTTTTCATCTAAGCTTTGTGTATTCCATACGAGGTGTGTTAGATTTATTGCTCTGTGTCACAGAGTAGACTGCAATACAGCAGTAAGGAAATTTAGACTTTCTTGTTTTTATATGCAAAATCTTAATTAAATTAAACTATTGGCACATTCAGTTCTCACACAGACCTGAATAAATGTGAAATAACTCCAGTGACTTTGATGATACTAATTTCAGTATACACCAAAAAGTAAACAGCTTCTAGTGCCACTTTTTTTCCATTGAAAGTACTCGTATAACACCTATCTGAGAAAATATCTGATATCCTATATACAAGTAAACTGCATTTGAACAATCCATATTGTATTGTATTGCTCAAGTATCCTACTGCAGTATGTGTTTTCAGCACATTAAAATAAATTACATCTAAATTGAAGAGACACCATGTGAACAGAAGTTACTGTAAAAAAAGAAAAAGATGAGAATAAAAGGTAAAATGAAAAACATGTGCAAAGTTGAGAGGTGAGAAAAGAGAACACATCTACAGAAGTGAGCAATACTTAAGAGAGGGGTTATAATAAGTATCTTTCATTCCAAACAATGCCTTTTTCTCCACTTTTTTTGATGAATGGGTTGGAAATATCACACCTAAGTCAATTAAGAGTTAGATACCCTTTTACTTTGTTCATTCTGAATCAAAGCTCCTAAGCAAGTATAAATGTATTGTGTAGTGAATACAGAGGTCAGTGAGGGAGGCATAACGTCTTTTCATCAGAGAAAAATTGTGATTTAAAGCTTAAGCTCTTTCAAAGGCTCTTGGGGGAAAAAAAACAACACTCTGCTAAATGTAGAACAGAAAGAATACCCAAACAGTCTCCTTCTCATTATTCATCACAATTAAATAATCAGAGACACACAGTCTTGACTGGCTAGAGCATATTTCTGTGTTTTTTTGGTTTTGGAAGAGCTAGTTAATCAGAGATTTTTATATTTCAGTTCTAAAAGCATATAGACCCATTGACGGTATGAATTTAAACAACAACGAAAAAAATCTGATTTAAATCCATACTTAAAGACAATATAGATTGTTTAGGTTAATACCAGGATTTTCATTCCTGTACCTAAATTTCCTTGACCTTCAGGTAACTGCTTAATCTAGATTTCAAGTGCTGTGAGTGAAAGCGTTAGGATATTTATGGAACTGCAAGAAATCAAATTAAAATACTGAATTCAAATGTGCAAATAGGAGACTGTTTGGGGAAATGAAGTCATGCTTGCTAATCCTATTTTTTAATTTTGCTAGATTCCTGGTTCTATCAATGCTTCTTTTCTTATATTCTGGTGCTGCATTTTAAACATTCAACTCCAGTATCTCAGAGCCTTTCTCTATTGCATCTAGATCACCTCTCATAAGTCCAGTATGGAATTAGGTATCATTTTCAGTCACAAGATAGTTGTTCTAAAGTACAGGATGCAGGTGGATCCCAGCTCCCATAAACTGGAAATGTTTTTCCTTTGATGTTTCAGGTATGTTCCTCAGAAAAAAATTAGTAATTGAGAGGAAAGATTATTCTACAGCGCTTCTTCTCCTGCTACTTGAGACATGATAGTAACCTGATCTGGTCTAGTGGGAGATGGGTAAATGGAGCAAATTGAATTAAGTACATAATTATTCTTCCTGCATCTGCAACAGATTGTGGAAATGAAGAGGTGTGTCTTCAGGAGCTTGGTGACCACAAGTCCTGTCCTTGTCAATTCAGATTAAATTTAGATTTCCATTCAAGTTTTCCTACCACAGCCTCTGATTTTCTGAAATCTTTCTCAATGAAAAATAAATTTAAAATAATTTCAGATGGTACTCAAGACGGCATTCCTTCCTTTTCTATCATTCTATTCTGGATGTAAAGATGGTCCTTCCTCATACCCTCAGAGATTTGTAAGCAGTCAGACTTCTTGGTGATATTTGTTCAAGCATCCTATTTTCCATTAAGATGATTCTAAAGCTGGTAGATGAACTGCTTCAGGTTCTTTCTCCTCTTGTTATCTAATAATTGTTGCAGCTCATCAGGAATCAGGATCTAGGTTTTTACTAGGACTGTCTAACCTATTTTTCAAAGATCTGATATTCTTCTGGTATGTATAGAACAATAAATGTCAGTCTTATGGATAAAACCTAAACGAATATTCAAATATGAGGAAACCAACAATTGTGTTAGGCCAATGAGATCAAACTGTGCATCTCCTCCACAACAAAGCTGAATGTTTTTACCTTCCAGATTTTCCATACTTGATTGGCAGTTAACTCTCTAACTCTCAATATAGTACATGATGTCATGATGTGGAATATCAGCAACACAACAGAAACCACAAAACCATGACAGCAATGAACATACTTAAACAGATTTCCTGTTTCTTTTTAAAAATGAAATTTTGTATGTTGTGTAAAAACAAAAACAAAAACAAAAAAAAAAAAACACCACCACCATCACCACCAAAACACTGAAGAAACACAATGGACAGCCAATATCTCTGTTCTGTCACTTAAATCTGAAGGAAAGAACTTTGCTATTCTATATGCTTATATGTTTTGTGGCCTCAAAATTCACAAAGAATATTCTCAAAGAGGAATAACCACCTCCTAGATGAATTTTTTAATTCATTCTAAAGCTGGGAAAGGGCTATTAAAGCCTGACTTCCAGAAGTAATTCCTACAAGTATGACCATTTAATCTGATGGTAAAGAAACACAGACATTTCAGTTAAATTGTAATTTTTTTCTCTAAATGACTGAGCATACCACAAATTGAGATAACATTTATTTAAGACACTGTCATTTATTCAATTTGCTGTATATCAACAAAAAACAAGTCACATATGGTAACTTACAAGGAAAGAGTATAGGCCAGCTACTCATATGTTGTCTATAGGGTTTAATTTAGCCAGTGTATTTCCACAAACATTCTTATGTAATAAACAGAAAAGCTTGTTTAAATAATCTTTAGTATTTCATCCAATAAATCTTACTGAAAATTATTTAACCTTTATTTCTCATGTGTATATAAATGTGTGTGTGCATATAAGTGCGTACAAACTGATCTTGATAAGTTTATTGCAATAACTTCTTCAATTAACAGTTGTCTGTAAGTTTTCAAACTACAGATTATTCTTCTACTGTAATTATGGCATTATTGCAGTGATTTGAGACAGTGTTCCACTTTTTTAATAATTTCCTCTCATATAAATCTTTATAAACAATGGTCTTTCTGGCTCAGATCCTATCCATTGCCTTTTATTTATTTATTTATCTATTTGTTTTTGATTTGGCAAATTTTTGTTAGCTAATTTTTCCCAAAAATGTAAAATAAAAGGCATTTTATAGGAAAGGGAGGATACATCTGCTATTGCCACCTAACTCTCAACACGTTAACATAAATTTTCTAAAGCTTTTGCTGTGTATAAAATGTTTGCTTATTTTCTGGGCTAGAGGGAAAATAAACAATTGAAAGTTGTGTTTCTCAGAATGTTTCTAAATAATACAATAAATGTAGAAATACTGCACTTGTAGCTAACAATTGTGACGTGTTAAATCAGGAAGACAGCCAAGTCCCACACAGCTGCTCTCTCCTGCACCCTCGGATAAGGCTAGGAAAGTGAATCTTTAGAGTGAAAGCAAGAAAACTTGTTAGTTGGGATAAACAGAGTTTAATAGTTGAAGGAAAAATGAAAGAATCCAAACGATGCAAAAAACAAAAACAAAAACAAAAACAAAAAAAAAAACCCGCTTACCTCCAGAGGACCCTATCCAGTAGCCAGTCCACAAACAAAGCTAACTTTGGGATGCCTTTTTTATCATACAGTATGGAATATATCTATGATTCGATTACTTCTGGCCTTCAGTATTGACAGCATTTCCCTCTACTAGCAGAATGGAACTGATTGAGACACAGAGAATGCACTGCCACTGTGCAAGAACAATTCCCCAACAGCAAAAGAACATTGAGTTCTGAACACTGTTTTGGTCAAAGATCTAAAGCACAGTGGTATTATACAACACAAATAATGGGCCATTTTCTACTGAGGTTAAATTTCCTTGAGACACACATCAGATTTCCACATCCTTTTTATGCACCAAGTAACTGAGATTCTGGAGTGAAAGCAAACCTGTGAATGGGTTTGCCTTTCACCAAGGAAGGTGTAACTATAGTATGTTGCTAACAGTTGCTTATATTCACCACAGGGACTTCACTTCCTTCCACAGTATGTAAGGGTTTTGTCTGGCCTGAGACAAGTCATTTAATGGATTCTGCAGTGTTAATCAGTCAAGTGTCTGCTGCTGAATTTGCATGCCACTGCTTGAATATCCTGCACCTGTGGCTACCTATATGGGTTTTATAAGTACATTGAATCTTCAGTTTTCCTGGACACTGTTGCACAAGTCATGTGACATACCCAAACAATGTAATTTTCCTTGCTTCATGTACCTATGATGTTGTTTCTGAAATAAATGTCATTGTCTGACTCAATTGTTTCTGGGTACTACATTGCTTCAAACTTTGTTTTCCAAGGCTCAGGATGATGTTTCAGATAGTGATATTTGTCATAGGATATGTAACAGCTGCACAACAATCACTTCCACCATTTAAGAAAGTGGAGTTTGCCTTGGCACATTTGATGCAGAATGAAATAGTCAAGACTCTGTCAGGCCTCCCCATACCTCAGTCATCATCCTTCATGCCAGAGAGTCCTTACTCATTTGGCTTGATTGATGATCAATTTCACAACTTGATTGTGGTATGCAGAACTTCCTACATGTCCTGATGTATTGCAGACCCACTAGCTATCACAGAATCATAGAATGTTATAGAGAATCATAGGAGTTAGTATGGATTACCCAATTCTAATCCCCCAGCAATGAAAAGGTTTGCCACACACTAGCTCAGGTTGCCTAGGACCCCTTTCAGCATGGTCTTGAACACCTCCAGAGATGGCGCATCCATAACTTTCCTGGGCAACCTGTTCCAGTGCCTCAACATCCCCTGAATTTTTTCTTAACTTCTAATCTAAATCTCTCCTCTTTTAATTTTAAACCATTCCCCCTTGTCCTATCACTATTAGGTAGTGTAAAAAGTCATTTTACCTCCTGCTTATAAATTCCCTTTACAGACGAATATTCTGGAAAGCTGCAATGAGGTCCTACTGAAGCTCTGTGTTCTCCAGGCTGAACAAGCCCCACTCTCTCACCTTCCCTTGGTGGGAAGGGTACTCCAGCCCTTTGATCATCTTTGTGTCCCTTCTCTGGACCCACTCCAACAGATCCACCTTACACTGGGGCCCTAGATGTGCATACAGTTTAGGTGGAGACACAAGATGGCATGGTGGAGGGTAGTAATCACATCCCTCACATTGGTGGCTGCCCCTCTTATGATCTAGCCTAGGATATAGTTAGCCTTTTGGGCTGCTTGCTAACACTGGCTTGAGTCAAGCGTTCTTTTCATCACAGTCCCCAAATCTTTCTCCACTGGGTTGGTCTCAATGAGTTCTTCTCCCTGATCATACACATATCTGGGATTGCCCCAACCCAGGTGCAGCACCTTGTATTTGGCCTTGTTGAACTGCATAAGATTAACGTGGGCCCACTTAACTAAGCTTGTTCAGGACCCCTTGGATGGAAAGCCTTCTGTGACAGCAACTGCACCACTCATCTTAGTGTTGTTAAGTAAACTTGCTGAAAGTGCACTTGGTCCAACTGTCTATTCTGTCATTGATAAAAATGTTAATAAGAGCACTGGAGCCAAGAAAGATCTGAGAGGGACAGCACTCATCTCTAGCCTCCATTTGGACACAGACCCTCTAGAGTGACCATTCAATCAACTCTATTCACTGAACAGTCCACTCTTCAAATCTATGTCTCTCCATTTTACAGGTAAGAATTTGCTACGGGACCATGTCAAAGGCCTTGCAGAAGTCCAGGTAGATGACTTCAGTTGCTCTTCTTTTGTCCACTGATGCTGCTAATACATCATAAAAGTCCAGATTTATCAAACATGACTGGCTCTATTCAATTTCCTTGTTGACAATCTGGATGAGGGGACTGAGTGCATCCTCATTAAGTTTGCAGATGACACCAAGCTGGAAAGAAGTGTCAGTCTGCCTGAAGATAGGAAGGCTATACAAAGGATTCTGGACAAGCTGAAGCCAACTGTAAGAGCTTTAAAAGCACCTAGTGCCAAGTTACGGAATCACGGAATCAATCACAGAACTGTAGGGGTTGGAAAGGACCTCTAGAGATCGTCTAGTCCAACCCCCCTGCCAAAGCCGCTCCCTAGCCCAGGTTGCACAGGTAGGTGTCCAGGAGGGTCTTGGATGCCTCCAGAGAAGGAGACTCCATTGCATCTCTGGGCAGCCTGTTCCAGTGTTCTGTCACCCTTACTGTGAAGACTTTCTTACACACATTTGTGCAGAACTTCCAATGCTTCAGTTTGTGGCCATTTTCCCTCATCCTATCACCACGTGCCACTGAGAAGAGTATGGCCTTGGTCCTTTGCTTCCTGTACCTCAGATATTTATAGACAAGGATCAGATCCCCTCTGAGTCTTCTTTTCTCAAGACTGATCAGAACCAGGTCTTTCAGACTTTCCTCACAGTGGAGATGTTGCAGGCCCTCTATCGCCTTTGAGCCCTCCACTGGACTCTTTCCAGGAGTTCCCTGTCTTTTTTGTACTGGGGAGCCCAGAACTGACACAGTACTCCAGATGAGGTCTCACCAGCACAGAGTAGAGGGTTAGGATCACCTCCCTTGATCAACCAACCTCTTTAGATGTAGCCCAGGATAGACCGTCTTTCTGGGTTGCAAGGGCATACTGCTGAAGAACCATGCCCAAAGCATCACTGAAGTTCAAATAGATAATATCAATGGCTCTCCTCTTGTCTGTTGTTGCAGCTACACCATCATAGAAGGCCACTAGTTTGGTCAGGCAGAACCTGCCCCTGGTGAAGCCACGCTGGTTGTCCTGCATCACCATCCTCTATTCTCATAGCACATACATATGCCTTAGCTTCCAGAAAGATTTGTTCCATGATATTCCCTGGCACAGAGGTGAGGCTGACAGGTTGGCAGTTCCCTGGATCATGATTTCCACCCTTCTTAAAAATGTGTGTGACACTGACCTTGGACATTAACTGACAGCCATGACTTTTTAAATGTTATGCAAGGCCTGTTATCACAGGTATGTGAGTTTCATTTCAGACTCACTTTACTGCCTTTCCTTCTTAATCATTCATTACATACTGCCCCAGGAAACACACAATTGCAAAAATACTGTAGTTTCTATAGTTTACATGAAAAATTCAAATTATCTTTTCAATTATCTTTTGAAATCTTTTTGTTTTCCTTCAAAAATATTAACTTTTTTTTTTCAGAGGTTCTACATTACAGAAGAAAGTTGTCCTGCAGAATACCCAAATCTTCATATCTGACGATTTCTGTGTATATGGCCCAAATATTTGCTTGATCACTGGAGTTGACATTTCATTCTACCATGAATGAGACAGTAATTATATTTTTTAATAATTAGAGTGTAAACACTGCCCTTCTCTTAAGCTTGCATATTATCTAATCCATTTTGAGAGTTACAGGAATAGATTCAGATATAAATCATTAATAATGTGTGAATACTGGCAGATTAGAGCTTTAGCCAGAAGCATAGGAAGATGCAATGGCAGATAACTCCCTTCTCTCTACCTCTTACCATTTCCTACTATAGATTCAGTAGTAATAATAAAAACAGTGGACTGAAATTTCTTTTGAATACCTAATACACTCTGAAAATCCTGAATTTGCTGGTCACACTGGTCTTCTCACTTTTGTCAGTAAGAAGTCCAAGTTACAAACTTTGAGAGTTTGTTAACTGATGATTTAGTAACGAGCAAGATTTTCTCTTGGAACGTTCTTACTTTATCAGGTATTAGTTAATGGATTGAGGAGTTTGCAAAAATGAATGCAATAAGCTAAGTGTGAGTGAAAAATATTCCTAAATGATGAAAACAGAAAGAATTGGTTCATCTCCTACTTATAATGAAATATTATTTTGAATAAAATCTGAAACAGTAATATTTCTTTCAATCGTGCACTTTTCAGTAGGAAATTAATATAACTGTAGCAAAGACAAAGCTGTAATGGAGCTTTTGCCTCCATACATGTTTGATGTGTTAAAAATTTGATAAATTATCTACTTCTGGTATCTAGTATATTTTCAGAAGAGACTCTTTGAGGTCATGGCAGTAAACAGCATCATGAATATCTCATCATTGGTGGTGATATTTTATTCATTATTTAATAGTCCTTCGGGTCTTCCCCATCTTAAGCCTACTGAAAATGTCAATTGCATTCCTGTAGAAACATGTATCTGGTATATCACATTGAGTCAAGAAACTCATCTATCCATTTTTAACTGTTACTCATAAAATGCATATTATATTTCCAGTTCTTTGGTGATAACAATTTTTCAGTGCTTGTAAAATTCCTCTTTTCAAATTAATAGCTTTAGAAGAAACAACCAGTTTGTTCTGTATCAAACAAATTCTGAAACTAAAAAATACTATTATAGTTGTGTGTGTACATTTGTGTGTAAAAGATTACTGCTTTTTTTTTTTTTTGTACAGACATTGTTGCTAGAGTGTTTCTTGCTTAACCACAGACTACTAAATCTGACTTAATGATAGATGAAAATGCAGGGAAATCCCTTCATTGGATGAGAAAACTTAATATAATTAATATGGCGCTAATAGTGGTAAAAATAAATAAATGGGTTTCCATAAGATTTTCTTTGATTAATCTCTCTGGTAATAATAAGTTGTGGACACATAAGCTCTTTGCTTGTCCAACCTGTGCAGAGAGATTTAGTGTTATAGTGGAATTAAGGTTGTACACAAATGTTGCCACATAAATTTTATATTCCAGATAATTTCTGGGATATGTCTAAAAAAAGTAGACAAGAACCTTTCTAGGAACATATCTTTCTGAGATTCATGTTACTTTGAAGTCACAGAAATGTTTTCACTTAAGATAAAAGATCAAGAGCTCATGTGCAGTAAGTGAATCAGATATTATGGAAAAAAAAAAGTTACCAAGAGTGCTGTACAAACCCAAGGTACCTGTATACAATATTCTGATGATGAAAAGCTGAACTGAGTGCACTGGATTTAGATAGTGGTACAAAATTTCATAGCAAAATAATCTTTGCATAACTGGGATTGTAGTTAGCCCCCTCACCAGATCTTAACAGAGTAAAATCCTCAAATCAAAAAGGAAATGCATCAATTTGGAGCTGAATTTACAAAGCACATAAAAGAACAGGACGTACTAATGGTGAATTATAACACAATGCAAAGTATGATGTTTTGCATTACTCTGTGAAGACTTATTAAATAGAAGCACATATTAGACAAAAGTTAAAAAAAAAAACGTGCTAAGGAAATAGGAAGTTTTAAATTACTTCCAACTGAATCTACATGGAAACTAAGATTTATGAATATTGTGGCAAATAGACACAGATTTGTTAAAATCAGCAAGCATACCTCCTTGGGTTTCAGAAGAGTTTATTCACTTCAGCCATTATAATATTCCATTTATTTATTTATTTATTTATTTCTTAAAGTATTCTTAATCGACCCACCTTGAAACAGGAGAACTGTAAATTCAAAATGAAGTACAGATGCCCAAATGTGCTGGATGCAAACTAAGTTCCCCTAGCACAACTGTTGTGCTATAAATCAAATATCATTGTAATTGTCATGGCTTATCATTGGTATTCCACATCATAACATCATAAAGTGCATTCTGAGTTAAAGAGTTAATGCTGCAACTCCAGTTATGAAAAAGAAGAATGAAATACAATTCCCAGAAGACTTTGCTTTTTCATTTTCTTCTCCTGGGTAAAGGGTAAGATAAAAATGACTGAAGTCATGAGACTCACTCTTTGCTCCCTGGCAGATAAGACTAAGAACCTCAGTTTTTAGGAAAAGCACTGATTTATTTATTTTGTTATCTTCAATCCCAGTTAACTACTATTTTCACTATTATAATTAGTAAACTAAGTTTATTTTCTTCCATATAGTATAGCTACTGTTGTTTCATTTTCTGTTTCGTTCCCTTTTATCATTTTTAGGTCCAGTGGGCCTGTGGGTCCATTGTCTCCCTGTCATGAACATAGATCCTGAGATAAAACCATGACAAGAATCAAATACAAAAAGATACTTAATTTTACATAATCTTCATGTACTCAATCTTCTTTTATTTAATCTCAGTTCTCTGTGTGTTCTATTTCATACTGTAATAGAATGTATGAAAATTCTTGGCTTACTAAAACAGATGAAGACAAACACTTATTTACAGATAGGATAACACTTATTTACAGACAGGGTTTACATGCAGATGATTTTCATTTGATTTTATTATTTTCAGCGAGGACATGCCAGTTTTTGAAATATAAAGGATGAAAAAGAAGATAGGTGATTTTGTGACAGGAGAGATCTGAAAATCATCACTTTCCTGCAAGTGGACAGTAAGGCTACATATTGAAGTTTTAACAGGTGTTCCGTGTTTCTAGCTGGAACACATCAAGAAGCTGCCTCCATTTCTCAATCTTAACCAACTTCAGCACAAAATGTCAATGTGACCTCTGCTCTCAGAGCAAAAGAATATCCACCATAATCATTGTAACTTAAATGATTGCGTGACAGGGCCTTTAAAGCAGCTGGGTTTGTAGAGGTTATCAAGAAGATCAACTCTGCTCTTAGAATCCCTTAAACTACACTGCTAACTTAGTTGCTTGAGTTTACAGGCTGTATTCCAGATATAATTAAGAAATATTTGTGATCACAGTGAAACTCAGAGCAATTCAAGCCCTAATATTTATCACTCAGAGTCATAGCATTGTCACAGCAATGTTTGCAATATACTTCATCCTACATTATTTAGATCTTTTATGATTTCTATTATTGTTTTGTCTGGTTTTGCTTCAGAGGTACTCTGTACTTTCTTTTGCTTTGCCAACCATAAAATACCTTCATTCTCTATAACTCTCTCTGAATAATAAAGTAGCTATTACAGCTATTAGTCAACATTCAAAGTGTTTTCTTTAGCTTTTGTGAATATGTCTTTGTTCCATTTCTTTTATGTGTTGAAGGGCAAGAAAGGAGTTTTCAAGGTATCTGAATATTCACAGAAAATTCTTATATTTGTGTATAAAGTATCCAAAAAAGTTATTCTGTGGAAGATGATTTGTGATTGAAGGATTTATAACTGGAATGGAGGAAGTTCAAATCAGGAGACTAAATGTGGACTTGAAGTATAGTACTTTATGAAGTATTATTTCAAATTTACACTTTATTTCAAGCCTGCTTTTTAATTTAATTAATGACACCTTTTTTCTGCCTGTTGAACAGTCTTTCTGTAAATTAAACTGCACAGCTTTCTCAAGAATTGTTAGCTACTGTCTACCAATATATATATTTTTAAAGATAAACAGACTTTCAAATAAATATTTGGTACTGATTTTACTGATTTATATGAACACTCTTTTATCAGTCACCACCCCAAAAATTCTCTAGGTGCTGTTACACATTTACAGATCTTGATCTGCTGGATTAGTCCTCATTTTCTTGGAAATGTTATTAATCGTTGTAGAATTACAGGTCTCCTGTCAGCTATCTTCTAAGTCTAGACTGCCAATAAATTTTGTTCTTCTGTCTTCATATTATGCACATGCCTATTCATAACACATTATTCCACAGAGCTACACAGTTTTAATTGCCGGGAGTTTCTTGCCCTCATTTAACAATATCTTAATTATTCACAGATGATTTCAAATTAAGATGTATGTCCAAATTCAAAAAACTTAAAGAATGTTACTCTTGATAAAGAAACCAAGAGTTGGAAGACATCACTCACAACAAATAAATATATATACCTTTTGAAGTTTGTTTTATTTTCCTTTACTGAATTTATCCACATTGATAGCATCTCTCAACAAGAAATTCTAGGTTATGCCAAGAACTGCAGCAGGTTACTACTGATTTTTCATAATGCAATCCCCCTCTGGAAGGGATCACATTGTATCTGCATTTTGAAGAATCGCATCAATATAAATCTCACATATATTCTGGATTTTCAAGAACAATCTAATGAGCTATAAGTTTGCCATAGGTTCCTTCTGGAAATGCATTATGGAGATGAAATTAGTCAGAAAAGTGCCACATGTTGGTCAGTGTTAAATGCAATCACACAAACAAACATGATTTTAACAGAATTGTACTCAATATTTTTTTATTATGTTAAGGATGTGCCATTACTTTCATGAAACAGCAATAAGAAGTACATTAGCAGTGAGTTTTAGTAGCAATTGATAAGGATGTTAATTGTTATAATACCCATAAAACAATTTTCTTCAAGCAAGAAAAACATTGCTCTTCAAGATAACCAAAATAAAACTATAAAATCAAGAAATATATGTCGGAACATTAAACTACTTAGACTGAATACACATTTCTTTGGATGTGATAAAAGAAAAAAATATTTGTCAGAAATGCATTGTGATATCCTTGACGATAAATACTCTTTCAATTAATGCTTCAAATATGATCATCAGACATTTACACACACACACACACACACACACACACACACACACACACACACACACACACATATAAATGTAAGTATTTGGGCTTGCACACAGACCAATTTTAATATACAGCCATACTACTCAGAAATACAGTAAATTTTAAAAAATGTTTTGCAAAAAAAGGTACATTCAGTAAGCTATAAATATGTGCTTTTTGCATAGGTGTTACAACATCCTAGTTTTGTTGTCCTTCTTTCTTTATTCTCTTCAACTCAAGAATGATAAAATCCATATATTTAATTTTAATTTTTGTTATCACTTAAACTTGTGTTCCTTAATACAAACTGTGTGTGCTTAAGAATATAACACAGCATGAAAATGACATTTAACAGTGGAATGGAGTTTAACGGCCTTGTTTATAGTCAGCATTACAAGTAACTGGTCCTGCTGGTTACTATTTCTAAGACAGTACCAGATGGACCTGAAAATAAAACAGCAGCAATGATCTGAAAAGGAAAGCTAACTTATTAAATAAGATATCAGAATGCAAAATAATCCAATCTAATACAATATAATTGGAATTTAAGCTAATAAATCAAATAAAATGAGAGAGGGAGAGAGTCCAAAAACTGAAGGCCTTATGCTAACACTGAAGGTGAGATGACTAGGGAGCACCTGCAGAGGATTATGTGGAAAGGAAGAAAGGAAAGTAGAGGACTACATTAGAAGAAGTGATCTTGAGCTAGAAAACAAGATCTAAGGTCAAGAGACTTGTTTTGCAGCTGTCTAGATGATTGGGGAGACAGCAGGTAGGACCACTGAGGGATGAAGAGCAGCACCAATGGGAAGAAGCAAGTAAGAGCGAATGGCATGTAGTTCTCTTCTGAGACAGGTATACCTAGAACTATACATGACCCACAGAACTAGAGCATTAACTCTTCAATTGCCAATGCAGTACATGATGCTATGATATGGAATACCTATGAGGAAAATCATAAAACCATGACAGTATCGTAAACACAATCACCAAGGAAACTCTTCCATTGAGTCACAAGGTTCAGAGTGAACTCCTTTCCTTTCTAAACTGCTTCTCAGAAGAGTTTAGTTGTAGCTGAATCCACCTGTAAACCCAGACTTGTTCAGTGGTTTATATCTAAACACTGAGGAGGTCCTTTTTTTACTGTTAGAAACCATCACAGAAGAGTTTTCCACTAGTGTTGTTCTCCATATTTCACTCTTTCCAGTATATATATCTCTTCTGTTACGTGTGAAATGGTGACTGGAGGCTTGTGTTCATTGTTTTGGATGCATTCTAAGCAGCTGGCACAAGTCATCATGTTGTAGAAGATTCTTTACTAATGTTAAGATTCAATGCAGCACAGGTAGGTCATAAATCTTGACTCAATGTATAATTAGATTGTAACAGCTGATATGATGTGAGTGGTTAGAACTCATAAAGCGTAACTGTAAAATCACTTCTGATTTTAGTAAAGTTATGAACACAAATATTTACTTTCACCTACAGTAATGTTGTCTATAAATGTAAGATTACTAAGAATTCTCATACAAACATCCCTTTCCAACATGACCAAGTACAATTTCAGGGCTTTCATCTGTCAAAATAACAGATACTTTGTTCAGTGTCATGACAAATGTTTTGGACTTTGATGGTATTGCTCTCACAAATAAATCCTTGTTGTTCCCATAAAAGGCATGCATTAACATAAACAGTTCATCATTTTTTTTCTGTTTTGTTGGGCCCACACTCTTTATGGAGAGTATAGTCCCATTGTCACTTAATCCTACTGCAGTGATTAGGTATTTGTTATATACCAAAACATTATGTATCATTAAAACAAGAGCTGTGGCCTTATTGTTAGTGAGGTCACAAGTGAAACTGACTATATGCCACCAGGTCTGGAATTCCCTTAAAATGTTTTTCAGTTACAGTCTTTTCTCACAATGTCCATGAATTAATTTTGTTCTCCTTTTGCTATTAATTAACAGTGTTTCTATCTAGCTCCTCTGATTTCTCTGTCCTGGAGAAACAAAGCATCCTCATGTCAGCCCATTGGACCCACTCCCTTCAGTGCCTCTAAATCTATTCAGAAAGAAAAAAAAATGTCAGATTTCCCAATTCGATTACCATCCTTTGAGCTACTTACAATTCCTCCCTGTATGCAACATCCCTTTCCCACAATTAAATGAAAGATCTGTCTTCCTTAATATTTTTCTTGAACTCTTTATTTTATTTTTATTTTTATTTTTATTTTTATTTTTATTTTTATTTTTATTTTTATTTTTATTTTTATTTTTATTTTTATTTTTTTCCTAGATAGCCCAACTCTCTCACACCAATATTTCACATGTATCTTCTGCAAGATTGCCTATGCAGCATTACATCTTTATTTACCTGGTATCATCTCAAGCACATTGCCAGTGTTTGTCAGTAACCAATACAATTCTCACTGGCAAAATAAGTTGCTGTCATACAAACCAATCAAATACATAGCCTCGCTTCCAAGAAATAGAACATTTCTTATGACTAAAAGCCAAATGGACAATGGGACAACTGTTCATTTGATACAGATCTCTTATGCTGTAAAAAAAGTCAAGAGAATCAGATGCAGCTGTCTAAGCAGTAAAAGTAGGCTTTGAATGCTTTTTAGTAATATCTTGTAAACACTTATAACAAGTACATGTGAGGAAGATCTCTGGCCACAAGAAGAAATGAAAGAATTCAGAGGTACATCAGCTCTTGTTCAACAGCACTATGACATTCTGTGTGAAGGAAATGTTCAAGAACTACAAGATCCAGAGCTAGAGGACATCTACTTCTCTTGCCCTTACATCTCTTGTCTGTGTCTAAAAATGTTGTCATTGTTAGAAATACAGATGTACTTGATTTAGCATCCCCATTTCTTGTAAGCACCTTAGTCTGCAGCTCTTGACTTCAGTAAAGATCTCTTCCTTTTGTTGTACTAATGACATATGTCAACAGGTCTAGCAGCAAAACAGCACAAGTGAAGTGTAACAGTTGGCTCATTTTTCTGAGCATTCTTAGCTGATTCAAATGGCAGACTTGACAGTGTAACGCTCCCAAAGGCCACAGTACCAAAATGAACAAGAGGAGCTCCAATTTCTTTGCATTTCTCTTAAAACAAAATAAGGATTTTTCTACAGTTTTGTATACAAAATATGCCCCATTCATATCATCTTCTTGTCACTTACATAATTATGGAATAATAGAATCATAGAGTTACTTGTTTCCATCCCCATAGGAAGGGTTATCACATAGCAGGACAGGTTGCTCAAAGCCCCATCCAACCTGGCCTTGATAGCCTCCAGGGATGGACAACTTGGTCCAGTTCCTCACTACTCTAAATAAAAAATTTCCTACTAAGCTTCAGCCTAAATCTTCCCTATTTAGTTTAAAGTTGATCCCCTTAGTTCTATCACTATTAAAACATGCAAGAAGTTGATTCCTATCTTGTTTATAAGCTCCCTTTATATAGGGGAAGGCCACAGTGAGGTTTCAGTGACTTCAGTCTCCAGGCTTAAGAAGCCCAGATCCTTTAGCCCATCTCATAGTTGAGGTACTCCAGCCTTCTGATCATTTTTGAGACTTCTTTTAGACCTGCTTAAACAAACTTTATGCTGTTCTTATGCTGGGGACTTCAGACCTGGATACAATACAACAGTTGGGGTATCAGGAAGGCAGAGCAGGGAGGACCCTGCTGGCCACAATAGTATTAATTGGGGGTTGCATTTTGAGACATGACCATCTGTCTTGATAGAGCAGTGATGAAAGTGGTAAGTTAGTCTGGTATTATGTTGATAACAAAGCACACGAGTTTAGACAAAGAGCAAGAAGCCATGAGAGGACCAATGAGATATGGGAGACATCAAAAGTCATTTTATAATTCCAAGCACAGGTACAGGTTGGGCAGAGAATTACTTGAGAGCAGCTCTGAGAAGTAGGTTGATGAAAGACTCAACATGAGCTGTCAGAGTGCACTTGTAGCCCAGAAAGACAACCTTATCCTGGGTTACATCAACAGAATCATGATCAGCAGGTCAAGGGAGGTTATTCTGCCCCTCTGCTCTGCTCTCATGAGAGTATTAAGTCCATTCTGGAGCTCCCAACACAAGAATAACATCAAGTTGTGGAAGCAGGTCCAGAGGGGGGGCCATGAAGATGATCATAGGGATGGAGCAGCTCCCCTACAAGGACAGTCCAAGAGAGCTGGGGCTGTTCAGCCTAGAGAAGTAAAGGCTTTAGAAGGACCTTATAGCAGCCTTCCAGTACCTGAACGGGGAGGGGGGGGGGGGGGGAGGGGCTACAGGAAAGCTGGGAAAGGAGTTATTAGAAAGGCAGATAGTGACAGGATGAGGGGAAATTGTTTTGAAATGAAAGAGGGTAGATTTAGATTAGATAGTAGGAAGAAACTTCTTTATTGTGAGGGTGGTGAGACACTATAGCAGGCTGCCTAGTGAGATTGTGAATGCCCCTCCTTGGAAGCATTCAAGGCCAGGCTGGATGGGGCTTTGTGTAACTTGGTTTAGAGGGATTCTCTTTGCCTATGGCAGGGGGATTGGAACTAGATGATCTTAAAGGTACCTTCCACCCTAAACCATTCTATGATTCATTGATTTTCAGTTCAGAAGGGTGAATTCCTCTCTAAGGAAGAGAAATTAAGTCTCTCTGCAGACATTATTTTGCCCCACAATCTTTTGGATTTATGTTCTGCATTTTCAGTTATTCATAAATTTTTGGAAAGGCATGCTAAAATTCCTAAAATATATGAAACCCTTAAATTAAATAAAAGGACAAAATATAGCAAATTTCAGCTTTAAAAGATTACATGACCAGATCCATATGTTAGTGTATAACAGAAAAAGTAAGTGCTTTTTCAGTCAAAGCTTGCTAGAGAACACATACTCACCCCAGTAAATCATGATACTACTACAAGGGTATTCTTCTCAGTAGGAATTATGAGAGTTGCTCTAAAAGTAATATCTCTTATTTTGTTGGCTTACAATGTCAGAGGCAGATGTCATGGGATGGAAGTAGAGGTTGAAAATTCCTGACAAAATACTGTTATACTTTTTTGCTGTGAAATAGGTGGCCGTAGAGGGGAAGTCTGACATGGAAGTGCAGTCTGAATCAAAGGCGTGCCAGTGAATTCCTCCAAGTGGAAATAATTGCACCAATTGACGTTCGTCAGTGCTTGCCTAATACTTAAAGAAAGCAAACTGTGGATGTGAGCACAGTGAGGTGTTTAGTGGTGCCTTTCAGCAGTGGGTCATCTCTGTTGGTACAAATTTTTACAAGTGCAACATAAAGACTCTTGTTCATTGCTGGCAAAAGTGCATAAGTCATAGTGGCGCTTACATTAAAAATGGGTGTTTTGAAGCTGTTATTGTGTTCTTTGTATCTGTTGTAGTTTCCATGGAAACAAAAAGTATTTCTTTCAGAGCAACCATAAAACCTTGTCATAACATTGAGAAATTACTCTTAAAAGTTAAACAATTGTGTCTTGTGTACTGTCAGTAGTGGCATTTTCAAGGTGTTTTTATTAGGATAACAAGATATCAAAGAAATTAACAGGAAAATGGCATGAAACAAGACCACATGTGGTACTACTAATTTTTGACAGAAAACCTAAGTACTGTAATTTCCAACAGAAATCCAGAAGAGCCCTAAAAATCTTGTGAAAATAATTTCAGTCAAAATAAAAAAGGGAACGAGATTCATTACCTGACCACAAAGTGCTCTTTTTAAATTTTGCAGCAAGATCTGTATCTGCTTTAAGTATTCTTTCAAGAGCAATGAAAGAACCAGAGATGGACCAGAACTGGATCTGAATGAAGAGTATTGAGACACATCAGTGTCTTTTAATTTTATTGGTGAACTTCCCACCACAAGCAAATCACCCTGGATTGTTACAGCAACCCTTTTGCCTTTTCTGAATATGTAGTAGGACAGAGTGACTAGCCTGGGCAACTAAATCCTTCAGCCTCTTTGTTATTGAGATACAGATCTTCCAGGATAGTTTCAGTCATAATGAAATTAAGAATTTTCTTGCCTTTTTACTGTCTTTAACTAAGAATCATGGAACTGATAATAAAATTATTTTTACCCTTATAAAAACCGGTTTCACTTGAATATGAGTAAAATATAAAATATAAATTCATGTTTCCAAAATCAAAGCAGCAATGAAGAACAGATTATGCAGCTATCCAGAGGACAGTGGGACATGAGCAGCAGAGCTCTACTATGGTACCATTAGATGAACCTGAAAATATAACCTGTGAAGTGTCATGGTATTATGATTTTTGTTATTGGTATCTTAGCATCACGTAGTACATTGGGAGTTAAAGAGTTAATGCTTCAGCTTTGTGGATCATCAATAATTCTGGGTATACCTGTCTCAGAAGAGAAGAACTATGTACCCCAGAGGACTTCGCACTGCTTTGTGTTTTTCTATTTTCTACTCAGAGGGAAAGATAAAAACTGTTTGCGTGTCATAATACACGGTCTTCCTCCCTCTTGGATCTACCCAGATGAAGGTGCTTCCTAGCCATCTTGTCTTCAGTGGAAGTGTAAGGCCTTCAGTTTTTGGACTCTCTCCCTCTCTCATTTTATTTATTAGCTTCAGTTCCAATTGTATTGTAGTAGATTGTATTATTTTGCATTCTGATGTCTTACTTAGTAAATTATTTTTCCTCCTCAGACTGTTGCTGCTGTTTTTTTAGGTCTGTTACCCTTTTCCTTTTTCCCTTTCCTCCTTCCCCTTTCCCAGGCTGTGGGTCACTGGATCCCCCCATCCCAATCATCATGGAACTGGGCTGAACCAGCCCATAAACCACTGACATGAAGTCATCTACCAAGGGACATAGATATCAAAACCTCAGAGGGAATTCTCTCAGATCAAGGAGTACATTGCCTACTGCTGCAACCTTATCTGTTGTAAAATGAATGATCTTTCTAATTATTGTAAAACAAGTCAAAATAAGTCCTCATTGGGGGACACTGCCTTGCAAATGAAAAAGGCTGCAGGCATAATTGTGTTTGTCACTTACATAGCATAGAGCTGAGGCTGAATGAAAATATACAGCACTGTATCTGAGCACTTATCAAATCTGATAGTTCTTTATTTTCCTTCTGTTTCAGTTTAATATCCACTAGAAAAACTTGATTCAAACCCAACAAAATCTGACTCAGTCTTAGAGTCATAGACTGTGGGAGGAAATCTGAAGGCTATCTCCCCCAAAATGAAATGTGTGTAGTGGGAAATATTTATGTGAGGGACAAGATATTTATTTAGGACCTTCATATAAAGGTCCTAAATTGTGATACATAAAGAAAAGAAATTGTTTTAATACGTTGGGACTATGCACAGCTGCACTGAACAAGATCTGAGAGAGTAATCAGAAATATTATTTGTAAAATTTCACTTCCTGGTCAATCTGTCCTGCCTGTTTGATATCTTTGGTCCTTCCCCATGTGTACTCCATAGCAATGTATCAATGACTTGTGGTCTTATGAGACAGAAAAACATGGCCAAAAACTTGGACAAAACATGAGTTCATGTCATGGTTTTATGATTTTTGTCATTGGCATTCCACATCATAACATCCATGCAGTGCATTGGGAGTTAAAGAGTTAATGCTCCAGCTCCATGGATCATTTTTAGTTACAAGTATACCTCTCTCAGAAGAGAAGAAGAACTACATTCCCCAGAGGACTTGGCATTGCTTTGTATTTTTAAGTTTTTCCACTCAGAGGGAAAGATAAAAACTATTTGTGTGCCATGAGATGCTTTCTTTCCTTTGGGAATTGACCCAGCAGCGGGTGCTCACTGCCGTCTCACCTTCAGTGTTTAGCGTAAGGCCTTCAGTTTTATTGGTCACTTACTCTTGCTCATTTTATTTGATTTATTACCCTCAATTCAAATTATATTGTATTAGTTTGTGTTATTTAACATTCCAATATCTTATTTAGTAATAGCTTTTCTCCTCAGATTGTTGCCACTGTTTTGTTTTTAGGCCCATCTCCCTTTTCCTTTTTCCTTTTCCTCCTTTCCCAGGGCATGGGTCTATGGGTCCCCTGCCCCAGTCATCACAGAACTGGGCCAAACCAGCCCAAACCACTGATCCTCTTGCCCGCACTGCTCATAATCTGTATTTATACTGGTGAGATGGAATTCAGCTATATATACAAGGTATACAAATCAAGATTTGAGAGAATCCCATTCATATTTTGTGAGATTGAGTCATTAAATCAAGCATTCCATCAAAATTCCTTTTAAGATAAACATATTTTCCTTTGTGAAATTCACATCTAGTTTCAGCTGAGTATGATGTCTTTCCTGTCTGAGCATTCTGTTCCAAGGTCTGGCATAATAGCAAAGGAGGAAGGCTATATTTGTCTGCATGGTATTTTTCAGGATGAATGGAAGATTTTACTTCAATAAATATATGCATATTTCATCTTTAAAAAGATGCACTTAAAAATATTTCTTCAGGCTATGTATCATTTTCTTCCATAGATTTTACTCAAGCTTTTCCATGGATCTATCATTCTCCTATTTTATAGGAGACTGCACTTATTAAGTTCAGATCAAATGGTTCTTTCAAGTCAAATCCAGTGCTATTTAATGAATAAGCTGGCAACAGGAGATACAAAGAACATTGCAGTTGCTCGACTTGTCTAGACAATATGTATTTCATTCCCATTTTACACTTAGCCTCAAGAACTAAGCAGTTAAGAGTGAGTACAAAGACCATATCACCCTTGCCAAGGTCTCTCTTACTATTTTCTTGTTGTAATTTTATTCCAATGCATCTAATTTGCTCAGATGTTGGTTTCAAGGAAGCTACCTTCGACTTCATTTTTTAATTATTTTTTTTTCTTAATATTTCACTGTCTTAAGAGCAGAGAAGCACTTTTGCTAAGCCCAAAATGATCTCTTTCCTTTCCCTCTTTGAGTCAGTGGTAGGTCATAACCTACTCATTCCTCTACACAGCATCTCTCAACCATAGGAAAACAAATTCAAAGGCCTCAGGTGTCCTGTATGAATCTTATCTTACCGTCAACAGCTGATTTTGTTCTTGTGTTCTGTAATAAATCAACTTTCCATTGTGACTTGGCTGAAATGTACTGCATTTACTTATCCTGTCAATTATACATTTCTTTTGTCAGTTGAAGAAAGATATCAATCTCAGAGCACCATACTATTCTACTGATGCTGTTGAGTCAAATTAGTAAAACCTGTGGCAGACATTTATGTAAAACCTTTCCATCAACAGTGATGAACTAAAATAACAGCATTATTTTAAATAAATACAAACACCGTATTTTTATCACAGTTTTATGCTGTTGATTTGCTCTGCATTACACATTATACTATGTAGCTTTCCAAGGTATTGCATTATGTTTTTGTTTAAATCTATCTTCCACTAAATCAGACATACTATAAATGTGACTTGCCTTTCTGTTTTCCATTAAGCAGATAACACTGTAAGGTCATCTGCTGGCCCTTGCTGGAAGACACAAAAGAACTAAGAGCTGCAGACAATTATGACAGAAAGCGGGAAAAACATGCACTGAACAATCACCTGTACAAAAGACTAGTGACTTAAGCAGGAATTGATTCTCTCTCTCATCACACAGCTATTGTACAATTTCTTCCTGTAGGTTACATCAACAAAAAGCTCTTTTTAGTACTTCTAAAGGTAGGCATATTTTATACTTAATTAATCAAGAATAGTTAAGGAGATATAAGAATATAATTTCTTTCTTCATTGTGAACATGCTAAAATAGTTTATTTTTATTTTTATTTGTTTATTTTTTCTGTTAAAATAATTTACATATACTTAGCTATCAAGAGTAATTTGTGTTACTTCATATGGCAGAGATCCATTTGAGTAACAAGTCAAGAAATTTTTTGTGCCCAGGGAAAATCCCAGTACTTCTTGCACATTTGCAACACAGAAACAAAAAGAAAGTGTTTCTGTAATAGTGTACTTAATATAAAATCTCAAGGTCTCATGATGTCAAAATCACATAATCCTAGGTGGAAAAGGACCTCTGGAGGTAATCAAATCCAACCCGACTGCTCACGAAGGGAAATCCAGAGCACATTGCCCAGGACCATATTTGGGTGAGTTTTGAAGATCTCCAAGAAGGTATGCATCTCTGGGTAATCTTTGCCAAAGCTGTCAGTACAGAATTGCTGCCTGATGTTTAGTCAGAAACTCTTGTATTCTGGTTTGTATCTATTGCTTCTTGTCCTGTTGCTAGATGCTATAAAAGAGCCTGGTTCTGTTCTCACTGCATGCTCCCTTCCATTACATGTTTACTATAGGCACCATGATCATTCAAAGATTTTTGACAGCTTCCTCACAATCACATCTGCCAGCTCCCTCAGCACTGGTGGTGCATCCTATTTGGGACCATGGGCTTAAGTACACTCAGTTTGCTAAAGTACTCTCTAACCTGATCTTCTTCCATCAAGAGGAATCTGTCTTGCTCAAGGCTTTGCTCCTGGTCTCTAGGATCTAAAATTCCTGAAGGCCAGTCTTGCTAGTAAAGACTGAGGCAGAGAAGGCATTTGTTCTTTTCATTTTCTTGTATAACCAAGCCTCAAAATTCACTCAGTGGTATGCTCACATTTTTCCAAATCTTACTTTTTCCACAAATGTACTTGCAGAAAACCCTCTTGTTGTCTTTGAAAGACTGAATCTTGGTCAGATTCAATTCCATTTGGGCTTTAGCTTTTCTGTTTTAACCCCTACATACTCAGAACCACATTTATTCTTCCGTTCAGTTTTTCTCCTTGTGTCTTAACACAGTCCAAGTGTGTTGTTGTAGGAACTCAGAGATGCACAAAGTAACTCACAAGAAAGAAGAGTTAGAAATAGAATCCATGGGAAGAATGAGAACTGAAGTTTACTGAATTACATAGCAAAGACTTACACAGTTCCCATGAAAGCCTCCCATTGATTTCTATGGCTTTGAACCAGTCTTTGCAAAGTGCATAAAACAGCAATTACTTATGCCAGTCCTTTAGCTTTTGACGTAACGTTCAAAAGGCAAATAATAAACTCTTCTTAAACTTCTTAAAAACCCTCAGTTTACATCTTTCTTAGTTGAACTTGTGATAGCCTCACCACTGCTAAAGTGTTGAAATAACAATATTTAAAAAATACTCAAGAAAGGATCATTCTACCTTCAAAAAAGCAGATTCACTGATCAAAATATTTTTTTATCTGATGGAAAAGATAAAAACAATTTATTGGAAAGATCTTTTTGGGGGAAATAAATACAGGCAAGAATACAATCTAATAGTTATGTAGCACTGTAAACCTTAGGGGAAGATAAACTTAGATTTGTGTGTTAATGGAAATTTTGCTTTGAAGAGAGAGAACAATTTACTCAGTCAAACACCAACAACATCTGTCACTGTTTCTAGCAACTGATCTCTTAATCATGAGCTATTCATTTCAAAATGGCTACAGGCTTTAGAACAACGTGAATCTTCTCAGAAGACCCTTTGCAATATCATCATTCACAGACCACAAAAATCTCCCTTTCACCCCAGGTAAGCTATGAAAAACAGGCACAAAAAGGCCATGGCATGCCTTACAACTAGTGACACACTACATCAAGAAGGGTGATAGAGTGCTTTCAGCTACTCTATCTCTGTAGAAGTTCTGGCATCTTTTGATATCTTTGTCTCCCAGTGTAGATTTACCACACTATTGGAATTATTTTGTTTCTTTCACTTTTTTTATGCAGTTTGTTTCGAGGCTTGAGCTCCAGATGTTTTATTATTGTAATTCTTGGATTGCTGGCAACAGCTTTCAGCCCATGGTTTTAAAGCTGTGTATTTCTGGCCTCTTCATCCCCTTTGTTTGGAGGCTGGATTATCAGCAGCTTGGCAGTGGTGGCTCTAGGCATGTGGCACAGGCACTGGTGCTGCTGCATGGGGATCTGCACTTTTGGAATCTCTGCTTTGTCAGCAATCCCTGGCAGCCCTCATTCACTTCAGTAACATGCTAGGACCCCAGAAGGTGCATTCAGAGTTAAAATGAAAGCTTTGCTGTTCTACCTGCCAAACCCTGCCTGCACCCCTGGTCACACTGTTCAGCTTCTTTAGTCCTCTGCATTTAAGAACAAACCAGGTTCTCAATAAAGAATTTCCTTCTCTTCAGTAGAGAGCAGAATGCCGACTCCCCAGTTCTCTTTAGCTAAAACCCCTTCTCTTCTCAGTCTGGAATTGCCAAGCTGTCATATCCAACTACCATTAGGTTTTCTGTGTGGTTACAGAAGTTTGCCTCAGGCAGAACATACCTTGCAATGCAAAGTATTGCAGGGTGGCTAGCACTGCAAAGCTGTGAGGTGGGACAACTGCACTATACTGTGTCTCTCATCAAACACTCAAGATGGAACAAGGATCCAGGAGTCCTCTGTTCTATACAGGTTACCAGAAGCGGTAGAGGTCATTTACTCTGAAAAGCAGATCTCCTTTCTTTTTTGAAACACTGAGGAAGATCCATTCTCCAACAGAAGCTAGTGGTGCTCTTATCAAAATCACAAAGGTAAATAAAATTACAGTGAAAATAATTGCTGTCATATCCCCAATATGTAAAATGAAAGCAGTAAAGACATCACAGCTAGCAATAATTAGCAATGGCAGAAACTAAGCTCACTTAGACAAAATAATAATAAAAGGCTTGTGTTTAATCAAACTCTACTTTCACTTTGGAAGCTTGATGCTTTTATATATTCTGAGGTTAAACTTTGCTGGTTCATTTCCTTATTGAATCCAATTATTTTTCTGTACTAATGGAATTTGGTGACTTTTTTGACAGCACATTCTCCTAAAAATATAAAATATAAAATCTATTTATTTATTTTTCAAAATGAAATGTTTCACTGGGGTTGGCAGAAAAATGAGACCATGTTGAGAGAAAAATGAATGTTTTTCCACAATTCTTTAATGAATTATAATATTTTAAGTATAATCAGTTTGATTTTAATGACTGCAGTCAGTGTTTCATGATTAAGAGCCCTAGTAAGGTCAGGATTAGTCAGTTCTGGAGATGAGACTGAATTCTTTCACTTCAGAAGTAAGGGGATGACACCAGACTAGATATGCTTCTGTTACAGGGAAAGAAAAGACTGCAGCCACTGAACTACCAGGGGAGCAGAATGAGTGAGAATGAAGATGGCTGCTGGTGCATGTTTTGTCTGTAGCTGAGTAGAGCTGGAACAGCATCAAGACACAGACCAACACCCCATTAAAGGCCAGTAGGATGGATAAGGTCAAGAGGTGGGAAGGAGACATAGCTACGGAGCTGAACTGAACTATCCAAAGGGGTATTCCATACTTATGACATCATGCTCAGCAATAAAAGATGAGGGAGGGGAAAGAGAAGGGTGAGAACTCTTGTTATGAAAATGTCTGTCTTTCTTAGCAACTGCTGTGTGTATTGAGGTACGGCTTCCCCAGATGTGGCAGAACATCTGTCACATTAAGAGCATGATTCTGACTTTGCCTGCTAGAGCCCCTCAGGAGTTTCAATGGACAGATTCATAAATGCCTGCCTGCTAGAGTTTCCCCAGGGCTTTCACTGGAAAGATTCACAAACATCTTAAAGGAAAGATGATTTACTGAAGTGACAGACATAACAGTTTTGGGATTGGGATTTGTTGATAACCGCACTAGCCACAATAGCACTAGTGTATGACAATAGTGCTAGCAAAACACATGCTATCTTAGGTATTATTAGAAGGCACACGCATAGTGGTGAAGAAAAAGGAGTACAGCTTCACATCTCCTATCTCACTCTCTCTGTTTACTACCTTTCACTTTCTCTTTTCCTTCTTCTCTTCTTTGCTCTATTCTTCTCTGCTCTGCTCCCCTACCAAGATGCTTTCCCTTATAGCCTAAACTTTATCTGTTTCCCTCCCTGGAGTGATATTTAACATGATTTAGATGGAGAGCTGAGTAGTATTGTCATATATGTTTAGCATGTTCTTCTAAGAGCTCATTAGATTACTGAGGCCTGTTAACTTTAATATTAATTTCATGGTTAATAAAGCAAAATGTCTCACTCTGGGCATGGTGGCCTTCGAGATTTTGCAATAAAATGTTATCTGCCTGTTCACAGAATCATAGAAACATGGAATGGCCTGAGTTGAAAAGGACCTCAAAGATCATCTTGTTTCAAGACCCCTGCTGTGGGCAAGTTGTCAACCACTAGAGCCGGCTGCCCAGAGCCACATCCAGCCTTGCTTTGAATGCCTCCAGGGATGGGGCATCCACAGCCTGTCTGTGCAACCTGTTCCACCTTCTGAGTGAAAAACTTCCCCCTAGCACCTGACCTAAATCACCCCTTAGCTTAAAACCATTCTCCCTTGTTCTGACACTTTCAACCCATGCAAACCATTGCTACATTGTATTCCTCCAACCTTAAGTGAAAAGAGGACTGCTCATGCTGACCTCACAGATACCCATCCCCGAGGACTGATACAAAAAATAAGCAGGTACCGGCATTTTTAACAGTTTATGTGAAAACTGCGTGTCTCTTGGTGATGAAAAGTTGAGAATAAGTGTTCTCTTCTTTTGCTTCTGCATGTCCTTTTATTTACTTTTATAAATTGCTCATTGTCTCAATGCACAATATTTTTTCATCATATTTTCTCCACCTGTTCTTTTGAGGAGCAGGAATGATAGAGCATCTTAGTAGTGATGCTGAGTTAGCAATCAGTGTGAAACCACCATAGCATATCCAGCTTCCAGTCTTATTCCAGGAGTAGTAGTAGTAGTCATATTGATTACTTGTATTTTGGAAAGTTAAAGTGGGAAAAAGGCCATAATTCTTGTGCCCACATTAATCTCCATACTATGCTGTTTCCAGAAGAAGAATTTACACTCTTCCACTGAATGCTAACATCACCATTTTCAGAAGGTAATTGCAACTGAAATTCAAATAACTTTTGGTGTTTTGTGAAACATGCATTCTTTTCCAGAAAAAGTCTAACCGTTCCTCTAAAGAAGAGCAGACTAAAGATGGGAAGAAGTAGAGTGATCTTTAATTCTACATGGATCTGTGTGTAGTAAAACATTAGATCTTCTGGATTTAGAGTCTTAGAGAAACAGAAGAAATCTGGTATTTCTCGCACACAGATGAATTAGCATTTCAGTGGCATTGGTTGGTGAACACTGGACAAAGTATGAACACTGTTCATTATCTTTAAAAAATTTTGCTCTGGCCAAGAATATGAAAATTATTGGTAGTAAAAGCAATCAAAGAACCATAGACACATGGAATGCTATGAGTTGGAAAGGACTTATGGATCAGCAGGATCCACTGCGTCCAAGAAGGCCAAAAATAGAGTCACAGAATCATAGAATCCTCAGAGTTGGAAGGGAAAATCAGATAGTCCAGCTCTTCTGCAAAGAACAGTGACATCTGCAGCTTGATCAGTTTGCTCAAAGCCCCATCCAGCCTAGCCTTGAATGTCTCCAGGGATGGGGCAGTCGCCACATCTCTGGGCAACCTGTTCTAGTCACTCATCACCCACACTGTAAAAGACTTTTTCCTTACATCCAGTCTAAATCTACCCTCTTTATGTTTGAAAACATTTTCCCGTGTCCTATAACTACAAACCCTACTAAAGAGTCTGTCTCCTTCTCTTCTGCAGCTCCCCTTCAGATACAGAAGGGCCACTATCAATTCACCTTGGAGCCTTCTCTAGACTGAATAACTTCAGCTCTTTCAGCCTGTCCTCAGAGGAGAGGTTTTCATTCATTGGATCATTTTTGCGGTCTTCCTCTGCATGCACTCCAATGGATCCATGTCTCTCCTGTACTGAGGACTTCACATCTGTACACATTACTCCAGGTGATGCCTCACCAGTGCACTGTAAAGGGACAGTATCACCTATATAGATGATCCATCTATAGAACCTCACAAAGTTTGCCTGGGCCCATTGCAGAAGCCAGTCTAGGCTTCTCCAGATGGCATTCTGTCCTTGGATGTGTCAACTGCACTCTACAGACTGATCCAGTCCAGTCTGTCCTACTGTGAGAATGTTAAATGTATGCAGCCATCCATATTCATTCTATCTGAGAGGTTATGGATTCTCTGGACTGGGTGGGCTGTGAAAATTCCATGCATTTGATGCAATGAATGTATCAAAATCTATTCCAAAAGAATATATAAAGGATTCATAGCTTTGGAAGCTATGTGAGTGTGAAACAGAAAAATATTCTTCTGTGCCTGATATAAGAGTTTCCTAGTTAAACATACCTCTGTTTATTTTCCTCCGTATTGAGAGAATGTTCCATTACCATTTATTTTTTTTAGGAATATCTTGTCCCTGTCTGTTGCCAAGTTGTTCAAAGGTGTTTTGTTGTCAGGAAATTTACCATGTCAATGCACCTCCACGAAAATAAAACACACTCATTTCTTGCAAATAAGTTGTGTTTTTTCCCTAATTATTCAACGTTGCAGTCATGTACTTAGTTTTGCATGTTGCAGAAAACAAGATTGTGAATCTTTGTCTTTTTCTTTAGTTAAAAGATCCATAACATTTCCTTCAATATTTCCCTACTTAAATCTAAATCAAATCTGTTTTGATTTTTATAAAATAGAGGTGACTTGGATCATACATTGGTTGCAAATTATTACTTCCTTCGTGCTAGTCAAAAGGATAACTCAAGCTTTACTTTATAGCAGATGGAAACCAAAGTCTTGCTTCTACCTACTTTATTTTAGTCTAATATCGTTACAGTCTTTGAATTTAATGAAGATTTATGTTTAACAGAAAGCACATTCAGAATTCAGCTTATGAGTTATGAGATTTTGGTCCTATTCACATCACACTGTTCAAGTGGAAATGCATGTTTTGAGACTTACATATGAACTTCTTGTCGTTTTCTTTTAAGATGATAAAACATTATACAAGATTTTTAGTATTGCGAAACAAATTTTCAGTTATATTCTAGATTCCACAAATAGCAGGTGATGGTGACAATGCTCCTGAACAATTTTCTCTTGTCAGATCCTGATATATCAGCTGAAAGTTCTCCAGATTAAAAGCTGCAATTATCAACTCAGAGTATCGTGAGAATATTGAACATTATGGGTACATAGCATCAGCCAGGAGAGCATTACACCTTTTGAGAAATTATTGAATAATTTTTGTTCCTTCTCGCCCTCTGAAATGTAAGATTGAGGGAGAGAGAGATTTATTTGGAATTTCTCTGTTTCATTTTGATATTTACAAAATGAAATGCTTTGAATTCCTATTTTAAAATGGATTTTCATTTAGAGATATACCTCACTGAAAACAAAGCAAAACAAAACTAAAGCACTTCCATGCTTGGCAAAAAAAAAGAGGCTAAAATTAAATTAACTGATAATGATGAACACTTCGATGATTGATTGCTTCAATTATCAGTGAATTAATAATGATCAATTACTAGGTGCTCTAGCTTCAATAGACAGTGAAAATTATTAGTAGTTCTAATGTCAAGTAGAGAAGTCTGGGAGAAGGTACTGTTACACTGCACTGCTTGATTAAGATAAAAGTATCAGCTAATAGCTACTGAAGATATTTAATGACATTTTACAGAAATGTCAATTTAAATACCTAATATAAATGAAAATTATTATTATCTCATGTTCATATCAGATAAATCAACAGCCAATAGGCTGACTTGCGAGTCTTATATTTTCTCAAAACAAGACATGTTCTTGTCGATCGATATAATATTTTTATTCTTCTATCAAGTGACTACTCAAATACAGTTTCTATACTCTTTGTGAGCCAAGTTCAAGTGAGGTAATCTGAACACTTTTCCCCTGTCATGAACCTAAGTGTTTCATATTTTAATTGACAAAATTCACATCTTTTAGATTTTCATTTAGATTTTGATAAAATGTGCTCACAAAGGCAGATGGTAGGCTGTTATTTTTAATTCACAAGACATGTTAAATATATGCCATATGTTATAGAACTTTTCAGGCACAGCCTTTTGAATTCTATCACAATAAACTTATAAAATTACATAAAAGGGAAATCTGACAGAGAACATCACCGCTGCAGGTCACATTTTTGGAAAAGGAAGTGGAAATGGCCAGTCTTCTTGCTTCATAAAAAGGAATTATCAAAACCACCGAATAATCACTGAAACATCAACATCATTTGGGGACTGGACTAGGTGATTTCTCAAGGTCCCTTCCAAACCCTACAATTCTGTGATTCTGTGATCAGAGTGGAAAGGAAATACCCATGGACTTCTGTAATTTCCTGTTCTGCATATAGGAAACATGCCCTATGTGCACTGCATGATCTAAATCATCTGTTTGCTAGTAATCAAAAGGATTAAAATTTTTTACACTCTTCTATCTAGTGAGCTTCATGTGAAGGTTAGTGGAAATGGGACTGAAGTAAGTAAATTTTAAAAAACATTAAAGCTGAATGTGTTGTATAAGGAGACATTTAAGTTGCAGCTGTCATATAACAGAAGCTATCAAAGCTGAAACAGAAACTGCAAATAAACTCTGGAATATTGTTATTTGCTTGTTTCTTAAAGGAAAGTCACAGTTAGTGGATGACTTCCATTGTCTATGGTACCAATGAATGGTTGATAACAATGTACAGAGCCTTCTTAGTGAATGGAAAACATTATAATGTCTATATCACATCACTCAATTTCTGGTGCATGAATGTTCAGAAACAGTTTATGGAAACACAGGAAGTGAGGAGTACAGTACTGACCACTTACTGATTGCTTCAATTCATTGTAATAGATGGAGAGATATGACTCCCAGAGAGGGAAATAAATGCCCTGACAGGCAAAGATGGGAGAAGGAGGGTGTTTTGGAAAGACTTCTGTATTCCAGTTTGATCAGAAATCTTTTGACCTGTTGTGGATGAGACTTGTCTCTGGAAACATCAACGATAACCATTGAAAAGGGTGTACATTTGATAACTCTTGTGCACCATTTATCAGACTGAATGAGAACAGTGAGAGTGTGAACTGGGCTGTCACAAGTAAATATTGTTAACTCAGTCCTCTGGTTTGCATGGGCATGTTCCTGTGGTCCTGTATTTATTCAGCTGCCTAACACTGCCTGAAGCCACTGGAATAGAAGATTTAAAGAAATTGTATAAATGTATGTGGAAAAAAGCAAGAACATTTCTATACAGTGCAGAGATGGATGAATTATTCATTATGAGTTATTCATAATACAACTTTTGGCTTTTTTTTCCAGAATACATTTCTGATTATTTTAATTATTCAGCAATATGATCGAATAATTTTTGCACTTTTTGTTATCATCACACTTTTTGTCATCAACACTTTTATAGGATTTTGGTTTCTTTATTCAGTACTCCTCTTAACATATTCACTGACACTTGATTAATCCAACAATTTCTGGAATTCTTGACTATCTTAGATTGCTAAAATCAGTAGATTAATGAGATCCAGCTTGTTAGAAAGACTTTTTGAAAAAACGGATAACATTTATTTTTTAAATGATTTTTTTCTAATTGTCAATACTATTCACTGTTTTACAGGACTAAGCAGATTTAGAGAAATTCATTTATTTATAATAAAAATATTCCTAGAGCTTGTTAATGTTTTGTACTTGGGCAGCTTCACTATTGCAGAGACTGGTAAATGCTATATTACAGTGGTTTCTGAAGTAGTTACTGACGTTCACATTTGTTAAATGGAATTGGACTGTATTTCATTTTCAGGTAAATCCAAGATGCTTTAATTCAGCTCATGGAAGATGTCTGATCGTATAAACTGAACATGAAAGAAATAAAGTCATGATTAGAGCCTGTCTTCAGTGATATTACTTCAGATTTAAACCAGAATGAACAAGAAGAAATTCAGAGCCTGTGTAAATGCAGGCTCTCATTTTGGTGAAAAGCTGTGAACAAAAAATGATCATCTCTATATGTACAGAACCTTAGACTTTACATCAGTTGGAGTCTAGAGAACAGATGGGAAACTCCACACAAACAATACATCATTATATTATTCCTCTGTTTAGTAATTCTCTTGGGAAACTTAGAAGAAAATAAAAGCACAAAGGGACATTACAATAAGGATGTCCAGTCAACAAACTAAAGACATCAGCATCAGATCTCCTTTGCTAAAAACAGTGATATTTAAACTCTCCTGGATATGATGGGCTAATTCTCATCTTTGTGAATCGTGAGGTTGGGCAAATATAATAAAAATTTTTATAACATAAACTTTCTACAAACTTTCCTTGCCCAGTTACCATGGAAATGAAAGTGGAAAGACTGCTGGCAGTCAGTAGCTTAGTGTGAGAACTCTCGCTTGCAGATGTCAGTTCCTGACTGTTCACTGAAACCCGCAAGTGTTGGTTTAAAAAATCAGCTGCAAACGATGTCTTCAAAACTGCAGATTGAAGTTGAAGTTGATAAACCAGTTTTAAAATTGGAGCTTTCAAAATGTGAACTTTTTTATATTTCTACCTGGCTGCTGAGACAAGTAATTTTTACAAGCAACAGGACTGGTGGCTTGTTTTCCAGTCAGTATCTTCTATAACTGGATTTCCTTCTGGTCCAGAAAAGCTGCAGAGTTTGTTGAAAGGCTTACCTATCTAAAAAAGGCACAGGGTTGCTTGCCTGTTTGATAAAACTCTTGTGGATTTTGTTTAGAATTTAACTGATAAGGTTTGCATAAGTCTAACATAACAAGGAAGATTCATGGAACTGATATTAAGTCTTCAAATGACAATTTTACAGACAGTTGAAAAAAAAGATTAATAATATTTTTGACTTTTTCTTGTTTGGATAGATTCACACCGAACTCAAACATGGGGTTGCTACAATAAACTTCTTACTATAATAAATATTCCTTATTCGAATCACTAATAAAATGCCAGAAACATATATACCAGGACTTTCCAGTGCACATTCTCTGGATCATCAATGAATTTATTCCACTGTGTATCTTTATAGCCAATTTACTACACTTGAGTAATACACAAAGGTTCTAATAGTACAGTCTGAAAAACAGGTAAGTGGTCTAATTCAGATAGCACTAACTCATTCACAAACAGCATCATTAGGAATTGAGGCAAATAAGTGGCCGATGTGATTTGTACAGTTCACTGAAGTCTTGAAACTCCTTTTCCCTCTTTTTTCCCTACTTATTAATTCATTTTTCATGGCTGCTGCAGCAGGTGGAGTATTTTGTCTTCTCATCTCATTAATCACATGTGGGTTACTGAGAAAGCTATATTAATATCTGGTCAAGGGATAAAGACAGTAAAATCCATAACTGCTAGCAACAGCACAGCCAGCTGTGGCACCAAATTCTGTAATGCAAAGTGTACCAAGAGTTAAGTAATGTATACCAACAAGTATGAAGCATTTGAAAATCAAATTAGTGTCTCACATGTAATAACAAATCTTACTAATTAAACTATATGAAAATAAGAGAACAGGAGACAGGACTGCGATAAAACTTTTTGATTGGATGACAAATGGGCTTGCTTTGTTTGTTTGTTTGCTTGTTTTGTAGTTATTTCTAACCAGTCTTCACTGTCTGAGAACAGCTGTTATTTCAACTTGCTGAACATAGGCAAAATATTGTATTTTATATTGCAATATGTGAGAGAATTGGAAGGCATCTTGTTATAATCTTTTATTCTTTCATTCCTTCCTTTTTCTTCCTTTTTTTTTTTAGCTACACTAACTGCAGTCTGCCAAGATCCATCAATAATTACCCAGCAAAGTACCCAGCAAAAGGATTTACCTAAATCCCTATATGTATAATTTGCTGTTGGTTTATGCACTCAGGAGCACTAGGAAGGAAAAGAAAAACACTGCAGCTGAGAAGAGATTCTCTGAGACATTTTACCTGAACAAAGATGCTTAGAGGACACACAGAACAGCATATTATTTTAGCTGTTGTTTTACAGAGCAGCAGTACAACAGGTCCTAAGAAATTATTTTACCAGGTACGAGTCTTCAGTAATGAGAATGAAACCACTAAGTGATTTGATCAGACATAAATGGTAATTTCAGCCAGGTGCCTAGCTTTCATTCAGAGAACAACTTTCAGGAAAGGTCTTCATTTTCTGATCACCACATGGCACCTCACTAGCTATCTGGAGCTTGTTACTCACTTCTTGCTATAGCTGTATGCCTGTCTTCATCCTTAATGATTGTTAGAACCCTAATCCATCTCAGGTCTTTTGAAATGGATCAGAGTGTATACTCCTGCTAGGATTTGTGAAGAAGGTGCTAATTAACGCAGGTGGACTGCATAGTCCCTCTGAACTCCGTAGCCTTAAAGTGGACCCAGATGCAGCTTTCCTTCACTGGGTAGTTAGTTACAGTCATCAGTCACTGTAAATGATCCAGTCCTTTATTTTCCTTCTGAGACATGTTCAAACACTTGAAGGATAGCATTTCCAACTAAAATGGCTGTGGTGGTTTCAGCTGAGACAGCGTTAATAACACACTGACATTTGGTTTTTGCTTCTTAAAGGATATGCACTCCAGGTCAGGCTGGGCCAGTGGGAGGCGAAGAGATGCTGCCAAGACGACATGGTGACAGGGGTAGGGTGGAGACAGGACAGCAGGCCTGAACTAGGCAAGAGGATATTGCATACCATATGACATCATGCAGAAGGCTATAAATGTGTGGGGAGTTGCATGGAGGCTGGTTTCTGCTCAGGGATTATCTGGGTGTTGGTTGATTGTCACGCTCCAATATAAAGGAGGGAGACGAGGTTCTTTAAGATTATGTGTATACCCAGCGTGAGATTAAGAAGCAATGGTTCAAATGTTGGTCCGACCAGTTTATTACCAATATTGACCAGGGACATGGGGAAGAGGAAGGCGGACACTGTTAAGGGTGATGGGGAAGGGAAGGCGAGCGATAGGGAAGATAGGAAAGAAGCAAGGATTTGTACAACACAGGGAAAGTCACCAGCCAGGATCCTAGGGGCGGTCCGGTTGCAAGCAGCTCCGATGGTCCGAGACCGAAGAGCAGGGCTGGCAGAAGCGGGGAGAACAGCAGCAGCGACGGGCAGCCATGAGCAGCAAGCAGTTGTCCGGAGAAGCGGCAGTGGGTCAGCACAGGAGAAGCGGCGTGGAGTCAGCCCAGGAACAGCATCAGCCAGCACCGGAGAAGCAGCAAGAGAGGCAACCCCGAGAGGGGCAGCAGCAAACAGTGATCAGCTCGTGAGGTCTCTCCTAAGAGAAGGCCTCTTCAGGCAGCAGTGATCAGCTAGGGTAGTCCCTCCGAAGAGAAACTCCTACTTCATGGCTGCAGGACCCCTCCATTTATCCTCCAGATTCCTCCAGTCTACGTGACAAATCCCATGCTGCAAACGTCTCCTGAGATGGCTATCTCCCTACGGAGATGAGTACCAAACAAAAGAGTGTTCAGCAGCCATTGGGCTGCCATTGAGCTGCAGCTTATCTCTCTTTCGTTTTGCCAGGAAATGCCCATCAGCTTGTCTCTTAGACAAAGAAGGATTTCACAACCCTTGCCCAGGACTAGCTTGGACACTTTCGGACATGTTCATCAGCAAACTTCGAGTCATAATATTAAAATAGTCTCTTACATTGATGAATAGTGAGACATTGCTTTGCTAGCATGGGTCAGTTGGTGAACAGTAGTACTGTTAGCTGGATGTTAATTGGTGGGTGGCAAGTAATTGCACTGTGGATAGGTTTAGACATACATATAGTTATAGCATTTTTGTTTCTATTGTACTTTTAATAAATAGTTTTTATCTCAGCCCACAAATTTTAGTTTGTTTCCAGTTCTCTTTCTCATTCCACTTGGGGGTGTGTGGTACTTATCTGATAGCTGGGTTGTACTGCAACAAACAGTTTTTTCTATCTCTTGCCAGAGTGTCCCTAAGCCATTTGTAATTCTTTCCTGTTGTCTTCTCTCCTCTAGAATTTTTGCATTCCTCATTTAATCAGGAGTATTCCAAAAATGAAATTAGTTTGAAATTGACATCAATAAATTTTTGGTAGACTTTTTGTACAACCTGAACAAAACACTGAGAAATCTAAGCAAAATTAAAAAAAAAAAAAAAAAAAAAGTAATCTAAATCCATACTGTGATGTATGAACTTTTTCTTTCTCATAGCTACAGAGTATCTCCCTAGAACCAGTATACTACACAGTATTTCTCATTTAAGTACATAAAGCATTTGAGTAGGGAAGTAACTGGAGCCTGTGCAGAGAGAGATTAAATATTTACTTCCAATTTATTTGGCTTTGGCTTCTTCGTGACCAAGGAACTGATAGAATATAGTTATCAATTATAGAAATATCACATCTTCTAGAGGTTTTTGGATCTTTTTTGTGACTTCCAATTTGCCTGTCTGTCCCAATTTCTTCTGTATAATCAGCTTTGCAGAGGTGGTATTGCCAGCTGGTTACATAGATGATAGGACGATGTAAGCTAATTTACACTAGTTGAGAGGCTGACTCTCAGCAGCGTTACCCAAAGAATGCTGATATTAAACTAAGAGTCTACGAAATGATCTGAGACCTACTACATCAAAAATGCAGCACAGTTTTTGTGCTGTCTAAGAGCATGATTTATCTCCCTGGTACTAGGAGAGTGACTAGCAGTAACTAGCAATTCATTTCAGCCACGATAACATCTGATCTGTGAGTCAGTAAAAGCTAAGTAATATGTGTAGGTTTCTAAAGGTATGTACATGACACATCTGATGATTCTAGTTTTCAATTAACTCCTTATTACTGCTATAATTACAATGCTATCTTGACAGAATTCCCTAGAAATTTGGTGTCAGACACCAAAGAATTCGTATAAATCTAGTTTCTGAAAATCAAGAAACATTACACATCTAAGTTATATATAAGAAATTTCAAAATATCAACTTTCAATATTTTGTTTCTTTTTCAGGCCAAGTCCTTTGTTTCTTATAAGCTTGCCTCGTGTATAGTGAACACAACTGTAGCAGGAGTCAAGAGCCATTAATGTTCTTAGGCCCTCCCTTACTGCCTCTTGCACACACTCCTAGCTGTACTAAATGCTTCATATCTCCATAAGATACTAGATTTCTCTTTTTTTTTTCTTTTTTTCTGCCCTGAAAATATTATCCCCTCTTCTGCTTCTCATTCAAGCTTGTTAGGAACTAAAGGTTACACAACACTTAGGTGAAGCAAAGATTTCAACTGATTTCAATGGTCTTTGAATCGGGAGATACTTGAGTTTTGGAAGAAAACAATATCTGTTTTATTTAGATTAAAATTTGAAAGACTACTTTTACCGACTATCCATATCCTACATACACAAGTATTCTTCAGTTAAACTTTCCATTATAAGTCTTGTAATATAGCATGTGCTTGTGATCAGATGTCCCACTAGAACCTTCTTTAGACAGGCAGAATCAAATCTACTAAGCCAGTACTCCCAACCAGAATTCATATTCATCTTTCTCTAGGAAAAGAAGAACTTTTCTTCTCATTAACATACAGCTGCTAAGTGTAATACAGTGCAGACTGACTTGAAGTTTACTCTACCAGCTCTGCACAGTGCTTGTGTCACTCTCTAATGGCAAATGACAACAGCCAGAAAGGCCACCCTGCTAACTGTAGGAATACAATAAAAATAGAGAAATAAGCAAGAAATATTCCAAGCTTTCCAGTTAATATTCTTTGGCATACAGTATGTGATAGACCACTAATCACTCTTGATTCTATGATAAATTTGAATACTAATCCCTTCTGAATAGGGATTAAGCTTCAGCATGTAGAGGAGGGATTCATTAGAATTCATCTCATCAAGACACAGCTTGAACAAAGTTCCACAGCCCTCTGCACTGCAGCTTTTTCAGTGCTGACAACAAATTGCCAAAACCAGCAGAATTAACAGTGAGCAGCTAAAATCAACAAACTGTAACCTATGAATGTCTGTATTTTCTCACTCTGAAATTTCGGTGTCATAGCTTAAAGAGAACTATTTTCAGACAAAACACTTTCTAAGTAGTCACAATAAGCAAATCATCATAGAGTCCTGAAAGTGATGACAGTAAGTAAGGGAAATACACAGTGATCATGTTGACAGAGCATGACTGTTGTGAGGCCCCATCTTTTGATTTATGCATCATTGGCCACAGACTCACAACAGTTCAATTACTTCATTGATTCAGCGTGATTCAGACTAAATATTAATACATCAATGGGATGCCCTTTCTCAGGAAACATGCACACTCTGGAATAGCTTTGACCTCGAACAAACGGTACTCATGTAAGGGCATAAAACAGTGCCTAATGTAAAGTGTAATATGTGCTTAAGAGTAGGTTGTGTTTTTACTTTTCTATTTTCTAGAATTGATGAGTATTTTGATCACCAAATTAAAGGCAAAATGTCCAAACTTTTAGGACTCCATTCTCAGTTTTGACTAAATTGGCTGCATTTGTGAACACATGGAGCTTTGCTGATCACATAAGCTGAAGATTTGGAACTGTCCACAAAACATCCTGCTGTTGCAGGGAGAAATAGCCTCAGGTGTTCTGAACTCCAGTGCTTTGTCTACAGTAAATCATGCACAGCTATACAGCAATACAGTTCTACATGCTTTCTAAATGGAATACTGCTGTGCTAAGAGATGACAACCTCTCACAAACAACACTTCTTCACCATGTGACCAATAATAGCTCAGCAGAATGGACTGTAGATAACAATGGGCTGTTCACACAGCACAGAATAACTTGGAGACATGTCATTAATCAACTTCATACAGAATACCTTATAGTCTAAAGTCTCATTCATTAGAAACAACAGAACTTTTAGCTAATTAGCTTGAAATGTGTGTAAAAAGTCAACCAAAGATTGAAGTGAGAGACCTAGTACTGTGTGACACTACACAATTGTTGAACTCTCCTGTGGGCAGTGCGATCAGTGCTCTGCAATAACTGACTCCAGAGTAAATTTGTTTCTTGTGGAACATCAGATATGGATCTGTTCTGGTTTTGTGGTCTCCTTTTCATCTATAAGAGAATATAAACATGAAAGTACTCTTCCAAAGAGAGAAGAGTCAGCGTATAGTACATAGAATCACTGAATCCTTGAAACTGGAAGGCCATTCAAGGCCATTTAGTAAAAATCCCCTGCAATGAACAGGGACATCTACACCTATATAAGGTTGCTCTGTGTATCTGTCCGTGAAGTAGAAGACACATCACATTCTGCAGCAACTTTCTGTTCACTTTGCTTGGAAGTTTACAAATGCTGATATCAAACACTGAAGCATAGTTGGTGATAAAATAAACGGTATAACTAGACAGTAACTCATAATTTTTATTAGATTCCTGTGTCTACCTCAATTTTTTGCACATAATACTCTAATATTAACTAACGTAACTCTTTTGACAATAAACATGATATACTTGTGAACAACCTGAGGTAACAGCTTACTGAGTTTTCTTGGGCTGAATTAGTACCACTGTATCATTCCTCTCCATTGATATCCTTGACAGTACAAGAGATATTCATGGAAACAATGAAATCTGTGTATGCTGTGATTGAGAGAGGTATGCATATTTATAATGCAGAGCGTTAGAAGTATCCAAATAAAAAAATTAAAGTTATACAGTAATAAAAACAGTATCATGTATCTTTCAGATTTCCTACTTTGGGTAATAGAAATTACTAATAAACTGAATAAAAACAAACAAACAAACAAAACCCAAAACACTGACAAAAGTGAATGTATAGAAATTTGACCTTGATGAATTCTGAGAGATCTGTGGCCTGTTTGAAGTAGATGGCTCTTTGCTTTGAGTGTTCTAGGAAGACTGCCTACTTAACTTTTCCATAATATTTTCAAACTTAGAGGCATTGTCTGATTTTTAGAAGTGTTCAGCAAAACATATGCTTTTCTTGTTGTTTATACTCCATTGTGTTTCAGATTTTTTCTCACAAACTAATAAAACTGAAAACCAAAAAAAAAAAAAAAAAATCATACCTTGAGAAAGAATATTGCAGAACGGCTTATTATTGAATAAAATGTTGATTTCACATAAAAAAATCCACCTCAGGAAATTTCAAAGAAATAAAAATTATTCCATTAGAATATTCCATTTATGCTAATCTTGAATTTTTTATTTTTATTTATTTATTTTTGTAGAAAAGCTGCTATAAAACAATGCAAGGGCCTCAGAGGTTTATTTGTCCTGAAAAATGTTAAGGCACATTTTTTGTTGCTTTATCAATGCAGTAACAGCTAGTGCCCACTAGAGGGAGCAATGAAGAACGAGCTAGAATATTGCGTAAATCGGTAGTTAAACAGCAAAGGGGTTGCACTGTTTTTAACAGTGAAATTTGAACTGTTATTAACATTGTAGCACAATATGCAATTTAATGTTTTGTAAATTTGACGTTTCTTTAGCTGTAAGATACAAAAGATAGAATGCTGTCCTGCTCATTGCACTAGAAAGCTTCTAACTTCCCTGCTTCTTTCAGAAAGTACATGTACAAAGCCTCATAAATGCAATATGAGTTTTATTTAAATCCCTGAAAGCTGTAATTTGTTAGGACACACTGAACATACATTTTATCACAACATAGGATAAACATTATACTCAGTATATGGATAGAATGTGACTTGTTTATTAACACTAGATTCAAAGGGGTGAAATTTAAGTGGAAAGTGAATTTTAATAGAATGATAGGATCTTTTGAGTTGGAAGAGATCTCTTAAGATCATCTAGTCCAAATCCCCTGTAATGAATATGATCATCTACAGTTAGATCAGGTTCCTCAGCTCCCTGTCCATGTCTCTACGAACAGGGCACTGACTACATCTCTAGGCAACTTGTTCCAGTGCTTCACTGTTCTTCTCATAACTTTTCTTATATCCAATCTGAATCTGTTGTCATTTAGTTTGAAACAATTTTTCATTGTCCTATCGCAACAAACCCTGCTGAAAAGTTTGTTCCTTCTTTCTTATAACTCCGCTTTAGATACTGAAAATCTTCAGTCATGTCTCCCTGGAGCCCTCCTTACTTGACTCTGGACAGCCCAAGCTCTCTCAACCTGTCATCATAGGAAAGTGTCCCATCCCTGAATCATTTCTGGGACTCTGCTCTGGATATGCTCCAGCAGGTCCATGTCTCTCCTGTACTGAGGACTCCAACATTTCAGATGAGGTCTCGTTAGTACTGAGTAGAGAGGCATAATCACCTCCCTCAACCTTCTGATCATGCTTCTTTTGATATAGTCCCATAGTCTTCTGGGCTGTAGGGGCACATTGCTGGTTCGCACTCATCATATAACAGTACCCCCCAGTTCTTTTTGTTTGGGTTGTGCTCAGTCTTTTTGCTAGTATTGGTAGTGTGGTTTGCCATGACCCAGGTGGCACTTGCACTTCGGTTTATTGAACCTCAAAAGGTTCACCTGGGCCCATGGCTTGAGCCTGTCGGCATCTCTCTGAATGGCATCCTGTCCTTCAGGTGTGCTGACCTTACCACATTGCTGGGTGCCATCTGCAAACTTGTTGAGGGTGCACTCAATACCTGTGTCAGTGTAGTTGATGAAGATAATGAAGAGCATCTGTCCTATTAGTAACTCTTGATCACCTCCAGAGATCAATGAGCCATTGACCACTACTTTCTTGATATTTTCTTGAAACCAATTTCTCATACATTGAAAAGTTCACCTGTCAAATTTATATTTTACAGATTTAGATATAAGAATGTTATGGGGAGCCATGTCCAAGCATTACAGAAATCCAAAAACGTGTTATTAGCATCTCTTCTGTTGTCCATTGATGCAGTTACACCATCGTTGAAGATCACTAGGTTGGTCAGCAAGGACTTGCAGGTTGTTTCCCCATCTTCCATGTTCCTTGGCCTGACCTCCTGGGGAGATCTGTTCCATGATTTTGCCCAACACAGAGATGAGCCTGACAGGTTGATAGTTTCCTCTGCCACTTCTTTTACCCTTCTTAAAATGGGCACAACATTGCCTTTCTTCCATTCACGGGGACTTCAACTGACTGTCATGACTTTTCAAATATAATTGAGAATGATATCAGCCAATTCCCCCAGGACTGTGGGATGCATCTCACTGGGGCCATCGACTTATGGATTTCCAGGTTTCTCAGGTGGTTGCAAAACCTGATCTCTAGCTACAGTGAAGGGGGACATAGTTCGCCTGGTCCCCACCTTCTGATATACACTTGAGGGGTTTGCAAAGAGCAAGAATGTATACACATGTATGTAAGATGTGTACACTTGAGGGGTTTGCCAATGAAAATTGAGAAAAAAAGAATACCTCAGCCTTCTACTTGTCCATTGTTACTAGGCTGAAGGCTCCCACTACCACCCTGTTTTTCTAACCTAGCTATACTGGCCAACATCTTACTATGGGTAGGCTTGCTATTGCTCTCCTCCCCCTTCAAATCTACTTTAAAGCCCTGCCAATATGTCCTTCTAGCTTTTCCCAAGTACTCTCTTCCCCATTTGAGAGAGATGAAACTCATCTGGTGCTACAAGCCCCGTGCCGTGTAGATCATTCTGTTGACAAAAATAGTTTTGGTGGTGGCATCAGCTGTGAAGCTAAGTGAGCTAAGTGTCTTTAGATTGGATCTTTCAGCTTCTATCTTTTACCTGCCATTTTTTACCTATCTTTTACCCGCTACAAGAAGCAGAGAACAGAAAATGACCCTTAATTACTTCAGCAGATGTCCGAAGGCTGTGAAGTCCCTTTTGATTGCTCTTGAACAGTGTGTAACTGCTTCATCACTCCCCATTCCCTTCACTAGAGCAAACTTCAACTTCTTCAGGGAACTGCTTTTCTGGATGACATGGGGTAAAGACCTAGAAGGAAGAGGGGTCCAAGAAAGGTAGTCAGTATTCAAGGACTATCTCTTCCAAGATCAGATGCAGTGTGTCCTGAGAAAGAGGAAGGTGGGCAAGAATGCCAGGAGACCTCTGTGGATGAACACAGGGATCCTGGACTTACTTAGATGGAAGAAGAGAGTCTAGAGGGAGTGGAAGCAGGAACAAATTACCTAGGAAGACTACAGGGAAGTTGTCCAAATGGAGATCAGGTTAGGAAAGTTAAAACCCAGATAGAATTAAATCTAGCCAGGGACATAGAGGGGAGCAAGAAGAAGTTCTACAGGTATATCAGTGATAAAAGGAAGACCAGGGAAGGGGTGGGCCCTCTTGGTGAGAACCTGCTGTTGGATTGATCTGGAAGGAAAGAGCTGGTGGTTTGTGTGTTTTTACCTTTTCCTCTAAGTGGAAAATGGAAAAATGAAAAGCAACTCAAAGTCATCTTCTTCTCTTCTGAGACAGATACACCTGGAGCTATTGATGATCCAAGAAGCTGGAGCATTAACTCTTTAAATTCCAATGCATTCCATGATGTTATGATGTGGAATACCAATAACAAAAATCCTAAAACCATGACATTGAGCACACATTCACAGGACCCAACAAGATTCATCCACAAGTTTTGAGGGAACTGATAGATGAAGTTGCCAAACCACTATCTATCATATTTGAAAGGTCATGGCAATCTGGTGAAGTTCCCACTGTTTGGAAAAGGGGAAATATAAGCCCCATTTTCAGGAAGGGAAAGAAAAGGTGCAGGGAGCTAACTACAGGCCAGTCAGTCTCACGTCCGTGGAAAAGGGGCAGTAGTGCCCGGGTGTACCTCTCCACCACAATGAAATGAATAAAAACAGTTGAATTCCAACTGGATGAGAACGTGGTAGAGATTGGAAAGCAAAAGCAGTGTGTCATCCATGTGAGCTGAAGAGGTTCTTGGTGAAAATCACCACTCTTTTACAATGTGCCGTGCCCGGCATCCATGTTAGACTGTTGCCCCTTAAGAAGTCCAGAGCGAAAAAGCAAAGAACTAGAAAATATGGGAGACTTTTGTTTGAAGAAAAAAGACAAAAGTGGGTGCACCTGAAACTTGAAAAAAAAAAAATAAGAATGGGATGAAAAAATGCAGTGCTCACCCAAGCAATGGTTTTCAATGAAAGTGCTTTCCTGATCCCCATATATTTTACAAATTTAATACTTCTCAAAGGATATTTTTTCCAAGTAGTTGTCCACTCTGAAAAATCTATAAATGCTTTTTGTCTCCATGGTACTCCTGGTTAGAAGTTACATAGGCTTACTGCCTTAGCAAAAAGGATTTTATGCTTTCCAATAGATTATTCTCATACAGCTGGAAATGCTTCCAATCATCAAAATTACCACCCTTGCTATATAATAGGTATATAGGTGCTTCTGTCTGTCAAATGTTAGAAAATCAGGCTAAAGACTTAAACATACATATTTTTGAAGTTAGATTCTTCAACAAGAAACCACATTTTGTTCTGAAGATCTGTCACTGGAGAGCACCACTAAGGTTAAAAACAGGCTTTCAGCTGTTGAAAGAAGTGTAGGACCTCAATTTTGGATATCTGACCAAGAAAGAGGTCTTCCAGAGAGTCATGTTTTTATATTTGTGGGGAAAACATACTTTTATGTGCAGCAAAAGCAGAATATATTTAAAAAGTGTCAGTTTGAAAATAGCATTAGAGACTTGGCAGCTGAACTACTAGCACTGAATGAAACTGGCATCCCAGGGAAAATAAAAATAGCATGTGACCATGTAACTACCATTCATACACAGAAAGATGAATTAAAAATACACCTGTCACTTTAATTCTAGCACTTCTTAACTTTTATGTGCTTTGTTTGTATCTTAATTTTCCTTTATTTCAGTTGTGCCGGTAATTAATAAAGATGCTTAATGATCCCATGGCTGTTATCCTTTCCTCATAGCCACTGTTGGAAAAGCTCCCTGACTGACTTTCTTTTCACCACCATTGTTCTTTGCACTAAGCAAATATGATACTTACTAATAAAACCTGTCTTTAAAGAGGTAGGGCTTACTTTTATCTTCCATATCTGGAGCATTTACTGTACTTTCTATAGCAATGTTAGAAAACTTACTGGGAACACTTCATATTTGGAGAGCACACTAACTCAAAGAGACACACGAAAACTTCTCTAAGGACTGAGGAATGAAGAATATTTCAAGTACTTGATAGTTTGCATACTGCTATCCTATCTAATGTAAATGATTAACTCAAACACACAAATTCAGAACATCTTCACTGAAATTTGGGCATACTTCTAGTAAAAATCCTTCTGAAGCTTAAGAACACAGTAGGAAAAAGTTTTTTTCCTGAGTATACGTCACCAGTATATTCACCGTTCTAAGAGCTTTCTGCCATCTCAAGTATCCTGAGAGTGTTCAGAATTATTTCTGTAATCTTCTGTAGGAGAATGGGGTTGTTTCTAGTTCATTCTGTATTTCAGCCAGCACCAAGCCATAGTGGAGCATTTCTGATTCTGCAATCAAGATTATCCTATGAATCTGCAGTCAAGACTGTGTATCTACAATCAGTGATCAATAAACACACAATGTTATTGGCCACTGTGTACGGTATCATCCTTCAGATTAGTAATCATTAAAAAAAAAGCAGTGAAAATAACACAGCAGATATGTAGAATTTGGGCTTAATCACTTCCTTTTTTTCAGAAAGAGAGGCAATTTCTCGTCCTAGTGTGCAACAGCATTACTGCAGACCGAAAAAGCCCAGTTCCCTTAATTTGTCTTTATAGGAGAGATACTCCATCCCTCTGATTATCTTCATGGTCCTCTTTTAGACCTGTTTCAAAATCTCTACATCTTTGCTGTGCTGGGAGCCCCAGGCATCGACACAGTACTCCAGATGAGGTCTGGCGAGGTCACAGTAGAGGGGTACAATCACCTCCCTTTGCTCTGCTGTCCAGCACTCTTTTGATGTAGCCCAGGAAGTTGTTGGTCTTCCTGGCTGCAAATGCTCACTGCTGGCTCACATTAAGGTTTTCATCTATCACTGCAACACCTTACATTTGGTTTTGTTGAACCTCCTTGGATATGCATGGTCCCACTTTTCAAGCCTGTCCAGAATCCCTCTGGATGGCATCTCTTTTGTTTGATGTATCAGCCTCCCCACTCAGCTTCATGCCATCTGCAAACTTGCTGAGGGCGCGTTCAATTCCATCATCTATGTTATTGAGAAAGAAAATGTTAAAGAGTACTGGTTCCAAGATGGGACCATGGAAGCCACCACTTACACCACACCACACCACACCACGCACCTTTCATCTGAACATAGAGTCTTTGACTACAACCCAATGACTACTGCCAATGCTGTCACTCCATCTATTTTCAAGAGAACTGATTTTGTTAAATATTAGTATTAGATTGTTTCTTTCATTACATCTTCTTGATCCTCAGCTATGAGGTACCAAATAGTTATTTCATCTTGTCCTAATGAAGTGATGGAGTCAGAAAATTAGCTCAGTTTTCATTTTACTTGATCACTTGTATACACCATCTCCTACTTAATCAACATATTTTATTTTCTCAAATCATTCACAAGGCTTAAAAGTGATCCTTAAAGAAAAGCTAGAGAAAATCTTCAACAAATTGGATTGAAATAATTGTTAGCATATATAGAAAAAAATGAAACTCCTAGAGCGGGACCTATAAATATTGAACTTTAAAATGCATACACATTTATATAGAGAGAATAATCTTAGAATCACAGAATCAAAGAATTGCAGAATCACAGAACTGTAGAGGTTGAAAGGGACCTCCAGAGATCATTGAGTCCAACCTCCCCACAAAGCAAGCCCCCTGCAGAAGGCTACATAGGCATCCAGATGGACCTTGAATATCTCCAGAGTAGGAAAATTCAACGTCCCTGGGCAGCCCATTCCAGTGCTCTGTCATCCTTACTTTGGTGAAGTTTCTTTGTATGTTGGTGCAGAACTTCCTATGCTCAAGTTTATGGCTGTTTCCCCTTTTCCTGTCCCCACAGACCAATGATAAGATATTGGCCATGTCTCTGACTCCCACACTTAAGATATTTATGAACATTAGGAAGGTCACCTTTGAGTCTTCTTTTCTCAAGGCGGAACAGACCCAGTTCTCTCAGCCTTTCCTCACACAGGAGCAGATCCAGGCCCTTTATCATCTTTGTGGCCGTCCACTGGACTCATTCTAGGAGATCCCTGCCTTTTTCACACCGGGGATCCCAGAACTGGATACACTACTCCAGGCGAGGCCTGACCAGGGCAGAGTAGAGGGGGAAGATCACCTCCCTCGACCTTCTGGCCATGCTTCTTCTAATGCACCCCAGGATGCCACTGGCCTGCTTGCTTCCACTGTACACTGCTGGCTCATGGCCAGCCTGTCATCCACCAGGACCCCCAAGTCTTTCTCTGCAGAGCTGCTTTCCAGCAGGTCATCCCCCAGTCTGTATTGCTGCTTGTGGTTACTCCTTCCCAGGTGCAAGACTCTACACTTAAACTTCATCTTTTTTATTGCTGCCCAGCTCTCCAGTCTGTCCAGGTCTCAATGAATGGCAGCACAGCCTTTTGATATGTCGTCCACTCCTCCCAGCTTTGTATCATCAGCAAAATAATCAAGGTTGTCGATGAAGACTGGAGAAGAAAAACACACATCCTAATTGCTTCCTTACTTACAATATTTTCATTTAATTACGTCATTGAACAGGTATTATCCTTAGTGAGTCTGAAGTAACTGAAAGGAGAATTAGTCTCACCATATCTATCCTCTCACAACCATACAGAGTGGCAGCCAGTAGTTCAATAATGTGTAGATAGGTAGAATCACAGGATAGAGTTTCATTTTGCAGGGTATGAACTATCTAAAGAACACTGTGAATCCTTGAAAAATACTATGTAGAAAAACTTTTACTTGGTGAGAATTAATTACTTGAAAAGTGAGTTATAGATTTCTGTAAGAAAATTAATACTTTCCTTATTAACTTTCTGGTTGTGATTTCAAAGACTATGAGCTTGTCTTTTTCAAAGCGCAACCAGAGGACGTTAAGAAAAAAAAAAAGATATGCAAATCCTTCATGGGTTTAATAAAACCTATTATGACATTTTGGGCTGGGGTGGGGTGGAGGGGAAAATGTGAAATACATAACAGATTAATTCTGTAGCATAGATAACCACTTCCCAATTTAACATCTCAATTAATTTGCACTGTATGTGGTTAGAGTTTGTGAATACTGATGATAAGATCTGATTAACTTTAGCCTAGCTGTAGTACAACATCTAGTTAGATATGAGATTCAAAACAGCAATGCCCTTAGAACTCGTGGTTTTATTTTCAAAATATGCTGTCCCTTTATTCCCAGTTTTGGATTACTAATACTATCACAGTTTAGAAACTTCTGATGAGAGATCTGTGTAACTGGAAGGCAATTTAGTGGAACTCAGAATAAGACATTTTTAAACGAGTAGTATATATATATTCCTCTAAAATGCATTCACTTAGAAACACTTTCAGATGATAGAGCTGTCTATGAAAGTGTTTGACATCAATTACTGAATATACTTATGGCATCCTGTGGCCTAGAGGCATGACTTACTATTTAACTATCATCTGTCTAGCAAGTTCTGGCAGTTGTAAGTTGACAATGACATCATGCAAGTACAACAATCTGCTAACATACACTTTTTTTCTTATTCTTGTAGAACACCCTGATATTGTACAGACAGTTTTTGAATCCATACAGTCAGTTAGGGATAACTCTTTTGTTACAGCCTTTAAAGAAAGCTTCAAACTGGGAAGGCACTGCAGAATTATGTAACAAATAATAAGGACAGGAAAAGAACAACTGCAGAAAATTTTACTGGTACGTGTATGCAATAAAAACAAGATGAGAAAAAATTTTGACCATTGCATGGTGTCTATCAGGTGTTAAACTCTTCAATAGTCCTTTGATTATCCTTTGCACAAGCTGTTTCTAAGCTCCACGCTTTTTTTTTAGTTTTTACCTCTGATGATCATTTCATTTGAGTTACTTACTTATAAGAGGCATTGAACACTGAACACTATCTGCCCCCTGATATTCTTATGTTCTTTTTTTTTTTTTTCCTTCTTTTTTTCTTTTTGTCTTGGTTTCTATTTATTTATTTATTTTTTATTATATGTGTAGGTATGTATATATAAAAGGAACCTGTTGTAAGGATCTGTACTGCTCCATCTCAGTTACTAGATTACTATTTTGTGATTTGTACAGCTAGGTGAAAAGCATTGTGGACTCATATATAGCTGACTACTGTTTGTGAACACAGATATGAAAAGAGCTGAGTATAGCACAGAATCATGGAATCCTGGGAGTTAGTAGGGATTCTGGGCATCATCTGAGCCAATGGCCCTGATAAAGCAGGTTCCCCACTGTTGGTTAAATGGAAAAGCATCAAGGCAGGTGTAATGGTTTTCTGATTTTTGTTATTGGTATTCCACATCATAGCACCATGTAGTGCACTGGGTATTAAAGAGTTAATGCTCTAGTTCTGTGGATCATTAATAGTTGCAGATATACGTGTCTCAGAAGAGAAGAAGGACCTTGCATTGCTTTGCATTTTTCCATTATCCACTCATTGGGAAAGATAACGTGTGCCACGAGACATAGGCTCTTTTCCTTTCGGACCAACCCAGAAGCAGGTGCTCCCTAGCCATCTTGCCTTCAGCATTAGCATAAGGCCTTTTATTTCTGGACACTCTCTCTCTCATTTTATTATATTTATTATCTTCAATTCCAATTATATTGTATTAGATTGTATTGTTTTGCATTCTGATATCTTATTTAGTAAATAAGATGGTAAATAGCTAAAAATTTAGCTTTCCTCCTCAGATTATTGCAGCTGTTTTATTTTTAGGCCCTTCTCCCTTTTCCTTTTTCCTTTCCTCCTTCCCCTTTCCCGAGACATGGGGCCATGGTTCCCTCTGCCCCAGTTGTCACGGAACTGGGTCAAATCAGCCTGTAAACTGTAGACAGCAGGTTTTGAATATCTCCAGAGAAGGAGATACCACAACCTCTCTGGCAACTGATTCCAGTGCTCTGTCACCCTCAAAGTAAACAATTTCTTTCTTATGTTCATGAGGAATTTCCTGTGTTCCAGTTTGTACCCATTGTCCTTTGTCCAGTCTCAGCACCACTGATAAGAACCTGGCCTCATCCACTTGACACCTATCCTTCAGATATTTGTGTGTTAAACCCCTGTAAGCCTTCTCTCCTCCAGAATAACAGATCCAGTTATCTCAGCCTTTTCACATAAGGGAGATGCTCCAGACCTCTAATTATCTTTGCAACCCTCCACTAGACCCTAGCAGACCATGGTTTTGAACTGGGCATCCAGAACTTTGGATGTGGCTTCATCAGGGCAGAGTGGAGGAGGAATATAACCTCACTCAACCTGCTGGCTACACACTTTTTAATGCAACCCAGGTCACAAGGGCACACTACTGGCTCATGGTCAGCCTTCTATCCACAAGGACACTCAGGTTCTTCTCTTAGAGCTTCTCTTATGTAGATCAGCCCCTGACCTGTATGAATGCGTGGAGTTTTTCCTCCACGAATGAAGGAATCTATACACCTTGCTGAAACTCATAATGTTCCTCCCCATCCAACTCTTCAGCGTGTCCATATCTTGTTGAATAATAACACAGCCATCTGGTGTGGCAGCCAGTCCTCTCAGCTTTGTATCATCAGCAAACTTGCTGAGGGTGCACTCTGTTGTTTCATCCAGGTCACTGATAATGATGTTGAACAAAACTGGATCCATTATCAACTCCTGGGAAGCATCACTAGATACAGATCTCCAATTAGACTGTGCTGATGATCACAAACCCTCTGTAAGTCATCCAGTTCTCAGTCCACCTCACTGTCCACTTCTCTATCTCACACTTAAGTTTTCCTATAAGGATGTTATGGATGACAGTGTCAAAAACCTTGCTGAAGTCAAGATAGACAACCACTGCTCTCTCCTCATTTACTCAGTCAGCCAAGACATCATGGATGGCTACGAAATGGGTCAAGCTTGATTTCCCCTTAGTGAATCCATGTTGATTACCGATGGCATTCTTTCATTTGCTTGGAGACAGCATCCAGAATAAGTTATTCCACCTCCTTCCCAGGGATAGAGGTAAGGCTGAACGGCCTGAAGTTTTCTGGGTCCTCCTTGCCCTTTTTGAAGACTGGAGTGACATTGGCCGTCCTCCAGTCTTCAGGAACCTCTCTCATTTTCCATGACCTTTCAAAGATGATTAAGAGTGATTTGGCAATCACTTCTGCCATCTCCTTCAAATTTCATGGGTGCATCTCGTCAGGGCCCATGGATTTCTGTGCAATGAATTTTCATAGATGATCTTTTAACTGGATCCTCCCTGACCAAGGGGAATTCTTCTTTCTCCAAACTCTCTCGCTTACCTCCAGAGTCCAGAGTCCAGGATTCCTGAGAGACAGTCTTAGTAGTAGAGAGTGGAGCAAATAAAATATTCAGTTACTCCTTCTCTGCATCCTCTGTGTTTTAGTACTCTGTGAAAGATAAGCAACTAAATTCCATTTTAGAAATGAAAAATATTTACAGAGAAACGCTGAAGTTGTTTCTCACAAAAAAAAATTACTTATTCCCATTGAATTCAGTGGGAGTCTACGGCTTAAATGAGAAGCTGTAGATACAGATGAGTGTCTTAAGCAAGGTGACACAGAAAATTTTTGTCAGGGAAGGATTTCCCAGCCTGGATTAAAGTTTTCCAAACACTGCACCATGCTTTCTCCATGTCATCATGAAATCAGTGGAACTCTACAGCGATAAAGTTATAGAGAAAATGTAGAATATGGAAAAGACCTACCTTTTTATTTTTTTCCTCTCTACATGTGAACCAGTAAAGTAATTAAGTAGGTTATTGTAATGGCTATGTTTGAAATCCTGTAGATAGCTGTCAGTAGCAAAATCGGATTGCTGTCTTTAAAGAGTAAAAAATCCAAACCAAACCACCACCTCCAAAACCAAACCAAACCAACAAAAATGACACCAAAACAAACATGAAGTAGCAGTATTTCTGTTAGACCAATTTTAAGAGAATAGTTAAAATAGTAGATCTAGACTCACATTTTATTTTATGCCCATATTTCAGAGAGAGTTAAAGTCAGGCCACATTAAAAATGTCAGGTACCTTAGTGAATATTTTAATGATACCATATTGAGAGTAATTATGGAAATTAATTGTGATTATTTTAAGTGGGAATTGAAAGCGACAACCTGGACCTTTCAAATACATTCAGTAATTTACCCTGGATTATATGGGTAAAGGGGTTTTCTGTATAAAAATGTGCCAAAGAGAAGGGACAGTAGACATAGACTATCACAGAAGTCATATTGTAACTATTGTGGCAATAAGCCTCATCTTTGTTTGCATAAATATGATATGCATAGCAAAGCTTGTCCTTTGTACCAGTGGAAAAAGAGAAGATAAAAAAGAAGCAAATTGTCCATGTAGGTTACACATGCTTTATGGTAAAAAAAGTTGGCTTCAGTTAATTGTTTATATTTCCGCTTTCCTGTGCTGAATCTAAAGGACAAGATGTCTCTATGCAATAGACTTGAGGCTCTGGAACTTGAGGGAGAGGTGAGTGAGGATGCAGTAGGAGGTTCGCCTGCAAGGTTATCTAGGATAAGACTGTTGACTCCATACTGTAAGACTGCCTCCACCAAGAAGGAAAGAAAGCTGACTGTCACAGACAACTCCCTTCTGAGAGGAACAAAGGTCCCTATATGCCAACCTGACCCTATCCATATGGAAGTGTGCTACCTCCCTGGGGCCTGGGGTTGGAGATAACTCTGGGGAACTTCCTAGTCTGTTTCACCCCTCTGATTATTATTCTTTATGGATAGTTCATTGACAGCAATGAAGTTGCTGAGAGAGGCCTGAAGATCGTCAGAAAGTACTTCAGGGAACTGTGGTGGTTAATGGATAAAGCAGGAACATAGCTTCTATCCCTTAGATGGCAGAGAAAGATACTGAAAACCTATCTCATAAATACAAGAAAGGCTAATGCAAATGCAAGAATTTTGTTTTTTTCTGATCATGGGGCAGTTGACTCAGCACCTGGCCCAATGCCTGCTGATGGCTCTCACCTGTCTCAAAAGAGGAAATGGATCCCAGTCCAGGAACTGACCGGCTTCTCTGAGAGGGCTTTAAACTAGGTATAAATGGGGAAGGCACTAAAACCGGATCTGCTAGACATGAGCCTAGGAGAACAAAGATGAGACTGGCGGGAAGTCAAGGGCCTCAATTGAAGTGCATCTACACCAGTGCATTCAGCTTGACCACCAAATAGGACGAACTGAAATTCATTGTGTGGCAGGCGAACTATGACATGATTGCCATTGCAGAAACATGGTGGGATCACTCCCACAACTGGGGTGCTGCAATTGATGGCTATAAGCTCTTCAGAATGGATGGTCAAGGAAACAGTGTTGATGACATGGCTCTCTGTGTTAGAGATGTTGCTGAGCGTGGGGCTGGGAATGATTAGGTTGAATCTGTGTGGATAAGGATCAAGGCAAGGACCAACAAGGTGGATATCTTGGTGGCGGACTGTTATAAGCTGTCTAACAAAGATGAAGAGACAGATAAGGCTTTCTGCTTCTGCAAACATCTGGCAAAAGTTGTGCAGTTGCCTGCCTTTGTTCTCATGGAGTAGTTCCTGATATATACTGGAAATACAATGAGGCAAAGAAGTAGCATTCTAGGAGGTTTCTAGATAACTTCCTGATGCTGCTGGTAAGAGAACCTACCAGGAGATTCACTCCATTAGATCTGCTGTTCACAAACAGAGAAGGGCTAGTGGAAATGTGTAAGTTGGGAGCACAGAATAGTAGAGCTCTTGATTCTTGGTGAACTTGGGAGGGGGAACAGTAAAACTGCTACCTTGGACTTCTGGAGGGTGGTCTTTGAATTATTCAGGACACTGGTAGGGAGAGTCCCTTGGGATTCAGTCTTGAAGGGCAAAGGGATCCAAGGAAGTTGGTCACTCCTCCAGAAGGAAGTCTTAAAGGCTCAGGAGCAGGCTATCCCCTGCGCCACAAGATGAATTGATGGGGAGCAGGACTGGCATGGATGAACAAGAAGCTTTTTCTGATTCTCCAGGAGAAAAATACGATCTACCTCCTACGGAAGAAGGAATGGGCAACTTGGGGAGAGTACAAAGAAGTTGTTAGGAAAGGGAGAAAATTAGAAAGGCAAAAGCCCAGCTAGAATTCGACTTGGCCATTGGGGTAAAAGAGAACAAATCAGTGTTTACAAATATATTAGCAGTAAGAGGATGGCTAAGGAGAATCCGCATCCCTTATTGGATGCAGCGGGGAAGGAGTCCACTGAGGATAACAAAAAGACTGAGGTTCTCAATGACTTCTTTACATCATCACTTTTTGGACAGTTGAAAAGCATTTCTTTGGTGATGTTTGCCTTTGAAAAGGAGTGCTCGGGAGTGTTTACTGGCAGAAGATCTGGCCTGTGGACAAATAACTGGTACGGGAGACTGAGGGATGATACTGTAGTATCCAGTGAAGTCAAGATAAAATTTGTCGTCTCCATGCTCCCTCTTATCACATACTGGAAGATGGGAATAAAGAAATTCCTGCTGAGATACAAAAGCCAGGAGCTGTCACTCCAAAAAGAGCTGACTCAAACATTTTGGACTTATAATAAAGTTTGCTCTTTCTTAAAGAAAGGAAGAAATTGTCATTGCAATGGAATTGCCTGGTCACAGCCTAAACCAGTAAATGAGCACCTGAGTGACCGGAGTGGGAGAGCCCATATCCATCTGTCCTCTCTCTGTCCCTCTCAGTGGTGCTTCTCACCGTGCTTCTGGGAGTGCCTACATGCTCAGAAACTTTGTGGGTTGTGCCTACCGCCCTCCCCTCCCCCTTGCTCTCTTTCTGTGCCCCAGAGTTTGAACAAGAGGCAGCTGCATTCCTGAACCCAAACAGTTGCTGATGGGAGTGAGTTAATTTCCCTTTCTTTGGTATCTTGTTCCACTGTGCCTGTATCTCAAATAAAGGCTCTGTCATCAACTTTGTTTGCTTTACAGTAGTCAGCTAAACAACACAACCTTGAATGACCCATCGCTATTGGAGTTCAGCATCTGAACTATGAGCTACATTTGAATCCTGGTCATGACTCTCTCTTGCTTTCTTCAAAACGTCTTTGCTTTTATTTCTTATCTCTTTTCTATTGCCCATCTTCCCCATCCCCCTGAGCAGCTAGAATTTGTAATAAACTGATTGGGCTAACATTTGAACTGTTGTTTCTTAATCTTGTTGTCAGGTACACATATATCAAAAGAACCTCCTCTCCCTCCAGGGAGACAACCTGGTGGATGAGGGAAAGGCTGTTGATGTAGTCACCTGAACCCACAGTATTCTCCTGGAGAAGCTGTCAGCCCATGGCTTAGATAGGTACGCTCTTTGCTGGGTAAAGAACTAGCTGGAGGGCTGGACCCTGAGAGTGGTGATGAATGGAGTTAAATTCAGCTGGTGATCGGTTGTGAGTGGTGTTCCCCAGGGATCTGTATTGGAGCCTGTCCTTTTCAATGTCATTATTCATGATCTGGGCAAGGGCATTGAGTGTACCCTCAGTAATTTTGCAGATGACACCACTGAGACCAAGGTCTCAGTGACCTTATAGATTTCTACAACTACCTGAGGGGAAATCAGCATTTTCCGCAGTGTATCTAGCAATAGGACTAGAGGAAATGGCCTCAAGCTGTGCAAGGGAAGACTCAGGTTGAACGTTAGGAAATATTTTTTCTCCAAGAGAGCAGTCAGGTGCTAGAATGAGCTGCCCAGGAGTGTGGTGGTGTCATCATTCCTAGAGGTGTTCAAGAAATGTTTAGATGTTTGTAAGAAGTGATGTGATTTAGTGAGCAATATTGGTGATAGGTGGATGGTTGGACTGGATGATCTTAGTTGTTTTAGATAATATTTTTCTATGGTTCTATGTTTCTACACATTCATTTTGTTCATGGTGCAGAGTATTATATCACATTCATTTTAATATACATCACCCACTCTACCTGGAAGCAAGAAGATCATTTTATATTGCATCTGGACTCCTTTTGAATCAGAATCATTCTTTACCTCTTCCATGTAATACATAATAAGTTTCTGTCACAATCTTCTTCATGTAGCTAAATGGATTTGATCTTCAACAAATTTATCACTCAGTATTTCTGATTAAAAAAAATCAATCCAGAACACTTTTAGGAAATATTTTACTTTGCTGGAGAATAAATGATTTTTTTATTTAAAAAACAATTTAGAGCTCTAATAGTGTCCCGTTATATGTATGTGTGCATGTGTATGTGCGCATACCAAGGAAGCTTTGTATTTATTTTACAGCAGATATCCGTGTTAGGGTAAGGAAAAGACTTAGCATTCAATGAGATACACTTTGCCTACTTTTTAACCAGTGCATTAAAATTATATTACAGTTTTAAATACGCAAATTCTAGATAGAAATCCACCTGATTATCATACCAGCAGTGGTCAGAGGACTAATTAGTTCTATTAACTTGTTTAATCCAGGAGGATAAGAAAGGTGAAAGAGGATGGACATGTGTGAGGGGGGACTTCATATATATTTTTTCTTCTCAAATTTTCATATTTTCCATTTATGTGAAATGATAAATTATTATAAAAGAGAATTAAATACCTGCAGATTTAATTTCAGTGAGTCTGTATTTTGTACCTCTGTTTTCTCGTGGGACTAGGCAGCTGAGTTACAGAGAATGATGGATGATTGACAAAATTTTTTGAGAGCATCTATATAGCACATTGAATACAAAGATACCTGAGGAAACGTTAAGTAAACTTGCTTACCTACAAAAGTGATTTAACTGTCCTTACATTGCTTTAATATGGCCAAATTGACGTTATTCTAAGGATTTCAGAGACAAATCCTACTTAAATGTGATTTGTCACTCTTTTATTTCTATTTTTTAAAGCTGAACTGAAAAGCTTGCCAACTCACACAAATTTTAGGTATGCATCTAATAGTGAGATAATTATCATATTTCAGTTATATTTGATGTAAGTGGACTGGGACGTTCATCAGTCACAGAAAGAATTCTCAATTTGAAACAACAATGTAGTCTAGGTATGACATTCCTTAAAAATACTGAGTATATTTTGTCTTTTCTTTTGAAGTGGAAAACATTTCCTCACCTTTTTCTGACAGTTTGAATGAAAAGCAGGGAGGGGTAGGAACTGCTGCAATTGGAGTATGCTGATGATCCCTAAAGCCAGTCAGTAGATGTGGAGGATAAGTGTAGATGGTATCTCAGCAGATAATTTTACACTCTATACTGCAACTCCTGGCTTTTGGAAAGAATGAAATATTCAGACATTTCATGGAATCATAGAATCACTCAGGTTGGAAAAGACATTAAAGATCATCGAGTCCAACCATGGCCTAACCATACTACCCTAATTCCCATCTCGCATACCTTATTTCATTCAGTGTCCAATATATTTTGAATTGTACATCCTTTGGTGAAACAGAATGCAGCTGAACAAATGTCCAACAAATCCAGTTATGTGAAAGATGAAGCCAGTGCAACATAGATGTATTTCCAGTTATGCGTATCAGCAGCAACTGATGAAAAGACTGTGTCACCCTAAAATACGTGTATCCAAAACAAAAAGAATAATTTGGAATTGCAGTTGAAGTAGAGTTCAAAAACTATTGCAGCTGGAATAATGAACAAAGGAAGAACAACAGCAAGCAAAATTATGCTACTTTCCTATTCTAGAGGTTAACTCTCCTTTCATGTGACCTATTTAAATTGTCAAAAGACAAAAGAAAAAAAAGAAACTGCTGCAAATACATGAAAGTACAGATTAATCCATATAGCACTTACATTTCCATTGGAGAGATGGCATGAGAAACATGACAGAAACTTCCAAAGAGAATGATACTCCATATCCATAGAAGTTCAAATATTATTTCATCTTATACAGAAGGAAGCAAGAAGTGAAAGGGGATAGCTTTGTACTTGAAAATCTAGGATTTATTCAAGAACCTACCTTGACATTGAAACTTCTTCTCTGGTAATAACCAGAAGAGCCATAACCAACCACATGGCAATATTTATCTTGGATTTGTGTTCAGTTGTGTCTTTATTTAAAGTGAATTACTTTGGAACCGTCTTTGCAAGTGGGTAAATGCCACAGCTTAATGTAGAAACTACCAGGCTTATTAATTGTGAGAATCAAGTGCTGCTTTAATAATAAATTTTCGGTTAGAAAATTCTTGCTTGACTCAGTTATTATCTGTTCAAGTATTTTAGCCCTTTGCTTGGCACTAATTTGTGTTCAAGGGTTGTAGATCTGTAGTTATCTATTCCATGATTTAGTTTGTGAGACTGGTGCTGTTAAATCCTTAGCCTCCTTTAGTACCAGTAGAAGTCAATGAGAGCATTAACTTCAGAGGGCTCAGCATAGGGCAGAGAGTTGGTTATTAACCAAACATTCAGCTACTGTTTTTTTTTTTCACTAAAACATGTATCCCAGTCACTATGAAAACTCACCAGGACAAAGATTTGTCTCAATGTAAACTGGAAAGGAAAGAAGAGAAGAAAAGCAACAAATATCTTTGCATATAGTACTGATGCAGGCAACTATTTCAAAGCAGTCAAGTCTTATCTCACTCTTTGACAAGAGGAAAAAAAAAAACCAAACACCAAAACATTACTAAGAATTTCTGCCTGTCACTGTTTGAGAAGACTCTACAAACTTTATTTCTGCACTTAGCAGAAATAATTTGCACTCCAAAAATTTTTGAAACTTCTCCAAGGCTTAACAAAAGTCATGTAAAGTAGTTGCTGACTCTGCCTCCTTTTTCAGTTGTACACCCCTGAGGTGTGTTACTGAGGCTGTGAAGTTGGATATGTTAGGTGTAGAGTTTATGAACATGAATAACAGTAAATCTGCATGATTGTGGCATATCAGTTATTGAAATTCACTCTTATTTGAGCAGAAAGGATGTATCAGTCTATAAAACATTCAATTAATGAACACTAAATCTTTAAAACAAAAGCTAGAAGAAATGAAAGAAAGAAGAAAGAGACAGATTTAACTTCTAAATGCATTTCATTTTTGAAACTCTTTCAAGATCATCTCTGAAGATCTAGTGTCAACACCATGGCTGCTTCAAAACTCATTTCTGCTGCCTATTGCACTGTTTTAAACTTTTACTTCTAAAATCAAAACAAGGGAGTGTAACCTCCCGTTTGTAGTTTCTCTTTTTAAAAAAATGAAAGGCTTCAAATGGCACAAGGGCAGCAATTATGCCATCCAAACCCATCATGACAGAGTTCTAGGGATAACAGTGAAACAGGCGAAAAAAAGGCAAAAGATATCAAAAGCAGACATGGTCTTATTCATTTTTTTTAAAACATTATTATTTCTTGGTTTCTTGAGATCTCAAGATTAAGAAGACTTACTTGTTACTGCCTTTCCCTTGAATATTAACTTAGTACTTAATTAAGGTAGGAAATACATTTTAGTGTTAAAGCATTAGCAGATATCTCACGTGATCATAGCCACAGTCTTTGTGTAACTCTTGAAACAACTGGGATTACAAGGTATTACTTTATTCAGGCAAAATTACTCATCAATATTTTGGTGCATGTTGGCTAGAATAAACAACCTTAGTTGTCATATTAATTTTTGAGGAACTGCATTAAAACACAATAAATTAAAAATATACTATTGTCTTCTGTAGAAATCACATGTAGGCCTTCTTTCTTTTGGACAATTAATCTTGTGCCTTCCAATATCCCCTCCCCTCCAACACATGGTTATTTCCAGAAGACTAGTACTGTAGAAGAAATTACTATGTCCTTGAAGTTTAGTAAACTGTTAAAATAAACTAGCTCAATGAATTGATCAGCAACAACAAAATAAAACTACACTGAATACATGCCTAGGTGAATGACATCTGTTTTACTTTCATCACCAATACTGATGTTAATAAATAACAGGATGCTCCAATAATTCCTTTGTTGTCCCTTCTGGACTTTGAAGAACTTCAGGTGCATTTGCAGCATGTATTTGCATCAACTTCTTGATTCTCTTATTTTTTGACCAGAAACTTCTGTAGAACTGCTGATTGCTTTCCATTCTAGTTTGCATAGTTGGCTTTGATAATGCTGCTTTTCTGGGCGTATGCATTGTAAATTTCCTGCTAGCCATGCCAAGTACCAAGAATAGCCAATTAAATGGTATGTCATCTGATTCAGTCCTACTGTGGTCCAAGAAAGGACATCTAGAGCAGGTTACCCATTTTGCCAATATTCAGTAATAAACAAACATTCCAACAGTAGGGGTATGGTGCTAATCACGTTATGTGAACAGGAGAGTCGAAGGGTTGCAGAACTTGTCAAAGAAAGACAAGACAGTTTATCTGTTCACGTTTCAAACTAAATCTTGAAAATATAGAGCAAGTAGACTCTAAAGGTTCAAAAACCAGATGAGAAATATCAGAAAGCTGAATGCACTGTAATTTTGACAGTTGTCTTATTTTGAGCTCACCTTCAGGGAGCGCCAACTTTGTGTTGTGCTCTCACTTCTAAGAGTTCACAAATGAGGCAGTGGTATTTGATATGAAGTTGCACAACTGCTGTCATTATTGATCATGTCTGCACTATCAGACAGATCAATAAGCTAATTGGCTAATGCCCAATCCCAGCATGCATTAGGCTTTAGCAAGGTACACATTTAGGATCATTTAGGGGTGCTTTGTTCTTTTTTGTTCCAGGAGAGTTATGAAGGTTTTAGTGTTTTCTCCTTGCTACGCTAGTCCCTCCAGCAGAATGAGGAATAGAGCTGAAGGAATGGAATAATAAACTTGACAAACAAGCCAAACAAATGCAACACTTCTACTCAATCTTCCCCATATTTTAAAGATGGTATTTTTTTCAATTCACGAGTCTCTTCTTCACACCTTCTCACTTGAATTGTGACTTGAAGGACATCTGAGAACATTGTGGGAGGGTAAGAGAGAGGCCAACTGCCAGTGACAAATAAAGCATCAAGATTTACAAGCATGAATAACAGCAAGAGTACCACGCTCAAACTATTAGCAGAAAGTGCCAAGTCTGATTTTCCCTGAAGTCAGAGCAAAATGACCAGAATTGAATTGTACCTGTTACAAAATTTTAATTATTTAAAAGGTTCAATTTAAATGTTGCCTGCCTTTTATTGGGTACGCTTACAAAAACAAAACAACATGAAAACCCCACAAAGCAGAACAAATCAAACCAACCAAAAAACAGAAACAAACATAAGACCAGAAACATACAGAAACCAGAAACCAGCAACAACAAAAAATAGCAGCAAGAAGACAAACAAACAAACAAACAAAAGCAACACAAGCCTAATACGGTTTCAGAAGGTCACAAGGATATTTCAAGGTAGTCTTAAAAAAAGACAAATTTGTGCTACCAATGTTTTTCAAAAAACATAAAATTCACGTGGACATTATTCTACCTATAGCCTGTGCTGTTCTATGGAGTGTAGCTCTCAGAAAAAGCACAGGTAGCAAAACTTTACTTCCCCAAAATGCACTTCAATATATTTTAAGTAGAAAATCCTAATTTAAAATAATGTCAGCATCTTTCGTCTGTAGAATACGAGGCTCAGCATCTTTAAATTATTTAAGAGGTCCTCAGAGAGTCAGTTATGCTTATAATGTCAGATTTACTGAAAGAAATGGAAAGAGCAAAGCAAAATGTTGAATAAGGACTTCCTGTGTGATTTTACCAAGTTATTTTTTACTGCCTGTAATTGAAGCAGCATTCTCACCTCACACAGTTTTAGCCAAAAATATATGTTGTATAACTGCCACTTGCTTAACTTTTTTTTTTTTTTTTTTCCCTAAGTAGACTAGGTCTGCTCTACTGAACTGCACTTTTCCCCAGGAAGATTCATTTACAAATAAATACAAGGTCTGCTGAGAGTCAATTGAAAGTAAATTTACACAAGGGCTTACAAATCCTAAATATTACTCATTCTAAAAGGAAAAACATGGAATGGTATGAAACTCGAAGTGGGAGAGTTTACCATTAACTTGTTAGTAACTTCTCTGGCAGTTGTTATTCTTTTGCAGTGTTAGAAGGACCAGAGTTAATATTTGTGATGTGATTTTAACAGTTTGTACTAAAAAAACTTATAAATGTCAGGATTTGTGCTTTATTGGGAAAAACCTGCATATGGATGCAGTGCTGTCATCTGTAAAAATTCTTGTACCTCATATACTTTTATGCTACTTTAAGAAAAAGAGGAACTGCTTTCCTTCTTTTCCTTGACAGTCTTTCAGCACTAATGAGGAAATTAGAAGGTACTCAGAGAACATCTATCGGAGCTAGAACAAAGAGAACAGGCCAATGTCAGTTCTTACTTTACCTCCAGACACCTTGTATTGGCGCACCATGTACCACTTGGTGTCTGAAACACTTTGTGTTCGAACTACAGCACACGCTCCCCGGGGAAGAGGTATGCCATCTCATTTGCTTTTGAACTGAGCACACACATTATTGACTCTCTGTACATAATAAAAGGGATTGGTAGCACTCATTAATATTTTGAGAAGTGATTTCTCACTAACCTAAACAAGAGTTCTTTTCAATGAATACACACGCTGTATTTATTTGCACAGTTTGTAAGATGGTGTGCACTGGTCATACCTTTTGACATAATGTGCATTAAAAGGAGTTTCAGGTAATGCTGACTAACAGTCTTTGTGTTTGAATAGGAGCCTCCCAGCTTTGAGTCACAGATTGCCAGATGATTTGCACACTGAAACTCATGCAGAACCACATATCACCTCTGCTGAAATACAGCTTCTCCTGATAACAAAATCTTTCCTCCAAAAGAACCACCCCTCAACTCTGCCTAGCAGCTTATCTCTGGGTCTAAGGACCATCCTTTCCAATACTATAAATAACATAGCATCAGTAAAAACTTTCAGAAGACGGAAATCTAACTTTGCCATCTTTTCAAGCATTATCTTTGCCACAGGCAGTTTTCTTTCTCATCTCTGTTCTTAACTCCTATTAATGAAGGAGAGTACGTATTCTGTTCCCATTTAAGGGAAACATAACCAAATAGTTTCACCGGATGCTAATTGCTTTTGCTGTTTAGAGTGCCAGCTCACAGTTGCCACAGAGTGGTAGGTTAAGGAGGGAGCGTAGACACAATTCATGTAGCACTGTCATTTATCTCGCTTTCATTTTTTTGACTTTTAAATAAAAAAATTGTGGTTATGTTCTAAGGAAACAATCAAGGCAGATATTTACTGTCATGTTTCTAAGTCATGGATCACCTTGTTAAATAAAGCTTGGTGAATGAAATAGCACTTCATTTAGAAGAAGGAAATAGCCTTGCATGTTTATTCATTATTTCACTTGGGTCAGAAATGCATCAAGCATGACTGTATTCAGATTATCTGCTATTTCTTTCTTCATGCTTCCACTTCTTTTTCTTCAACAAATGCTTTCATTACACAAAAGAACTAGGAAAAATTGTTCAGGAAGTAGAGTTTTACCTCTCCCCATTACTGTTTCATCTCTAACTGACGTGTATTCTCTACTACTTGTGGCAGTGTCATCTGGCAGAAAACAGTGAAGCTACAAGGAAGCCACTGTTCATTTACATAGCTGCGGATTCCATAGGGTTTGTTTTATGACATGACTTAAGCTTCTGCACTATTTCATTCCTTCCATCTCCATCAGAATGCTGCCCATGACTCTACTTCTCTTGGAAGCTTAAAAAGGATGACTTCTCAATCCAGATCAATTGCAACAGTGTTCAAACAGCAGAGGGGGATATGAAGTACATTCATAGCAGCTTTTTAAAATCCTCCATACTTCAGAAAAAAAATGATGATTTTTATACTAAGCTCAGTAATTAAATTGTGTAGAGAAAACAGGAAAAATAGTGAGGGAAAAAAGTAGACATGATAACCAAAGCACCAGCATTTTGATTTATTCTATTCCTTTGCTTTTCTTATTTTTCTTTTGCTATTTTTATCATTTTCTTCTACTCACAAAGAAGAAAGCTATTTTTTTCTAAAAAGAACTGTCTTTGTAAGACATGACAGAAGAAATTTTCCAAAAGAACATGATTTTAAGAAACAGTGGGTCTCTACTTATGTTTTCTGAAGGACGTCTCATGCAATCTATTGATTACTATACATTGTTCTTTTTTTTTTTCCCTAAGTACGTATTTATTTTTTTTTATCTTGATTTTTCTGTTGGAGAACTCTTTCAGAATTCTTCTAACAGACAGGATTGTACTTAATTGCCTCAAAACCAAAACCAAAACCACAACCCTTTTTTTTTTTCTCCCCACAGTAGTCTTAGGTATTTTGTCTAAAATATTTCCTTTGCCTTCCTGTCTCTTGTCCAATAACCTATTATTGCTATTATATATCCAAGTATGCCGATGCATTTCATAATCAGTCTTCATTTTCTAGAAAATCAGAACCTGAATCCTTTAGTCTTTGTGGGAATCCCTCACTCATCTTTTGGATTCTGTTGATGTTTTGATCTCTCACCAGGTTGTACAATAGACATTCCAAACAATACCTACTATGGTCTTTGCAATGTTATTAACAAGTGCTTTTTCTGGTTGAACTATATTGCACAATATGTCTTCTCTGATCACATTCACCTTTCACACCTTCATTATTTTGGTGGATTATTGTAAAATCTTGTTAACACCAGTTTTATTATTTTCTGTCTCTTTATCATTCTTAAATGATGGGCATACAATTTATAACAGTTTTTCTCATTAGTACTTATATATATATATATATATAATTATGACCCTTAAGGTCATCCATTTCTCCCTACCTGTCAACATACCTCCACTTTCTAGCTCTATAACAAAATCCAACAAGATCAGATGCAGGACTTATTGAATAACTATTACTCATTCTACAGAAAGCTTTTACTCACCTGTTATAAATTTTGATCTCTGTTCATTCCCCCTGTTCATCCTACAGTGTTTAACTAGTGGAGATTGCTATGGTTTTGTAAAAACAAAATAAAAATCAGTAAAATAACTGGGGCCTGATGTGACATTGTATCTTTGTCGGAGAGGATGATCTTCCATCACAAATAATTAATACCGTAAATATTCTATTTCACCTATAAAATGACTGTAAATATCATAGCGTTAAAATCTCCACTGGCCTTTTTTGTAACTTTTTGTCATGTGAATTAGCTGGCGATGTCTTCTTTATAAAAAAAAAAAACAAAACAAAAAAAAACTTGTTCAAACTTAGGAAGAACAATTTATCAAAGTCCTAATTATATGAATAATTGCAAAGAATCCATAATGTATAGTACATATAAATTTTATACTCTGTAATACAGTCTCCTGTAAAGGCTTCACTCTTTGTACAGTAATGCACAAAGGCATAAATTATGCTTAAAGCAAATAAGTAATATCTTCAGAATCACAATTGGCTCACATTAAAGATAACTACTAAAATTCTATGCACTCCGCTCCAAAAGTAATGCCTCCTGTATATTTCCGTGGTAACTACATCATATACAAATAGTATAAAAACTCTATTTGATAGTAAAAATCTTGATAGTTTTCAAAAATGTGGCTTATCTTTCATGTTGCTGTTTTCTCTGCTGGAATGTAACACCCACAGCCTCACTCTTCTCACATCCTGTTTGATCTCCAGAAGTGTACAGCAAGCATCAATGAATGTCAGTGGGTGCAATTTTTTCCACATGGAGGAATTCAATGGCACACCTTTTCTTCATATGCACTTCAATGTCAGATGCCATTTAACAGACTGTCCCTCTGCTGCCATCTGTCACACAGCAACAAAAAGTAATGGAAAATTGGCAGGAAGTTCAGCCTCTACTGCCATACCACCAACATCTGCTTCTGACATTGTAGGCCAACATAATGTAATAGGGGGTTTTACTGTTGGCACGGATACTGTATAAAGCTAGGATTTCTCTTGCTCACATTAGTTCTATAAAAGGAGGCATTACACGCACACTGGTATTTCAACAGTTTAGAGATTTTACTGGATTTTAGCACAATAATCTGCTCACTGACAACTTTTAAACCACATTTTTTTTTCTCATTTATTTGTTTATTGTTTTTGTTTACTCTGAATTTAAATTCAACACTTGAAATTGCGAAAATACACGTTAATAAAAACAGTACTTAAGGAATACTGAATATGGAAAAAGAAATGAAGCAAGTATGGTGAGATTCAGGAGGTCACATTCTTTAATTATTCATACTTCTCAGAATCATCAGATTGCATAGTTTGATGTACAATATTGTTTATTTATTGAGTCTTTTTTAATGATGGTCACTTTTTAAAAAATGTCATATATTTTACAGGAATGGCTATTTAGTAGAATGTACTGAAAAGGTCGTTGAAATCAGTAGGGTTACTCATATATGCATATATGCATAAGCAGTATGTTGGATTGAGGCCAGAATTCCCATCACTTCTAGCATCAAATTTTGTGCAAGGCAGAGTTTAATTCATGCTGTCGTCTTGGTAGTTGATGAGTATACTACCTTGTGTAGCTTCTGTGGGTATTTTATACAGCTGTGCAGCTTGTATATTTCTTTTCCCAAACCAGGGCAATATTGTTATCCAGCTCGCTTTCAGTCTGCATGAGTATTTCTTTTTCTTGCAGCCACTACAGCTAATACCATTGACAATAAAAGGACGGAAGGTCCAATTTATCCAAAATCTATTCCTTCATTAAGCATGAGATCATGTTGTTGTATGTAGCAGTTCATCAGACTTCTGATTGAGTCTGGAAAAAAAAAAAAGGCAGTATGTTGTGACTGTACATTAGCTCCAGTTAAAACAAAACTTTGGATTCCACATTTCTTGACAAGAAAAAGACAAATATAACATACAGTAATTGGCCTTTTCATAGGCTAATCATGATATTACATCAACAATTTCATGCTGTAAGGACTTTTGTGAGCATTTCAATTATAAACAGGATCACAGTATCATATGTTTTGGGATATTTGGCTCCAAGTTTGGACAATATGATATAATTTAAATATCCTCAAGAGGTTTATTAGGTGCTGAGTATTTGGAAAATTTGACCTCTGCCACAGACAAAGCCACTTAATCTGTGACACTGTCATAAAATCCACTATTTTCCCATTCAGTAAATTGTGTACCAGAATAATACGACTGAAATATTACTGAATTTCTCATGATTTTCAGACAATGGTTATTTTTGTTAAATAGAGGAATTTGCATTCCATAATAACATGAAACATATATTTGAAAATGCAGACAGCACTGTTAGCGTTTCAAATAATTTTAGTGATACAGGATTTTTGCTGACATTAAATGCTATGCTAAATTGCTGCATGGGTTATTTTGAGGATATCTCACTAGTATGACAAAAGATGACTTTAATGGTGTAATAAACTGGAAACATGAAAGAATTATTAAAACCTGCTTCAAAAAGAGTTACCAGTCTGATATCAGTTAAGCTGTTCAGACATGATGAAATTTCAAGCTAAATATACTGTGTGACTTCATGCACTTTTAACCAGAAGAGCTATAAAATCAATAGTGATAGATATTTGAGCCAAAAAATAGAAAGAATAAAAAGAGTTATTTTTTACACTATAATCCAGGGTAAATATTACTGAACAGAAATATTTATACATCTCCTAAAATTTAGACGTATTTTCTGAAAATCTTTCTTTTCCTGTTTTTCACAGTGAAACATTTGTTCCATACATTGCCCAGTTCTGACATTTCTTCTTGGAAGCATGACATTTGGTTTAATTTATCTAATGAAATCAGTCACTTTAAGATCTTATGTATTTCTAAGATGCAGAGGAGTGATAATCTACATTCCTTTCATTAATTATTTACCTCTCTTCGGGGTAAAACACTTACTTTATGTGTATCCTTCTTTCCCCTTTAAAATGGATACTGGACCTGGATAAAATAAGAAGCTTCAGAAAAATAGGCTAGACTGTGGGAAGAATGTTATCTGTTTGTGGTGCTGCCTAAATAAATGCTCACGGAAAAATTTTTGGAGAACAACCTTTTTCACAGCTGATGGATTAAAAAAAATTTGTACATTTTAAGGTATAGGATTTCTCCCGTAACAGTTTCTTAAAGTATTTTTGACAACAGAATTTAGAAAGATAGAAAACTAAGAGTTTAATGTCCCATTGCATGCAGTTCAGATTTAGATCAGCATAATTCAGTCTATAAAATTAAATATAATTAACAGAAAAGCAAAAAAGAAAAAACATTATGAAAAAAACATTATGAAGCACATGTATCTTCTGGGAAGATCAAGAATGTAAAATGTGTTATCCTATATACTTGAGTTATTAATGCCAAATTTTGTCTAGATAGTAAGTATACAGATAAAGTCCTTTAAGAACTTCTTTGGGGATAAAACTTATAAATATATATTGCAGAGTATGGAAGCAAAAAATAGGTACAAAATATATAACAACGACTAAAGTAGATTCCTAGGAGCTACAGTACTTTCATAGTAACTGCTGAACAAAATATGTTTTCTATTAATTTCATAATATAACTATATTGCTCTCCCCCTCCCCTAATGACGATTTACAAAAGAGTTTTGGCACATGAAAATGGAATTTATGTAGCAAATGGGGGAAAAGAATCATTAGAAACACAGAGGTGAGAGCATGCAATTCAAAATTAGAGAAAGAATTTCTGCAGGGAGAAGAATGGAGTCATCTGGAAGAAGATAGCTTGGAGCATTTTTCAAATAAATGCAAAAAAAGTTCAATGTTATTAGCAGAATTAATTTGTGACAGATGCACTGGTAGTGATATGTAGATTTGCAAAGCTATCCTACAACAATCAAGCAGGAAACTGCTTCAGCAGAACAATTTTGTACTGAACATATTTATAACTCTTGCAGGGCTAAAGATCATTGGTCCAAAATATTGCTCACTCCTTGTAGCTTGCCTTTTATTTACAGGTCTGGTAGAAGAAACTTTCTGGTTGAAATTTCAGCATGAATAATGCACAAGCTATAAATGAGAGCAAACAAAATAGTAAAGGATAAAAGGAAACCACACCAGAGTTGTTTCTTCTATGTTTGCGTGCTCTGCAAACTTTACTGTCGTCCTCATAATGTTTTTTTTGTGCAACTAACCCTCATGGTGTATTCTAAAGATAGCACACACAACAGAGCACTTGAGTTACAGGGTCCTAAGGCAGCTGTGCTTTGGTCCATTTCAGAGTGGATAGCACAGTCACTGAGTTAATTAAAAAAAGGAAATAACAGACTTTTTGTCGTATTACGTAGTTCACAAGGATTCTGTGAACCACAGAGTATTAAAGTGCACTTATTCTCTAAAAAGACCTGTAAAAAAAGGTAAGAAAACTCTTTCTTCACCGTCTTATTAATAATTTTCTTAATCAGCTAGAGCTGTTTGCATGTTAGTGCGAGTTAGATTTATTTCATAATTCCAGGAAGAGCTAGGAGTCGTGCTTTTGCTGAAAATCATATTGAAGATGCTTGTAGAGCTGGGGGTAGAAAGAACAGGAAAAAATTCTCCAGCTTGAACTCAGGTGCCACTGTGGGATGGAGGTCAAGGCATACACATTCCAGCCTCAGTGGCTTACCATTGCCTCTTATCTGATACAATAATGTGTAGAAATGTACATGGGATTCAGCAAATCCAGCAGACATGTCTGAATTCCGCAGAAGGAACATAGCAGTCTTGGGGGATTTTCTCTGTTACTTCCAGTATAGACAGCCAGAATCTGTACCAGAATTAGGAAAGGTATTTTCAGACCCTATAGAGTCTTTTTCATTTAACAGAAACAAGAACTGGAAGACTCACTGTTTCCACGCTTTCTTGTGGGGCAAATGTAGAAGGTGTAATCAATTTGATGACTGTCTTCATGATAATATCTACTTTTATTTAATAAGATTGGATAATTTCTGATTGTTGTCCTAATGTAAGACCATACATTCAAGTGCTTGTATAGAATCTCAAAGCATTGCTTGACTCATTATTATGTAGCCACACAAGGTGATCACTGATGTTCTTATAGCCAAGATAAATTCTCCTGGCAAGTGAATTTTGTATATATTTAAGCTTTTGCAGCATCAGTGTTTCTAATGCACTGAAAGTAAACAGTATACAAAAAGCAAGAAGAGAATCCATTTTAAAGTTTGCTGGTTATGCTGATTTTAGGAAATTATTAAATTTTAAGATAGAGGAAGAGTAAAATTCCTGAATCACTGAACCTTCATATTCCTGATCAATAGTAACTTTGAAGAGGAGTTTGCAAAATGAGACCCTTTGGTGAATGTGCATTCTCTATCAACAATCCTAAAATGTAATTTAAAGATTCTGATATAAACTCAGTGTTTTGAGATTATAAAAGAGCAATAATTTCTCTCAGTATTCCTTTATAACAACAAAACAAATAATTTACCATGTTAACTCTTCCAATAGTGAAATGGAAAACATATATCAATATATTAAACCTTTAATCTATCTGTTTATATTTTCCTGGATGTCTAACAACTAAGTTGATGAGTGTTGTTTCAAACATTTTTGGCTGTTAATTATATTTCTAACAGTACTCTGGATCAAACACTCAGAAATGAATTTGTGATTTCATTTCTTTTTTAGTACTATAATTACAAATTGTAAACAACTTTCCTTTTCCCTAATGGTCAAGTAACTTTATAAGAACAGAAGAGAGGGGTGGAGAGTGTGGAACAACAGAAAATTAAAAAAATAAAATAAAAAAAAAAGAAAAAAAGAATCAATTGAAGTAGAAATTAGAGGGATGTTTGATATGATAAATAATGACTAGATAATGGGTTTCATTGGGATATGGAAATATATCCCACAGAAATGAAGCGAAAACCTGTGTGAAGGGGCCTGGGGAAGGACAACACCATCCAGTATTTATCTCCCTTAGGTTTGATATTGTCTCCAGTCCAGACATTGGGAACCATTCACAGTTGACTCAAAGCAATTGTGAGTCTCCTTAGGAATGATTGTGGTTGAAGAAGAAATTAATAGATGGTTTTATTGCTTTGGTAGACAAATGAAGAAGAAGTAAGAGATACTTTGTGTATTGAATGCTTACTATGAAGAAAGAACATTAGTATAATCACTGATGACATATAGTCAAAATGCCTCCCCACAATATGTGCACATCTATTGAGTTCTTTCACTTCAGTAGTTGATTGTCCAATAAACTCTTGAAAATCTAACAGCTTGTTGGTTTAGACCTTATGGATTAGAGATTCGCAAGGCAAAATTATTAATTCATGGCAAAGAGTTAATCTGTTCACTTCAGAAGTTTAACATACCTCAAATATGTAAAGTAATTCAGTCACATCCATTGTGAGAACAGGTTTTGGGCAAAACTGTGAATTCCACTGAAAGTATATGCTTTCAGTAGTGGAATAGATTCAGATGGAATAATAAGAAATATCTTTACAACTGTATTTAATGATCAGTATCTTCTTTAGCTAGCCTAGTTTTCTAGTCTTCTTTATTAGATATGCCTCATTCTTCACCAGAGCTCACAAAACCGGGCAGAAGTCCTGATACTCATTTTTTGAGCCCTACTGCTGTCATGGATGATGACTGTTTCAGAGTTCAAGCAAATGAAATTTAATTTTTTGTTTGTTTGTTTGTTTGAAATGCAGTGGCCCCCATTTTTTATAGAAAATTTCTTCCACGTTCCTTATGGTTGGTCTATGAGTTCTCCGTCAGTAATTTGGAGGATTATAATTTTCTGACTTCCACTGATATTGCTAAATTTACCAAAAATCATATTTCTTAAAGATTACAGGCTAGTTTTAAAATTGTTTTCTCTATTTAGAGCATTCTGTGACATCACAGTAAACATAATATGACAACTACCAGATACACACAGCTCTCAAAAGTATCATAGTTTTAATTTCTCTGTAACAAATTTGAACATCCTGAATTTTCTAAAA